>CM056194.1:98060391-98635391 GCA_029692085.1 Gymnothorax javanicus | reverse complement strand
TCTCAGGCTCTCTGTGGTGCTCATATAGCTGTCAAACGCGGCAGTGAAATTGGGCTTCCCCACCTGAACACCCCACCCTTCGCCCTCCCTTCTCCTCCCTCGCCCTGTTCCGGCACCAGCCTCCTCGCCTCACTCTGAGACTCTGTCAGATCCCCAGCTGATCATTGCCTGAGTTCTCCTCAAACACACTGGTGGAATTAGGTCACGGTGCACCACGGAAGGCCAATTAAAGAGGATAAAATTACCCTTATCCTTAACACCATCAATCTAACGAGGTTAATAGCTTTTCAGATGAGGAACTAACTGCCGCTATGCATCTCTCCAGAAGCATCACAGTGCACTGCATGCAGTCTGGCCCAAAATGGCAGACCTCACTCAATCTGCGCCTCTCCACAGTTTACAAAGCCCACCACGACCCCATATATATCGTCATGAATAAACAAAAATAAAATGCAAATAATTATTGCTCTGAGGACGACAATGATCCTCCTGCCACTGCTATAGAGGAAGAAAAACAAGAAGAATAAGATATTGACTTTGAATTTTCTCAGACCTAGTGATGCATGCGATATCAGCTGGCCACTATGATCGGGGCATAAAGGGAAAGATGCAACAACTATTTTTGTTTTTTCCAGAACTTTTCGCACAACAATGGAAAGAGGGGTAGAAGAGGAAGAAGCTGTTAAAATTTTGGATGCAAAAATAAACTTGGAAATATATATATATGCCTGACTAACCTCAGGGCATGGTTTGGTGTGTCTGTGGGAGAAATTTGGCAGTTATGCCAGCCGTAATAACCTCGCCTCTTGTCTCTTGCTTGTTCAGGCAAGACGTGGACACCCGTGGGGACCTTCCCGCCCCGGCCTGCTCCATTCTCCTTGTTGACATTTGATTGTCATGTTTGCTAGTGCTGTAACCTCTTCGCTTGTGTTGTCAGTGAGCTGGACTTGATCTGAATCTCAGTTGCCTGTCTTACGCAAACATTCCCAACAGGGAGTCACTACTGTGTTCTTGAACCCTCCTCCATGATTCAAGCTGAAGTCTGTTTTTGCTGGGATTATGGAGGGAGATGTGAGAGACTTTTTGATTGAATCTAGACCTTACGGGACAGCCACAGTGAGATTGTACTTCGGCCAAAATGGATTGAGCTGTATAACAAAGTTACATGCATGTTTCTACAGCTAAAAATGACTGTACTGTGGCAGACTGACAGTGAAGTAAGTTTTTGGGCACAAGCTCTGAACTTGTTTCTTTGAGATTTCTCATGTTTTGTAGAAGTAACTGGCAGAAACTAGACAGATTGGTCATTAATCGCATTCATTACATCACTATTGTGGTGGCCATCTGCTTGTGCATTCATCACCAGGTGTCTTTACATGCATATAATTCATACTGTCAGTTGCAAATGTAGTTCATTTCTATTTGCACATTCCAATACAGTGGGAGAATTTATAATTTTGAGTTAGAAATGCTCTTTATGAGAGATGTCAAAACAAGTAAAAAAAAAAAAAAATGGAACTGCTGTCTGCAACTTCTACCGCATTATCATCCCCCCTTTCTCTTCGCAAGCTATCATTGATTTTTTTTTTTAAAATACTACCAATATACAAATGTATATACTGTTATGATCCGGACAAGGAACCAGATGCAGTCAGATTACACTCTGATGGGGGCATTTATTGATGGGAACACGGTAATGGCAAGGGAAGGGCCGAAGCCTAGATTAGACTAAGCACAGTTCAGCTCAGATGGTATAACAGCGTGGGTAAGGCGTATGTCCGTGCTCGACCGGTGGTGTTCTGGAGCAGGGTCCAGATGGCGCTCACCTTCACTGCAGCAGGTCTGTCAGACAGCTTGTCCAAAGGGTTCAGAGGGAACGCATTCCCAATCCTCGATTCCGATAATAAGGCTTGGGAGTTTGTTCCCATAAATAAAGTTCCGTGGAGTAATTACGTATTTCATTATCATAATGGTTATGATCATTTTTGGAGACGGCAATACAATTCTAAACTAGAATACGCAAAATGACTGATTGCTGAAGGGCACATAGCATGACAATCAGCACCTCAGCCAGACTCACAGTAAGGTCGTACACAGCACAGGAACACAAGGGAACAGGGCACACGATGGGTTACACACAAGGGAACAGGGCACACAATGGGTTACACACAAGGGAACAGGGCACATGATGGGTTACACCTGGACAAGGGGAGCCACACTGGACACCAAATTAAATAACCAGACTATACATCTGAAAGATGCTCAGGATTCTAAAAAATAGGAGTATGAGACATGAGTAGCGACAAATAAACACGTTTCACAATAAATGAGGCTTTATGGATTTATATTCACCTCATAAAATTAGCTAACTCTGCATTTTATGTTTACTTTTAAGAATAGTGTTACCCTGTTACAGCACGCGTAATCCCCCATGTGCTTTTGAAGCAGAGGTGCCACAGTTAAAAATACAAGACAATGGGCTTTAAGTAAATACTGAAAAAACTAACAACCAAAAAACCCACAGTTTTTCTTAAGAATTACGGTCAGGAATTCCTGGACAAATTTCCACAGAACTTATTACTGGATTTGAGACAAAACAAAATAAAAAAATGAAAGAGGATTGCAGGCTTCAGCTGTCGATGGATATTCTGAGCGTAGGGAGAAGAAAGAAGCACAGATGTTCCAGAAAGAAGCCAAATGACCGACTCCTGCCTTCCAACAGCGCTATAGTGTTGTTGAAATCCAGGGGAAATGAGAAGATATGTCTCAATAGCTATGGATCTTCAAACAAACCTCCTCATGAATATTTGAAATTCGCCTGAAAAACAGAAACATTGAGCCAGCAGGGCTTCACATCTAGCAATTATATAGAATCTACATGACTCTATTCTTTCAATGAATATTTGACCAGGATAGTCAAAGTACAACATCAAATCACCCCCACGTTCACTCTCTAAAATATGCAGTCATTTTTTTCTCCTAAAGAGATGGAAACAGAGGATGAAAAAAATAATTGAAAGCAATGCTTGAAAAAGTCTGCAGCAAATACTTGCTGACAACACGGCTTTGGAACTTATAAAATAATGTTCTAAGTCAGGATATTGGCATCTGCTCTGCACTTTACTTATGTGGGCATTTTTGGAGTGTCCTGTTAACTGAATAACCTTTATAAATGCAAATGAAAACTCGTTCACAGTTTCTGCGCAGTAACAGATTCTAATTTCAATAAGATTTACAGCGGCCATATAAGGAAAACTAATATTTAAAGTGCAATCTGAAATAAATGAGTTTTTTAAAAGCTTATTTATTCATTTATTTATTTATTTATTTATTGAAAACACTTAATGCATATTTGAGAAAAAACTTCTGCTTTGAATTTTGTAATTTCAAAGTTAGGCCTATTGTTACAAGTTTGTATAGAGCGCTGAATAAATTTTCAAGGAATTAAAAATGTAATTATCCTGGGCTGTTGAAAACCTCTCATGGGGCAACTTGTTTAAAAGAGCACCCCCGCGGGAGCAGCTCCCCTAACCCTAACCCTCCCCCGCGGGAGCGGCTCCCCTAACCCTAACCCTCCCCCGCAGGAGCTCTTTTAAAAAAGTCGCCACATGACAGGTATTCAACAGCGTCTGATTTTGATATCTTACATCACTGAGCAACTATAGTTGCCTATAGCGCTCTAAGGGAAAAAAAAAAAAAAAAAAAACAACACCGAAACAGAGGCTTTTAGAATGAAAGGTTACGACTCTAGCGATGTAATTTAATATGTAATTTAATATACGATGTTACAGGTTTGCCTATAGCCTTTGGTCTTTGTGCTCATATGTCCTTTACACAACTCCTCGCTAAAGCCGCTTTCACACTGGACGCGAAACGGATTTTTCGCGCGACAGATTACATTCAAAGTCAATGCAAAGACGCGAATCTATTCGCGTCTTTGCATTGAATTTGAATGTAATCTGTCGTGCGAAAAATTCGTTTCGCGTCCGGTGTGAAAGCAGCTTAAGAGTTTGCAGTAAGTGGCTGAATTGGTAAACTTGTTTTAAAGCCTATTTAATTATAATGCAGTTCAGAATCTTTACTGATATCATTCACTAATGTACATACTGTGTCTTATGGCTGTGCCTCAATCGTTGGGGGGATTACAGTAGATTACAGTAGAACTGCGCAACTGTAGACCACATCTTTTGAAACTCATTGCTGCATATTGCACCATACTCCGCTTAACTGTCTGTAGATATTGATTTTTGCGTTGGACGGCTCTTTGGAGCTCCACTTCAGCTCTCTCTGATGCCTACTGCTGCATAACAATGAACAGAAAGCATCTTAGTTTCAGCCAATACAGCTTCTCGCCTCATTTTTTAGAACATTACAGCGAAGCAGGACGTGGAATTAAATGACCTTGGACAGGCAGCCTCCAGCGTAGAATGCTAATGTCTCGTAGAGTGATAGAAACATATTTCCATTCAGCTGAAATAATATGACATTGACAGAGGTCCATTTTTCCTGTACCCGGCAGCAGAGCAATCCTTAGAGTGTAGTAATTACAAAGAGATGACAAATAGGTTAGAAAAGGCACTATGAAAAATTATGGAAACAAATTGTTGAGCTACTGTGTCTCATCATGTTTTCATTTATATCAGACATCGCCAAATATAATAATGTGTAAGTCCATAATGTTTGGGACAGGGCCTTTTTTTCTCAACCCCTTGAGCCTGAGGGTTTTTTTTTTTAGGGGGTCTGGCTGTGACAGGTTACGGTAGCAATATGAGCTGTGTTGGTGACATTTGGATTGCTATTTGATGAAATAATAAACTTATATTCTGCTATAGTGGGAATGTTTATTTCTGACTTGGGACCTGCGCTGAGGCTGACTCCAGCTGCGTTACACTGATTAAGTTATGCTTGGTGTCTTTGGAGAGAGTGCAGCGCCTCGATTCAGGTGTGCGTGGAGGGGAAGCACATGTTTTCTCGGTAGCTTTCAAATGTTGTTTGTCCTTCTTGAGGGCTACTATAATTAGAAATTTTAATTTAAATTTGTGCTTTTCAGTTTGGACTAAATATTTATGAATAACCGTTTCAGAATCCTCAAGCCCCCACTCATGGAAAAAAAAAAACACCACAATTGTGTAGCAGCGTATGTTACACACCCTTTTTAAAGGCCAATTATTATGCACTGCAGTTCTGGGCCTGGTCCCAGGCCCGTGGGGTGCAATAGGGCTAATTTGTGCCGCATTAAATTCACAACTAAACTAACAACAACAATAACCATGAGAGAGACAATAATAGAATTTATCCCCAGTTACAGGGAAGATGGGATTCTACCACAGAGAGAAAGAAAATAATAATAAAAATAATAATGAACTAATGCTGATATAAAATTTGTTCAAATGTTGCCTCAGATTAATTCAGCAAGATTTGTTTGGTTTGGGTTTGGGTTCATTGAATTTCCTGACCCTTAAAGTGACTGTTTAATGGAACACTGACCTGCATACATCTCCATAAATTACACAAACATCATGCAGAAAACACTGATAAAATTATGATTAAACTCACACTTACTTTAATTAACCTGCGACGTCAGCCATGCGTTAAAAGGTCAAACCATAAAATATGGTGAAAGTCTTTTCTTAAAGGTAATTAGGTTCAGTTGTACATGACCGGTCAATAAAACATGCATGCATGCATGCAAACACACACATGCACGCACGCATGCACACACACACACACACACACACACACACACAGATACACACATGCATATGCAATCATTAAAATTCCAGGGAAAATGCATGACTAATTTCACTTAGAGGCATCCATTAAATTCTGAAAGAAAATGAAATGTCCCAAGAAAACCAGTGAAATGCAGACCTGGTTAATCCTTTGTCGTGGTAAGTCCAGTGAAGAGTTTGATTGCAGGATATTACTCTGCCATAGAAGGATGAGAGCATTCACATTGATTATCACTTCATTCCATGTTTGAGGGATATTTTTGTAAGGAATACAATGTGTCTGCCTGGCTACCTATCAGCACTCCAGATCTCAACTAAAGACCTGGTCTGTGTTCTGAGCTTGTTAGTGTGTGTCAGTCTGTCTGTGTGAGAGCATGTGTTTGTGTGGCCCTGTTTACACTCAGTTTTAACATGCGTTTTGGGTGATCAGATCACAACCATAGACTGTATAAAAAGATGGACGAAGCAACCGTGACGTCACCCATTGGTTTCAGTAAACCTCTTAGGAAGCCTCAATTTTGGCAATTTGAACAACTCCATTTTTGAAACCAGATGTGATTCCTATTGGACGAGAGTGTGAATTGAAGATCCAGTGAGGAGCGAGGGGTGGATCTACGAGTGGATCTGACCATATCAGATGAGGACCAGAGGATAGCCACGCCCCTAAAGCATATTCTGGCTTTATCCTTTATTCTAGTCTATTTGGGACCATAATTTACAAAAATGAACATCATGATATATTGAAGGAGACTTGAAACTTGCGATAGATACCATAAAATAATGTGGAAAATCATTATTGAAATAATAAATATGGTGGGAAAGTACGGTCATTTCCTCATAGACTTCTATAGCATTGAACTTTCTGCAACCACCGACGTCGCCATCTGCTGGCGATTAAATAGAATGCAATTTTCAGAGTTTTCTGCATTGGCCTCACTTTTCAGACCTGGGTGCTGCATTCATCTTTTTATACAGTCTATGATCACAACTGGTCAGGCGAGACACGTTGCTGTTTATGCTTGTTGTCCGGCTGACCACTCGTGTTCGGATTTTGTTGCTTACGATGCAACTTTCGCTGAAACCCGGCGTGCAGTTAATATGTCATATAACAGCAATAGCAGTCTTTCCCACCAGACGAAGCTGAGATTTTGACCCCCTTTCACATTGTTACGTTGCTTTTTGGGCAAGCTAATATGCTTCAGCTTATATGTCACATTTTCGGGATATTTCAGTGATTGAAATTAGCCAGACCGGCACATCTGCAACTTGCAAAAGCACACAGGATTGCACGGAAGAGGAAACTGATCACAAGTTCGCGGCCAACACTGATGGCGTTTAAACACTGATGACGTTTAAACATTGATGGCGTTTACCAGTTATGTCCTCTTCGGGGACACATCCGGTCAGAATCGCGTTTACCAAATATGTATGGTCAGATGCGTCCCAGACCACCTCTGCAAGTGGTTTGAGCGATCAAATCGCAAAGCGTCTTGGACCGCGTGTACACTTGCATTTAGCGCTGACCAGTTGTGATCCGATCACCAAAAACGCATGTTAAAACCAAGTGTAAACGGGGTCTGTGTGTCCCCAAATGTCCCCAAGAGTGATGGAATGCCAGATTTCTTCATCCGTATGGGGTTTTGTTCCCCACAAGGTAACTGAGCTACCTTACAGTTTGGGGTTACGGTTAAGGTTATGTTATGGTCCGGTGTGTCGGGTTTATGGTGAAGGAAAGCGGCAGCCTCCAGGGCTGAAAAGTGAGGCCAACACAGAACTTCCTCAAATGGCCACTTGAAGCTGGCTGCAAAAGTGAGTCAATCCTCATTGACCTCCATGTTAAAAAAAAAACTTTACAACAGAAATAAACTTTTTTAGATACAGATACACTTTTTATTGAACCCCGTGTTGTAATTTGTCCTCTGCATTTGACCCATCCTATAGTTAGGAGCAGTGGGCAGCCACAGAGCAGCGCCTGGGGACCAACTCCAGTTCTAAAGCCAGTTCCTTGGTCATGGGTACTGACAGGAGTGTTCCTATGATGCATGTTTATGTTTTTACCACCTGGTTAGAAAGTTGTTTAGTTTCTGCAGTTAAAGTTCCCATTTTAGAAAACTAAATAGTCACAGTAGCTAATTATACAGGCATGCATCAAAGTCAAAACATAGTAGGAAGAGAAGTGTTCAAATTTTGGGCAATAATGCTTTTGAACAAAATAAGCCAGTGTGAGTTATATAAAAAAGGTCCACCATGTTAGTTAGCTAACATTTTGCAATGTTAATGTTAAATTAGCCATACTTCCATTAACGTGATCTTAATGCTTGACTTGGTTAAGGTATGTTAGAAAGCTGAGCAACACACCGGTTCACTCTCTCAGGGAATAACACAGCGGAGTGAGGCCACCGTCAGTGCTTCCGGGTTATGCACAGGGTACGACCCGCCACCGCCGGCTATTATAAGGGTCAATCCCTTAGCTGCTTTGCTGGGTCAGATATAATTGAGATTCTTGGCCATAGCTTACTTGGTAGCATGGAGCTAGGTTTGTGTGTTTCACAACTAGGCTTCATTAAGCGCTCAGGTCCACCAATGCTGCACCTCTTTGCCCATTTTTGGATGAGCCAAGGGTTAGGTAGAACCAGGCACTACCAAGATGTCGAAGGCTATGAGCACCAAAAAGCACCAACTGAGCTTCATTTTGGCTTTTCAAAACTCTATGGTTGATGTCACTGAGACTACATCCATTGTTTCATACAGTCTGTCGGTTAAGGTCCAGGTAAGAGGTTGGGAATTAATTTAAGTGTATTTGATGTACCCACAATAAATTACAAAATCAAGGTGTTTGTGTTTGTGTGTGTGTGTGTGTGTGCGCGAGTGCTTGAGTGTACAAAAGCAGGTGTAAAGGAATGAGAGGGCATCTGTTTGTGTGTGGGAGAGTGTGTGAGGGTTTTGTTGGTAAATTAATAAAAACCCAAGAACGTTGTCCCGATGAAGAAGCAGACTTCGATGTTCGTAGCAAAAGCAGGAAAAAGTTCATTACTCAGCCGGCTGAGGGAACAACAGCATGATGCAGAGTTCAAAATTCATTAATTTTGTAAGAAACTTTATGCATGTAAAAGTACAGGTATTTGCATAGGACTTCTTTAATGTTATCAGAAGTTGTTGCTGATTGGTCCTGGAGTTTACACAGTGTTAAAAAGGGATACTCTACAATTGGGCCTCTCCTGAACCTCTCGACTTAACTGGTTCAATAGACTCCCAACCCCCGGAAGTGAGCTCCATATATGGGCAAAAGGAACCTTTGAATAAAAGGCGCTAGTGCATATGGTGTCCTGTCAGAACTGAAGACAAATGGAGATCCCGAGCTGGAATTAGCAAATTGGCAATATGCCCTGTCGGACCCGATGGCCTCTCTTTGTCTCCTAATACACATTCAATACCTATTGATCAAACCGTCTGGCTCACCTCATATTGTCAATACCCAAAAATCCTGTTTCCCAACAGTTTTTTGATATTCATTAATGAGCATAAACCTCCAGGTTAAAGTGTTTATGCCATGTATTTATAACAATGTCTGATTATGCACGATATATATAGAAGTATTTGATCCACGAACATAATCGGACGAGATCTGACCCATTTGTCGAATATTTGACACATTTGAATTTACCACCGCAAAAAAAAAAAAAAATCAATAGCCTCCGAGGCTCAGGCCTGTGAGCAAGAAGGCAGAAATGATGTAAGCGCAAGAACTGGTCGTGAGTTGTTGACAAGCTATCAGGGCCGAAGAATACTTTTGTGGAGTACTCGTTCCAGTATTTCTTTGAAAATGCCGTCTCGCTGTCCGTTTCGCTGTGTTGCTGGATTTTGGTCGAATAAAAGGGCAACGGGTTTTAGTCCAAAGGACACCGTTTTGTGTGATTTTTGCGAGTCTTCAGTCCTGTGCTGTTCCCATTTTGATCATGTTCCCGCTCTGAAACATCATTAGTGTACTGTACCCTAACCCTAACTCTGTCACATTCTCCAAACAGGTTGTCTGATTCTTATTTTTATCCCACAAATGATTAAATATCGGCGTGATGCAACCCGTGAGATACAGGTTTGGCGTTATATACGTGTAATACAGCCCAGCTGGCCACCGACGCCAATAGACCTTGATCTGTGGTTGGATGGATTCATGTCACGACGTCGGTGACCAAAAACCAACGTCCATTCAATGTCTATTTTCAACGTTGATTTGACATTGAATATTCACGTCAAATGATGGTGATATTTTGTTGGTTTTAAGTTGTGGTGTTAGGCAACCGAAGCCTAACGTCTATTAAACGTCATAAAATGAACATCGTTTCAACGTCATATTCTGACATCCTTCGACGTCGGAATTTTGTTGGGTTTAGGTTTCGCGATCAGTAACTAAAATCAAACGTCTGACAAACATCTAAAGCCAGCGTCTATCTGGCGTGGAATGCCGACATATGTAGTGACTAAAACCCAACGTCTGTTAAACATCATAATGATAACATCTACACAACGTAATATTCTAACAACACTTGACGTTGAAATTTTGTTGATTTTAAGTTTGGTGTAAGGTAACTGATATCAAACGTCAAACAAACGTCTGATGCCAACGTCACTTTGACATATAATTCTGACATTTATGGTGACCACAATCCAACGTCTGTTAAACGTCATAATATAAATGTTAAAACAACGTCATATTTTGACATCCCTCGACATTGGAATTTTGTTGGTTTTAAGTTCTGGCTATCAGTAACTAAAATCCAACGTCTTCCCAACGTCTAAAGCCAACGTCAAACTGGCGTAAAATGCCGACATATGTAGTGATCAAAACTCAACGTCTGTTAAATGTCGTAATGTTAACATCTACACACCTTAATATTCTAACATCGTTTGACGTTGATATTTGTTTGATTTTAAGTTTGGTGTAACATGACTGATATCAAAAGTTGTACAAACGTCTGATGTCAATGTCACTTTGACATATAAATCTAACATTTTTGGTGACCACAATCCAACGTCTGTTAAACGTCATAATATAAATGTTAAAACGTCATATTTTGACATCCCTCGACATTGGAATTTTGTTGGTTTTAAGTTCTGGCGATCAGTGACTAAAATCCTATGTCTTTCCAGCGTCTAAAGCCAACGTCAAACTGGCGTAAAATGCCAACATATGTAGTGACCAAAACTCAATGTCTGTTAAATGTCATAATGAAAACATCTACACACCGTAATATTCTAACATCATTTGACGTTGATATTTGTTTGATTTTAAGTTTGGTGTAACGTAACTGATATCAAATGTCAAACAAACGTCTGATGCTAACGTCACTTTGACATATAATTCTGACATTTATGGTGACCACAACGTCATAATATAAATGTTAAAACAACGTCATATTTTGACACCCCTTGACATTGGAATTTTGTTGGTTTTAAGTTCTGGCGATCAGTAACTAAAATCCTACGTCTTTCCAGCGTTTAATGCCAACGTCAAACTGGCGTAAAATGCCAACATTGTTATGATTCTGCTCTGTCTGTTCTGATTCTGCCATGTTTGTTATGATTCTGCCATGTTTATTATGTTTCTGCCATTCCCTGTTATGTTTATGATTATGTTCTGTTAGGTTTTGTCATGTTCTGTTTAGTTTTTGTACTTTGCCATGTTTTCGTTTTTGCCATTCCCAATCCACTTTTCTGTTATAGTCCGGTCCATGTTTTGCCATGCCCTGCATTGCACTTTGTCTCCCCTGTCTGGTCTCTTGTTAAGTTACAGCTTCTCCCCAGTCCCGCGTGTCACATGCTTAGGTGATTTCATGGTTTCTGGGTTTCAAACATTCCTTCCGATCTCGTTTGCTTCCTTCGCCTCTCTTTTCTATTTTACTAACCAATACTAACAGTTTGTTTTTGTTAAAGTTACTAACCCAGACTAACATTGTATATAATACTAACTTACTAACGAGCACTAGGGATTGTATAGCTGCACTTACTAATTGATTAACAAGCTCTCAGCACTCGCCCTGTTCTAGTCTCCGCCTCTTGCCTTCACTTAGTCTTTGCTGCAATTCAGCGGATCCTTCGCAACTGCTCCACTCTGTCCTGCTTCTCATTATCTGTGCACGTTAGAACTCCCTAACCGGAGCTGTATGTTTTGCCATAGGTTGTCTCGTGATCCCTGTCCACGTTTTGGCTTTTGCCAATTTTATGTGGTTAGGTTCTCCCTCATGTTTTGCTCCCACGTAATTAGTCTGATCCTCTTCACCTGATCCTAATCATAGCATGTGACTTCCCTTGAGTGTATTTAAGCTGTCTTCTCACTGCAGTTCCCTGTCAGAACGTTTCCCTTTGCTGCTATCATTTTCGCCTTGTACTCATAGTGTTTCTCTTCTGACTGGACCGTCCGACCTTTGATTTTTGGCTCTGCTTTTTGGTACTTTTGTCTGCTTCTGTTTACGAACCCTTTTTTGCCCGACTACGAGTTTTGTGTTTGCTGCCCTGTTAACGGTTTGGATTACGCCCACTGGATTTTGGCTTTTGCTTCTCTGACAAACCTGTGCCTGTGTACCGAACCTGTTTTTGCCCAACCACAAGTACTGTGATTGCTGCCCTGGTTTTTGACTCTGATTCTGCCCTACTGGATTGTGATTTTTGGATTGTGGACTTTGTACCTTTGCCTTCTGCCCTGCGGGGATTTTTCCCCTTCGCTTAAACTCTCATCTACTGCATTGCTTGGTTCTTGCGTCTGATTCCTGAGCGTATCCTCACAAACCTATGTAGTGACCAAAACTCAACGTCTGTTAAATGTCATAATGATAACATCTACACACCGTAATATTCTAATATCGTTTGACATTGATATTTGTTTAAGTTTGGTGTAACGTAACTGATATTCAACGTCGTGCAAACGTCTGATGCCAACGTCACTTTGACATATAATTCTGACATTTATGGTGACCACAATCCAACGTCTGTTAAATGTTATAAATGTTGAAACAACATCATATTCGGACATCCTTCGACGTCAGAATTGAGTTGGTTTCACGTTTTGGCAATCAGTAACAAAAATCCAACGTCTGACAAACGTCTAAAGTCGTCAATCTGGCATAGAATGCAGACATATTGTGACCAAAACTCAACATCTGTTTAAGATCATAATGAAAACATCTATGCAATGTAATATTCTAACATCGTTTGACGTTGGTTTTAGGTTTGGGTGTAACGTAACTGATATCTAATGTTGTGCTAACGTCACTTTGACATATAATTCTGACATTTTATGGTGACCACAATCCAACGTTTGTTACATGTCATAATATAAACGAGGACCACTTGTGTTCTTTCTCCTATTCCTTCGACTGGCAGCCTTTGTGCTTGCAGGCGTTGATTCAAACAAAATCTGGATTTTTCAAATTCAACCAATCACGATGCAAAGTTTGTGAAAGACAGTGCTGTTGGCCAATGTCTGTCTCAACTGGCCTGTAGTCATTGTGATTAATTGCGGCTACTTAAGTTGGTCTTCCTGAATTTCTAGGCTAATTACAGTTGCTAAGACATACATCCATTTCACATTACATTATAGTATAGCACATTTTGCATCTCCAAAAGTAAAGAAAAATTCACGATCACTGGATTCAGAATCAAACATAGTAGTGAAAAAAAATTCCACATTTTCAGGTGTCTTCCCGTATGACAGTCTTCCAATTCTACAAAAAGTGAACATACAACTGTGTTTCTGGGACATTAATGAGCAGCACGGGGGCTCCACAAGGGACTGTCCTGCCTCCATTCCTGTTCACACTCTACATGGCAGATTTCAAATACAACTCTGAGTCCTGCCACATCCAGAAATACTCGGACGACACAACTATTTTGGTGTGTATCAGGAATGGGCAGGAGTCTGAATAAAAGCCTTCCGTGACTGGAGTCACAACTGTCTCCTCCTGAACACCTCAAAGACCAAGGAAATGATCATAGATCAGGTCTTAGCCCCCTCTTCAGCCAGTGAATACCTGTGGGGTGGACATTGAGGTGGTGCCAAGCTATAAGTATCTAGATGTACACCTGGATAATACGTAGGACTGATCCCTAAACACAGACGCTCTCTACAAAAAGGGACGGAGCCGCCTCTTTTTCTTGAGGAAGCTCAGATCTCTCGACATCTGTAGTAAGATGCTGCTTTATCAGTCTGTGGTGGCAAGTGTGTTGTTTTATGCTGCAGTCTGCTGGGGAGGAGGCATCAGGTACAAAGATGCAAGGAGGCTGGGCAAACTAGTCAAAAGAGCTGGCTCTGATTGGAGTCAGGTTGGACACGCTGGAGGAGGTGGTGGAGTGATGCACACTGCAGATGTTCAAGGCCATCATGAACAACCCAGATCATCCACTCCACAACACCTTGATGGACCAAAAAAACTGTGGTGGACGGGCTCTCTCTTTTTGATGCAGCACAGAGAGATACAGAAGATCCTATACTGACAGCCATAAGGCTTTATAATTCTTTGACATATAATAGATGAGCTCACAGATCATTGAATTTCCCCTTGGGGATTAAGTTATTCTTATTCTTACAAATTATGTGTAATGTAATGTTCTGAAATATATACAGTATGAAGTAGTACTGTAAACTTTCAATGATAAAACAGTAAAGTGGACTGTAATTGTTTCTGGTCTAAATCTCCAGACTGTGGTGGGCACAGAGAATCTACTGATGTTCCCTCATTCCATGCACAAGAACATATGGTCTATGACAGTAGCCTGAATTTCATCAGAAAATCTCTCTATTGCAGATAAGAGTTTGAAGAACCTGCTTCAATTCTGAACTGTCTTATATTGGTTACTTCACATCATCAGCAAGTGTGATTAATTTTGGGTTACTGTGTTTAAGTTGAGACACTGCAGAACAACAAGTGATACGCTTTAGAAAACATCCTAAAGACAGCTTAAATTTATTTATCATCTAAGTCCAGGATTTGAAATTAATGATTTAAAAAAATTAAGCTTAAAATATATTCACACTTTAGATAATCTAATATTTCCTTATTACTGTTGACGAGCCGCATGTGGGTGCCGGATTGACACACAGCGCTCGTTTTTTGCTTCTGTGGGCTTGAGCAGCCGTCCAATCAACACAGGCTTTTGGCATGAGAATTGTTTGAGTTTGAGTGGCGAGTGAGCGTGAGACAGAAGGTGAAAGCGTGTTGACAGACATTGCTTGCTCAGTTAATTCTTTAACGCGAGTTAATTGACTGACTTGTGGAAAACCGTGGCCTGTAATCGAGGTGCAGGTGAGTGAGTTTGGAGCTGACGAGAGGATGGGAAAAAGAGAGCGAGACGACACAGCCGTAGCCGCCATGCTATGACAGCCACGCCCATGCCGGAGTTGGTGGAAAAGTGCGCCGTACTGTCTTCGCTGGAGCAAGCACGACAACGCCGGAGAAGACTGCCTGTCATCGGTGTACAACGTCCAGTCAGGTAATTATCTTGTCTTCTAAAAGTTGGGCGCAGTATGTGTGAGTGAATGTATTGTAGAGTTTGCCATTTTTCTCAACTCATGATGCAAGCGTGATAACAGCTTAATTAGCTAGCCGCTCCTCACTCTGTTGCCCAAATGTTATCTCAGGGGTGTCCAATCTTATCCGCAAAGGGCCGGTGTGGGTGCAGGTTTTTGTGCTAGCCAGCAGTGCTACTGCACCTGATTCCACTAATTAACTAATCAGGGGTTTCAATCAGGACCTTGGTGGGTAGAATTAGGTGTGTTAGTGTTGGGCTCTAACAAAAACCAGCATCCACACGCCCCTTTCTGGATAAGATTGGACACCCCTGTTATCAATCCTAAAGGCCGCTAAACTTACACCACACCGCATGGTGACTGCCCTTATAACCACCCACCTGCGAGAGCTTTCAGCGGGAAATGCAGCATTTTTAAAAGTGTTATCGTTATAATCCAATCAATCAACACTTATTAATTCCCACATAAATTCAAAATTAATTAACAGTTGCTACATAGATGGAAAAGGAGTAGGCTGAAGCTTATTAGCTTATAAGTGCTTACCCTGTCCTTCATTTGTCTTTATCTTTGTTGTTGTTTTATATTCAATGTTTTTAACCATTACACCCCTATTACTTAGGTACAGTAACAAAGTACTTGTACTTCGTTACTTTACACCACTGCTCATAACTTTATTAAATTGACCATCTGCTCGTCGGTCCATATGGCAAGTTAATAGAAAAAAACGTCTGCTCATATAAATGAAGTTCAAATACGGATGAAACACTGAAAATGAAATTTCCTCCCGCATCAGCTTTTACTCCTTACTGTATCCTCACTTATCCTGTATTCTAAAGTTTCAAATATTTTTTTGCAGAGAGTGCCCTGAAGACGCCAGGACGGGAGGATGAAACGGAGGCGAAAATTGCAGAGGCCGTCGCCTTCTGCCTAAAGCATGCCCCAGACCGAGTGGGCGGAGGTGGCAGGAAAAGCCAAGGATAAAAAAATAAATAAATCTTCTTGTTTCGTTGCTGTGTTTACGATGCTGGAAAAGTTTTGCAGATTTTTGTTTAGCTAAAAAGCATTTATGAAAAAAATCAAATGTCGAGGTTTGTTCTTGAAGTTTTCTATTAAAAGGCGATTTTGTTAACCAGTCTTTGTCATTTATCCATAGTCTTGAGGTTGTCATGCCAACAAAATCAATACAGCATTATTCTTTTGAAGTTGTTATTTGACAGCTAATGTGTTTTTCGATGGATATCTATTTTCATATCCAACCATCCTCTGTTGATGATCAGGTTGATGAAAATTTAAACTTGGTTAATGTTGAAATCAGACGTTGTTTAGGCATTTAATTCCAACGTTAGATAGACCCTTAATTTTGTTGAATTTTAAAATTGTGTCGACGTCAAAACCCAATGAAAATCGGGTTGACGTCAAATTCAGCTGAAGTTAAATTCCCGCGTTGGGTAGATGTTATATTGTAGTTGAAAATGAAAATTGGGTTGACGTCAAAACCCAACGTTGGTGTGACATCAAAATACAACATTGTACAGACGTTGGAATTTAGTTGAAAATGAAAATTGGGTTGTCGTCAAAACCCAACGTTGGTGTGACATCAAAATACAACATTGTACAGACGTTGGAATTTAGTTGAAAATGAAAATTGGGTTGACGTCAAAACCCAACGTTGGTGTGACATCAAATTCCCACGTTGGATAGACGTTATATTTTGGTTGAAAATGAAGATCAGGTTGACGTCAAACCCAACGTTGGTGTGACATTAAAATACAACATCGTATAGACGTTGGAATTTAGTTGAGAATGCAAATTGGGTTGACGTCAAAACCCACAGTTGGTATGAAATCAAAATACAACATTGTACAGACGTTGGAATTTAGTTGAAAATGAAAATCGGGTTGACGTCAAAACCCAACGTTGGTGTGACATCAAAATATAACACCATATAGACGTTGGAATTTGGTTGAGAATGCAAATTGGGTTGACGTCAAAACCCAACGTTGGCGTGACATCAAATTCCCACGTTGGATAGACGTTATATTTTAGTTGAAAATGAAAATCGGGTTGACGTCAAAACCCCACGTTGATTTGATATCAAAATTGAACGTCTGTCCAACGTTGAAGTTTGACATTAAACCAACGTTAGGTTTTGACGTCAACCCGATTTTCATTTTCAACAAAATTCTAACATCTGCTCAACTTTAGAGGCCAACGTCTTCATGACGTCTAATTGACGTCCGGTGCCTGCAGGGAGCTTTCTCGCGTTGCGATCGGTCAGATTCCGTTCATTGGCAAACACTGTAATGTTTCCAATCCTCCTGCAGGGAACCGATAACCATCGCGTTTGCCTCTAGTTTGCGGTTTATTCAAGTCAATGGGATAAATAATTCGCTAGCTAGCACGCTAGCCCTTTTTGCCATTAAAATAATAAGTTATAAGAGTTACTGTTTCTGTAGAAACTTGAATTTATAAATTTAATGGCGAAATGCGTTACCATGCTAGCTAGCTTATCTCATTGACTGGAATAGACTGTCAGCAAGCTAGAAACTAACGCTTTTTTAAATTTTCCAAATAACACGTCACCAACATTTATGGGATAAAAAGGATCTCAAATTTGTGTACCATGCATTGCAGTTGGTTGATGTACAGTACAAACCTCGACTCCAATAAGTAATGGAAAATGCAAATAAATCAAACAGGAGTGATTTTTTTTCTTGCAGTAATTGATTGAATAAGCAGGTTCTTGAATCTAAAGCTATTTAAACAAAAATGAATAATTCCTCAAATATTTTCATAAAAGCGACTTAAGCGAAGGGTATGGGACAACTTCGGAGTGAAAAATATGTGCTAAGCACACAATGCTTACCGGCATTTTGTTGCAATATTAATCCCAAGTCGGCGCCAATGCTTGTAGCTAACTGTGTTTTACAATATTGGCAATGGTAATTATTCATCCTATTCATAATTCATAGCAACATAGAGATTGGGCATGATATGATGAGTGCTAACGTTAGTATTATTACAAGACATTACAAACGGGAATGACAATCTTGATGTACTGGCGGCTATGCAGGCCTATATCCTTATAATTATGATATAGATCTTTAATCAGAAATAGAAAGTATTAATGTCTGAAGAACAGTCTGATATATCCAAAGATATTCGCTCTGCTCTGCCATATCCTTCCGTTGAATTGCGTAGCATGGGTTTTTAAGAGTTTGTGCGATGATGTCACAGTCAAGATGGCTGAGCGTGACAAGACTCTCTCAGTGGCGCAAGAGAAATATAATTTTGAATCGCTTGCTCCTTGTTATTGTTTCTCTGCGGCTGGAGCAGCTATGACACAAATCTTCCAGTACGTTACTACTTCAAATTTTTGAGGTCTTTTTATACTTTTATTTTGGTGTCACAAGCACTTTAACCTCCCACTCTAAAACTCCAGAACTTCAGCTCAGGTGTGACAGGAGGAGCACGTCAATGAGCCAGTGCAGAATCTCCACCAGCTTTATGAGCCATCAATGCACTTAATCCCTATTCAGCATCGGAGGAGAGCACACAGGAGCCTTGAACTGTGTGACGTGACCGGAAATTTTTACGAGATTAATTTGAACCAAATGTTTCAATATTGTGTCAATCATTGTTCAGTAGTAAAAACCTGAAGTTATACATTGTTTGGGATCTCAGCAGAAATGACCATGAAAAGTTATGATTCAAATAATGCCATATTTGAGCATTCAATGCTGGTAAAGGCTGGTAAAGGCTGCTAGAAAGGCTGCTAATCCATTACAGGATGCACAGACACCCGAGACCGAATCCAAAACAGAAGAAAGGAAAAGCAAAGACGCCTCTGAATGAAGCAGGCAGCAAAGCAGAGGGAGAGAAACTGGCTCACTTCAGCTGCGTGCACAAATCTTCCACCGGCAGTGCTGAATCGCGAGATGCTAATGCTGAAATCAGCACAGCGTGCTCTGTGTAGGGTCTATGGGAGGAGAGACCGATATACAGCGAGTCTCTCTCCTCTGTCTCCAGCACGGAGAAGAGCCAGGGGATGAAACGGAATTTTCCTGTCCTTCCAACAAAGAAAGAGAAATACAACCAAATCTACAATTCTTTCGATTCCTCTGGGGGGGAAAAAGGCTTTAAACAGTTTAGTAGCCTTAATCCCCAGAAATCCTTTTTGGGATTTTTGGATAAGAGTGCTTAAAGGCTGTGAAAGAGCTGAAAGATAATGTGGCATTAGACCGCTTTATTGAAGGAGAAGGGGAAAAAATGCTTTTTGTGATTTTTTTTGGAGCATGGGTGCATGTTAATCTCAGTGAGTCTATATTCCAGAATAAGAAAATTTAACCTCTCAGAAGCATTTCCCATATGTAATCCGCTAGTAAAAAGCACTGCCTGTGACATACATATAAAAGGCCCTGCATATAATCAGCCAGTAAGAAGCACAACCTATAACATGACTACAGAAGAACCAGCATATAATCAGCCGGTCAGAGACACTGTCCATAACATGCCTATAAATGGCCCAACATATAATCAGCTGGTCAGAGACACTGTCCATAACATGCCTATAAAAGGCCCAGCGTATAATTAGCCGGTCAGAGACACTGTCCATAACATGCCTATAAAAGGTCCAACATATAATCAGCTGGTCAGAGACACTGTCCATAACATGCCTAAAAAAGGCCCAGCATATAATCAGCTGGTCAGAGACCCTGTCCATAACAAGCCTATAAAAGGACCAATATATAATCAGCCGGTCAGAGACACTGTCCATAACATGCCTTTGAAAGGCCCAGCATATAATCAGCCGGTCAGAGACAGTGTCCATAACATGCTTTTGAAAGGCCCAGCATATAATCAGCCGGTCAGAAACACTGTCCATAACATGCCTATAAAAGGCCCAACATAAAATCAGCCAGTCAGAGATACTGTCCATAACATGCCTATAAAAGGCCCATAATATAATCAGCCAGTCAGAGACACTGTCCGTAACATGCCTGTAAAAGGCCCAGCATATAATCAGCCGGTCAGAGACACTGTTCATAACATGCCTATAAAAGGCCCAGCATATAATCAGCCGGTCAGAGACACTGTCCATAACATGCCTATAAAAGGCCCAGCATATAATCAGCCGGTCTGAGACACTGTCCATAACATGCCTATAAAAGGCCCAGCACATAATCAGCCGGTCAGAGACACCGTCCATAACATGCCTATAAAAGGCCCAGCATATAATCAGCTGGTCAGAGACACTGTCCATAACATTCCTATAAAAGGCCCAGCATATAATCAGCCGGTCAGAGACACTGTCCATAACATGCCTATAAAAGGCCCAGCATATAATCAGCCGGTCAGAGACACTGTCCATAACATGCCTATAAAAGGACCAATAAATAATCAGCCGGTCAGAGACACTGTCCTTAAAATGCCTATGAAAGGCCCAGCATATAATCAGCCGGTCAGAAACACTGTCCATAACATGCCTATAAAAGGCCCAGTATATAATCAGCCGGTCAGAGACACTGTCCGTAACATGCCTATAAAAGGCCCAGCATATAATCAGCCGGTCAGAGACACTGTCCATAACATGCCTATAAAAGGCCCAGTATATAATCATTCAGTCAGAGACACTGTCCATAACATGCCTATAAATGGCCCAGCATATAATCAGCCGGACAGAGACACTGTCCATAACAAGCCTGTAAAAGGCCCAATATATCATCAGCCGGTCAGAGACACTGTCCATAACATGCCTATAAAAGGCCCAGCATAAAATCAGCCAGTCAGAGATACCGTCTATAACATGCCTATAAAAGGCCCTGCATATAATCAGCCGGTCAGAGACACTGTCCATAACATGCCTATAAAAGGCCCAGTATATAATCAGCTGGTCAGAGACACTTTCAATAACATGCCTATAAAAGGCCCAGCGTATAATCAGCCAGTAAGAAGCACTGCCCATAACATGCCTATAAAAGGCCCAGCATACTGTATGACCAGCTGGCAAAAAGCCAGTTACTCAATTAAATAATTATTAGCTACTCTATAAAATGTGAATGAAGGATATTCAATAACTGCCCATTAACTAAATATCAAGAGTTTGTTGGAGTTAGTTCCTAATTTCTTCATCAGCTGACTAATCAGTAGCTACTTAATACAATTGGATTTGGGGTTTCTCAAGAACTGTTCTTCATTCATTCCTCATAACGACTCAAATTTTTCTGCACCTTATTT
The DNA here is from genome assembly GCA_029692085.1 of Gymnothorax javanicus. Lineage (NCBI taxonomy): Eukaryota > Metazoa > Chordata > Actinopteri > Anguilliformes > Muraenidae > Gymnothorax > Gymnothorax javanicus. The sequence goes on along the minus strand of CM056194.1, from coordinate 98,613,902 downwards.
GGTGAAGTTTTACCGAGACAACACACCTGATTTCGCAGACCTACACTGGCTGCTGATGACAGAGAAATTAAACAGACCTGAAGAGACTGCAGCCTTCTGGAACTGGAGCTGAAAACCCTTTAACTCCCGTTCAGCTTGCATCTGGCTCGGCGCGGCTGTAACCGCCACACGCCTTTCTGGAGACACATTCATCATCCAGTATGAGACGAGATGGTGCAGCTCGCGCCCTCAGGGAAGTGACAGGCTAAAAATTACAGCTGGCCTGTCCAAATTCAGAAGGGTAATTCAGGAGGAATAAACTGAGAATAAATGTCTGTGAAAATTCTGCACGGCATGCGAAGGGTGGCGAATCATGATGCAGTTTGTGGAATGAATATTTTACATCTGAATTTGCGGTGCAGTCCATTTCATTTAGTGCTCTGCAGGAGCAAACTGCATGAGTACATTGCCTGTCAGAGTCATTTGTCAGAATGTGGGTGGGTTTTAGGAAGTCTTCACATCTCCTGTCAGATCATGTTGTACATTTTAATAATGGCAATAACGACTCTGAAATGTGTGAACAAAAACCAGGGCAGATTTATTGGTGGGGAATCTTTGAGTCCCTCTGGTGCAGACGTTTGGCTGTCATTGCAGAGGCCTGCTGAATATAACGTCCATCTCTGCTGAGCGTTTATTTTTTCAAAGCGGTAAGCCATCATAAATAGATAAAAGTCGATTTAGGGATCGGCAGGGGAATAAAACTGCCGAGCCCAAAGGACACAGGCTACATTGAATTGTCACCAGCGGCGAGGCAACGGCCATTTTCCTGTGTACCCGCTCTCTACCTCTCAAGAAATGACCAGTGAGGATGACAAGGCAAAACTAACCATAAAGTCATTGAGATATGGAACCTTTGACCGTGTGAACTTAAGTTATAGGCTACGGTTCCTCCATGACTCATATATTCTGTTGATTCAGCCCTGGGAGTTTTACTGCGTAACTTTGCTTTTTTATGGGCGGAGACGAGATTTTATCCCCTTTATAGAAAGACGAGCATTTATGCACAGTCAGAGATAACTCTCTCTCTCTCCATTGAAGGGTTGAAAGTGTTTTTTAAGGAAACCATTTTACTTAACCAATTGTATCCCATGTTGATGAAGTAAATAAAAAGACAAAAACATGGGATTGGTGCCTAATTATAGCAATACTGTCGTTATGAAAATCCTTCTTTTCACTCTCCTGGTCTCAATTTTTAAGCAAATTTATTCAGATCTTGAAAGAGTATGGCTCAAAATATACATTTTAATATGTTTAGAGATTAATTTCGGGCATGAACATAGATTTCTCAAAGTACTCAAAGCAACACCAAATAAACATCTAATCGTCTCGTCAGATTTTGGCCATTTTCTGAGTTGTACCTCCCCTTACTGAGCAGATTGCTGGTTTAGTGAAAACACTTCTCTGCAAGAAGCGCAACAAGAAATCTTCCCCCAAAAAATGTTGTGCAAGAGCAGATGCAGATGTTTAATGGTAACTGTTTTATGATGCTACAGCAGTCAAATCATGGAAAATCGCCCTCAGAGGCCAGCGGATTGCTCAGATCTGTAACCGTGACAACGTTTCCTGTCGAAGCTCCAGCTTCTCTGGTTTAATTGGAAAACTTCAGACTTTTAACCACCATCAAACGCCACGAGACTCCAGCACATTAGTGTCCTTCCTCCAATCTAATCTCTCAGCTGGTTCCCGGCCTGCAGCTTGCCGCCGTCCTGCCTTCCCTCCTCCGCAGATCCATTTCACTGAAAGCCCACCCAGCAGTGTCCGTCATCACGCTCCGGGAGAAAAATGAGCGCCCGATTTACAGTGAGCTTCATAATGCATGGGACAGTGACACATTTTTACTGTATGTCTCCCTATGGCAGCAGGGAGTAACCTTCTGTCAGTCCATTAATAGCTGACTTCATATCAGAAAGGGGCGCTTTAGGGGGAATGTCCCCCAGTTTCACAGCCGTGGCGTCAGTCCCTTTACTTCCTGTCGAGGGGGAGGAGAGGATGAAACGGAATTGCGAAGGACCCCTCTTCTCTCGTATGCTCTTTTAAGAGCTTGTCCTTCTTCTAATGGTCCTATTGCATTTTTTCGCTGCTGCATTATTCGCCTCCACTAAGCCGTGTGCACACCCTATGTAATCCTGTTTTAATGAACCCCAAAGAGGCTCGTCACCAGCCTGGTTTCTTCCGATGCACTTTGTACACAAAGACTGATGAAAGTCACTGGTGCGGCGTGCAGAGGTTTCAACCTTCCGGAATAATTATTTTGACTGCGAGGACGATTATTTGGTCGAGTACGATATTCCCTGAGTGAATCTTCGCACCATATTAGGATTTACGCAGTGAATTGCCTTACGAGGCATAAATATCAGGCAAAATATTTTCAATGCTCTTGAAAATTTATGCAAATCAAGTGCATTTTGTATATTCACATTTTGTAACTTGAAGGACCTCAGTAGAGCGCATACCTCTGCCACGCCATATGTCAGTATAATTGGCTCTTGCAGATCTACAATCCAGAATATGTTCTGGATCACATTCCAAAATTGAATCAACTCTTCCTTGGACTACCAGCTACCATCTTACCAAATTTCGCGCCAATCCATTCATAACTTTTTGAGTTATGATGTTAACAGGCAGATAGACAAAAAAACAAATTAAAAGTCAATCATAGAATGAAGACTTGCCGGAATCATGCACAGATCTTTGAAACTGAATGAACGGAATGGAGTTGGTTTCAAGTCTCTAGCTGTAATAGTAGCGAAGTTATGATCCAAAATGTGTTTTGGACCTTTCTGGTGAGCTTGACTTTGACCTTTGACCTTTGGCCTCGAAAAGAGACCGATCTCTAGCCACAAGGCTAGTCAATGTTGTGACCAAGTTTGGTGAAGATAATGTGAAAATTGTGGCCTGTAGAGTGCACACAAACAGACAGACAGACAGACAGACCAAAAAATAAACCAAAATTGAGTGGTGCTTCGGTGACCTTGACCTTTGACCTAGATTTACCAAAATAGTGCAGTGCTTAGGTCAGGTAACGCAGGCCTTGAGTTTATCAACAAATGATGCACTTGGTTTGAAGTGTGTACACCGATTAGAAGCAAAGCTATGGCCACTTATGTGTTTTTGACATTTTGTGTGACCTTGACCTTTGATGTAGATTCACCAAAATAGTGCAGTACCTAGGTCAAGTAACATAGACCTTTCGTTTATGAACAACATGCACTTGTTTGAAGTCTCTACGAGGATGAGAACCGAAGATATGGTTTCTTATGTGTTTTTGACCTTTTGTGTAACCTTGACCTTGACCATTGACCTAGATTCCTAGGTCAAGTATGATAGACCTTTTATGCACTTGGTTTGAAGTCTATACAACGATTAGAACCGAAGATATGGCTTCTTATGTGTTTTTGACCTTTTTTGTGACCTTGACCTTGACCTTTGATCTAGATTCACCAAAATAGTGCAGTACCTAGGTCAAGTAAGATAGACCTTTCGTTTATCAACAAAATGCACTTGGTTTGAAGTCTGCACGACGATTAAAACCGAAGATATGGCTTCTTATGTATTTTTGACCTTTTGTGTGACCTTGACCTTGACCTTTGACCAAGATTCACCAAAATAGTGCAATGCCTGCTTAGTGCCTGTCCTATGTTGATCATGAAATATGAGATAAATTGAGCTGAAACTGTGGATGCCACAGTGCAAACAAACAAACAAACACACAAACGAACAAACGAACAGAGTAATATACTTGCCAATCCGAGATTCCTCGGATTCCGGCAAGTAACAATCCGAGATTCCTCGGATTCCGGCAAGTAACAAACCCACAAACAAACAAACAAACAGATAAGGTTGTTCTTAGAACGAAGACACAACGAAATCGAAGCTGATGAAGGTGAAAAGATACATCATATTGTCTAAAGAACAAAATAAAAAAAATTCATTTTAGCAAAAATCACAACCATGTGACGTTATTTTCACTTACTTCCGTCAGAGTGACGTCGTCATCGCCCCTAATCGCTAGACGCGCATTTTGTTGATGAAAAGAATGGCGTTAGCTTCAAGTCTCTAGTTTAATTAGAAACAAAGTCTTGAATTAAAATGTGTTTTTGACCTTTTGTGTGACCTTGACCTTAACCTTTCAAATAGAAACTTAAAAAAGGTCTGGGGCAAGTAACCCATGCTAACAGTATAGGTCTGGGGTGAGTAACCCATGCTAACAGTATAGGTCTGGGGCGAGGAACCCATGCTAACAGTACCGGTCTGGGGCGAGTAACCCATGTTAACAGTATAGGTCTGGGGCGAGTAACCCATGCTAACAGTATAGGTCTGGGGCGAGTAACCCATGCTAACAGTACAGGTCTGGGGCGAGTAACCCATGCTAACAGTATAGGTCTGGGGCGAGTAACCCATGCTAACAGTACAGGTCTGGGGCGAGTAACCCATGCTAACAGTATAGGTCTGGGGCGAGTAACCCATGCTAACAGTACAGGTCTGGGGCCAGTAACCCATGCTAACAGTATAGGTCTGGGGCGAGGCTAACAGTATAGGACTGGGCGGAGTAACCCATGCTAACAGTATAGGTCTGGGGCGAACCCATGCTAACACCATCTGGCTAACCCATGCTAACAGTATAGGTCTGGGGTGAGTAACCCATGCTAACAGTATAGGTCTGGGGTGAGTAACCCATGTAACCCATGCTAACAGTATAGGTCTGGGGTACAGGTCTGGGGGCGAGTAACCCATGCTAACAGTATAGGTCTGGGGCGAGTAACCCATGCTAACAGTATAGGTCTGGGGCGAGTAACCCATGCTAACAGTATAGGTCTGGGGCAGTAACCCAGTAACAGGTCTGGGGCGAGTAACCCATGCTAACAGTATAGGTCTGGGGTGAGTAACCCATGCTAACAGTATAGGTCTGGGGCGAGTAACCCATGCTAACAGTATAGGTCTGGGGCGAGTAACCCATGCTAACAGTATAGGTCTGGGGTGAGTAACCCATGCTAACAGTATAGGTCTGGGGGCGAGTAACCCATGCTGGGGTGAGTAACCCACGCTAACAGTAGGTCTCAGTACAACAGGGTCTGGGGCAGTACAGGTCTGGGGCGAGTAACCCATGCTAACAGTACAGGTCTGGGGCGAGTAACCCATGCTAACAGTATAGGTCTGGGTCGAGTAACCCATGCTATCAGTATAGGTCTGGGGCGAGTAACCCATGCTAACAGTACAGGTCTGGGGCAAGTAACCCATGCTAACAGTACCGATCTGGGATGAGTAACTCATGCTAACAGTACCGGTCTGGGGCAAGTAACCCATGCTAACAGTATAGGTCTGGGGTGAGTAACCCATGCTAACAGTATAGGTCTGGGGCGAGTAACTCATGCTAACAGTACAGGTCTGGAGAGAGTAGCCCATGCTAATAATATAGGTCTGGGGCGAGTAACCCATGCTAACAGTACAGGTCTGGGGAGAGTAGCCCATGCTAACAGTATAGGTCCAGGGCGAGTAACCCATGCTAACAGTATAGGTCTGTGGAGAGTAGCCCATGCTAACAGTACAGGTCTGGGGCGAGTAACCCATGCTTACAGTATAGGTCTGGGGCGAGTAACCTATGCTAACAGTATAGGTCTGGGGCGAGTAACCCATGCTAACAGTATAGGTCTGGGGCGAGTAACCCATGCTAACAGTACAGGTCTGGGGCGAGTAACCCATGCTTACAGTATAGGTCTGGGGCGAGTAACCTATGCTAACAGTATAGGTCTGGGGCGAGTAACCCATGCTAACAGTATAGGTCTGGGGTGAGTAACCCATGCTAACAGTATAGGTCTGGGGCGAGTAACCCATGCTAACAGTACCGGTCTGGGGCGAGTAACTCATGCTAACAGTACAGGTCTGGGGAGAGTAGCCCATGCTAATAATATAGGTCTGGGGCGAGTAACCCATGCTAACAGTATCGGTCTGGGGAGAGTAGCCCATGCTAACAGTATAGGTCCAGGGCGAGTAACCCATGCTAACAGTACAGGTCTGGGGCGAGTAACCCATGCTAACAGTATAGGTCTGGGGCAAGTAACCTATGCTAACAGTATAGGTCTGGGGCGAGTAACCCATGCTAACAGTATAGGTCTGGGGCGAGTAACCCATGCTAACAGTATAGGTTTGGGGCGAGTAACCCATGCTAACAGTATAGGTCTGGGGCGAGTAACCCATGCTTACAGTACCGGTCTGGGGCGAGTAACTCATGCTAACAGTACAGGTCTGGGGAGAGTAGCCCATGCTAATAATATAGGTCTGGGGCGAGTAACCCATGCTAACAGTACAGGTCTGGGGAGAGTAGCCCATGCTAATAATATAGGTCTGGGGCGAGTAACCCATGCTAACAGTGCAGGTCTGGGGAGAGTAGCCCATGCTAACAGTACCGGTCTGGGGCGAGTAACTCATGCTAACAGTACAGGTCTGGGGAGAGTAGCCCATGCTAATAATATAGGTCTGGGGCGAGTAACCCATGCTAACAGTACAGGTCTGGGGAGAGTAGCCCATGCTAACAGTATAGGTCCAGGGCGAGTAACCCATGCTAACAGTATAGGTCTGGGGCGAGTAACCTATGCTAACAGTATAGGTCTGGGGAGAGTAGCCCATGCTAACAGTACAGGTCTGGGGCGAGTAACCCATGCTAACAGTATAGGTCTGGGGCGAGTAACCTATGCTAACAGTATAGGTCTGGGGCGAGTAACCCATGCTAACAGTATAGGTCTGGGGCGAGTAACCCATGCTAACAGTATAGGTTTGGGGCGAGTAAGCCATGCTAACAGTATTGGTCTGGGGCGAGTAACCCATGCTAACAGTACAGGTCTGGGGCGAGTAACTCATGCTAACAGTATCGGTCTGGGGTGAGTAACCTATGCTAACAAGTTTTGTTCAGATTGCTGCAGGATAAATGGCAAAAGGGTGCATAACTAACAATCTGATGAACACACAGACGTCTAACACAACCGACTGATATACTTGCTGAAATAGTGCAATATTGGCAAGTAACAAACAAAAGCGTGAAAACATTACCTCCTTGGCGGAGTTAATGAATATGAAAAGAAAAAAACTACATCTTTCTCTGAATGTACAGTATGTTTAGATCATGTGGAAAAGAATGCACATATTTCTCTCAGCAGTCGTATGCTCTGTAAACTTAAAAAAATAAATTCAGCGATCATCACATTGGTAAAGCAAAGACGAAGCCAGCTTATAAAGCCCATGGCCCTCTCCAGCAGTCGGGTCAATATCCCGGCTGAGAAAATATGAAAAGTGAGTCACTTTTAGCTTAAGGACATCTGCCTGTAAGCAAGATGCCAGCAGTACATTATTCTCCTGAAAGAATATTGCTGAAACCTCAGTCAACCCTGCTGGTCTTCTGCCGGATCAAGCTCATCCCCACCTGAGTTCCTCTGTCTGCTCTCTGTCCGTCTGTCTCATACAGGGACTGTAGTGACTGGGGCTGTCTATCTGCTCTCCGTCTGTCTCATACAGGGACTGTAGTGACGGGGGGCTGTCTGTCTGCTCTCTGTCCGTCTGCCTCATACAGGGACAGTAGTGACCGGGGGCTGTCTGTCTGCTCTCTGTCTGTCTGCCTCATGCAGGGACTGTAGTGACTGGGCACTGTCTGTCTGCTCTCTGTCTGTCTGCCTCATACAGGGACTATAGTGATCGGGGGCTGTCTGTCTGCTCTCTGTCCGTCTGCCTCATACAGGGACTGTAGTGACCGGGGGCTGTCTGTCTGCTCTCTGTCCGTCGGTCTCATACAAGGACTGTAGTGACCGGGGGCTGTCTGTCTGCTCTCTGTCCGTCTGTCTCATACAGGGACTGTAGTGACCGGGTGCTGTCTGTCTGCTCTCTGTCTGTCGGTCTTATACAGGGACTGTAGTGACCAGGGCTGTCTGTCTGCTCTCTGTCCATCTGCCTCATACAGGGACTTTAGTGACCGGGGGCTGTCTGTCTGCTCTCTGTCCGTTTGTCTCATTCAGGGACTGTAGTGACCGGGGCTGTCTGTCTGCTCTCTGTCCATCTGCCTCATACAGGGACTGTAGTGACCGGGGGCTGTCTGTCTGCTCTCTGTCCGTCTGCCTCATACAGGGACTGTAGTGTGGACTGAGGTGGCCCTTTCGATGACTGGACCCTTTTTTAAATTGTTCAGGAAATGAGGGAGGAGGATTTGGATGAGACGGGGCTGCAGGTAGGGGGGCGGGTGGATGTTCAAGAGGAAAGCGGGGTGCTGGGGTGGGGGTGGGGGAAGCGGATGTGCATTTTTATTTGAGTCGAACAATCAGGGAGGGAGATGGATGTGTGCGTGGGTACCCGCTACCATCATCTCAAGTACTGCTCCGTGATGCTCCGCCCCCTGTTTCCGAGCGCACCTATTGTACTGAATCTCCTGAGAGGCCCTTCAGTCTGTCGCGCAAATTTCCTTCCATCATCCCCCTCCTCGAATCGCCGCTGAAATCACAAGGTCTGGGAGCGAGTCATGCTTGCGTGTGCTGTCTGTTTCATCATATAAAACTGCTGCAGGTTAGACGGCGGTATAAAAACACCAGGCCTGCCGCTCATTCACTGGATCCCACAGCATGCAATCCATCAGTTCTCTTCGGTTACTCTTCTCTGATCTAAATTTACTTCCCTCATTTTCCTATCATTCTCTGAAAAGGATGACAGGTTGATGCAGAATCTCGTCCCTAGCTGCAGAACACTACAATTAATAAGTATTTTATTTTCTAAAGGAAGAACAACAAAGCGAAGCTGAAGATATAGGAGGAAGAAAGGAATCAGGTGAGAATAAACAAACATTCAGTATTTCAGAATCTAAAATTACTCACATTCCCTCCGGCATGGAGTGATGAGAGTGACACACAGCATGATTAGGAGCATGTAGATGCGCTCGTAATTTCGGCTGGCTCTCTTCGCTCTTTGTGAAAAATTGTTATATTTTCTGCTAATTAAGCCAGGGAAATTCAATCTTGCCATTTTGAGACTCTTTGTGCAACGCAAATCAGCCATGGCCAGAGAGATTAAGGAGGGACAATTGTGTCAAAATGTTTAGTGGAAACAGAATATATAAAGAGGTTGGCTACTCCACGAAGAACTATAATATTTCCTACTGACAACAGCCTACCGTAGATAACAGTAGTAATTACGGTAAACATTTAAATATGGAACTTGCCTTGCAGCCATTACTTTACATTACTGCTAAAGGTTGAAGGTTAATCTTTGGTTGGAGTTGAACTGCCAGGAGCTGAAGTGGTCATTATACCTCGTTGAAGCCCTTGGGGCTGATCCGCCCTTTTTCATTCGGAGAGGTTGCTCCTGACAGCACAAAAGCTGTAAAAAATATAAAATTGACATAACTTAAAATAATAAGGCAACCAGCTGCAAGGCATCTTTGAGTTTGCTCAACTTAAAGTCCCAGTTGCGGCACAAACTCGTGTTTGAAAAACTTATAACTTGAAATCGAGCAAACTCAAGAATGCGTTGCATTACCGTAAGATTAATGCACTTTTTATTTTTTACAGTGCAGCACCCGGGGAGCCACGTCCAGTTCTGAGCTCAGTGAGTCGATCAAGAGCAAACGCTGGAGTATACTTAGCCTGCCACGCACTTCTCATGACTGAAACCAATTCATACTGCTAAATGTATGCACCTGATGCCAATCAAGGACCATTAATGTCATGCCCTCTGCATAAGAGGGCAATCAGCGACCAATCAAAACCTTTTTTTCTGCGGAGAGTTTGTCTGTAAGTCCTGCCCAATAATAGCACACCAATGCTGAGCTCCTGGATTAAGTACACTGTTTTGTAGAGCGTTATGAAGGCCTGGTCAAGAGCGAAAGCAGCTTTTAAAAAACAAAGCTGTGCATCGAGTTCCGACAGGGAATATATCTGTTATTTTCCATCCTTTTATCAACTTTAGAATAGGCTTAAGATAGCACTGAATTTACTGTGAACTGTCAGTGCTGAAGCTGATTAATGGGTGCAGAATACTGCTTGTATCATCGCCACGAACCATGAAAAAGTCCAATAAAAGAATCAAGGGTGTCCTTGGATGTTACCATTTGTCTTGAGCACTGAGCAGCATCACAGGCAGACCTTATCTGGAGGCTGAAGTTCCACTGGATGCCCCCTCTGTAGCTGTGTTTGTGCCACATTCAGCGTACCCTGCCTTATTGAGTAATGCCCCTGTGTTATTAGCTGCTCGCCTGATGACATTGGCGGGGGGGCGGGAGTCACAAAAACAGCGTTGCTGAAAGATGGGTAATTTGGCTGGCTGCTTGGCAGTGATGTGTCATTTTATGATGGTTCCCTGCGTTCGCCAGGCTCGTATATTTGGCCAAATGGGAGAATGAGAAAGATAGTGAGGCAGTTTACCACACACAGATTCATCTGGAGAAAATACCGCTGCAGCTGTTCGCACTGGGGTCACAGCAGCGATAAAAACTCTACACTGTTATGGCTGTTATTAACAATAAAAAAAACATTTATTTATTTATTTATTTATTTATTGGCAGTGAGGCGATCAAGCCAAATATAATTATTCTGGAATTAAGAGTTTTCTGAAATGGACATGAAAGGTTGCAACCTTCACGGTGCCCCATCTCTCCCAAAATAAGAAACTCCAAATACTACTTGTATATCGTCTCATGAATAACACAAGGTCGCAAGTTACATTGTGTTACTTTTGTGTAAATTCAGTCTGAAACTTTGAGGAACTGTGAAAAATCAGCCATTGAAGGAAATCACCCACATATTCATGTTTGTTAGATTAGTTCTAAAGGGAGTGAAGTTGTATATTCAGTATTTGCCCTTGTGCAGCAGTGTCACTTGCGACCTTGTGTTTCTCTACAGTGTGCACTTATGACCTTGTGTTAGGCATCATCTAAGCATAGGTACACTTGCTACCATGTGATGGTCACTGCTTGCCAAGTACTTTATCATGTCACTTGCTACCTTTGTTTGCCAACCAAAGGGGGCACCGCTGTAGTACTCCGTGGTGCAGAAAAACAGGTTTCATCAGGAATGTCACTTGCGACCTTTTGTTATTCATGGGACTATATGCACCCAGGAAACAGCCAATCTTCGAAAAAGAGGGAAACCTTCGGACTAAACTGCACAGTCTTCAGCCTCACCTCTGCTGTGGAGGAGAAATGGAAATTCAGCTGCCAAACAGAGTCCCTGAGTTACTATCCTCTCATCCAGGTGTAGCGGCAGCATCAATAGTGCTGAGAGGGGATCGGACTGCACCTCATTTTTCAGAGTAATCGAAGGCGAAGGGCGGCACTGCCTGCGGCCGAGAGCTCAGGCATCATTGGCACGGGTCCGATCGCCATTCACTCTGCTCTGCTGGCGAATAACATTTAGGGTGCTACTCGGTCACTGGAAAAAGCAGGGCTTGCGAAAACAGCTCAAGCTTAAAGATGCTGCGGCTCAGTATTTCAGCGTGAGATCGCCGAGCAGCGGACAGGGCTGGGACCGACCGCCATTACCCAGACCATTCTCTCCTCCTGCGCCCAGTCCAGGATAATTAAACACTTCAAAAACATACAGTGCCAATGTTTGGAGTTTGTGTTTCAAATCAACATCTAGCTTTGATTAAAAATGAGGTTGTGGATGTGTTGATTATCTCTCGGTTATGTTTCACTTCAGCATGAGGTGGGGAGGGGGGCGGAGAGAAGGCCTGTTGCCTGATGGCCAAATGTGCGATTCACAAATCTGCAAGGCTGTTAGATCTGTCAGCATACGTGGAAACACAGATTGAAAGCTTGTGAAATTCCCTCAGAAAGCGGTAAGAAATAAATGGGAGCTCATTTCTATAACTGCCAAAGTACCTGCCAGCCCGCCATTTCAATGCTTCTCATTTCTGCCGTGCAAAAAGCAAAAGTCAGTGAGAGAATACAGATGATGTGTCCTTGGAGATGACCAGCCGTTCCCTTACTGCTTATAAATGAAAGAGGGGAGAACGAAGCGCTGCAGGTCACTATGTTTGATCGATTTCTGTAATGCCGTAAATGACGGCCTTTGATTTGCATTCTCTGCATCCATTTATTCACAGCAGTGGAATCTGCATGGATGTGGATCAATAGGATGCCTTTTAGTGAGTAAACATTTTCTGCTCGGCCTCATTATCACCCTGAATAGCTTTGTTTCTCATCAGTTGAAATTCTGAGCTTCATTAATGATTCTACATCAGAGGCGAGAAGCCGTCTTCCTCTTAATTTCATCAATCAATAGAATTCTATGGCAGCCTGATTGTGTCACATCAGAGAGAATTCTGTATCAGTCCAAAGATTTCAAACTAGAGGAAAAAATGTTTATTCTCATGATTTTGTAATAAAGAGATGCTATAAAAACTAAAACGATCTCTACGTCTACAAAGTTTGAGCTTGTTTTCTATCATATGTTCTTTCTTTTCCTCTTCTGCCTTGTGTATCGATGGTATTAGCCCTCACTCATGTTCATGCCGCCAAGCTGAAACACACTCCAAACACACATCTCACATGCAATATTTCTTCACATACAAATTTTGGTTTATCATGACCAACTCCGCGTGAAACAACTTGAGGAATATTGCGAACTTTACCCCTTAAACTCTGATTTTTGCTTGAATTTCCCTTAAAGTAGGTTAAAAGTTGAAAAAAAACCCATTTAGTCTCATGTCATAGAGGTAAATATTCAAACCCAGCGTGCCATGTTTGTATGGCTGCAGCAGTACATAAAATAGAAAACATCTAGATCTTGAGCATCATTTTTTTACGCATTTTCTTGTAAATCAGCAGGTCATATTTGGGATGTTTGAAAACCTTAGGATCTCCGCTATAATTTAAAATATGCCAGAAGTTCCTCAGGTTTGTAAAAAGCAGCTGCATTTGACAGACCCACTAATGGGACAGTAGAGTTGAAGAGGTTAAGGAAGTGACTGCAATCAAATTACCTGGTACAACTCTGAATCGAAAGTGACAGCATTTTGTCATTTGTGTGAAGCTTCATCAAGTCCCAGGAGGACAGAACAAAGTAGTGCTCCCACGGGGGAGAGGAAAGTGGAACAGTTATTGTGGAGAGACAGAATACGGCTCTATCTCTCCCCTGTGGTTTCCGCACAGCGAGGGGGAGAAGGGAAAAGCACAAACTCCCCTGGTGTCTGGCAGGTAAGGAAAACTGAAAAACACATTCACAATGGTGGAAGGGTTAGGGGTGTAAGTGCCGTGTGTATCAGTGAGATGCGTTAGTGCAGTGTGTATCAGTGAGATGTGTTAGTGCAGTGTATGCCAGTGAGATGTGTTAGTGCTGTGTGTATCAGTGAGATGTGTTAGTGCAGTGTGTATCAGTGAGGTGTGTTAGTGCAGTGTGTATCAGTGAGGTGTCTTAGTACAGTGTGTATCAGTGAGATGTGTTAGTGCAGTGTGTATCAGTGAGGCGTGTTAGTACAGTGTGTATCAGTGAGATGTGTTAGTGCAGTGTGTATCAGTGAGGTGTGTTAGTGCCGTGTGTATCAGTGAGGTGTGTCAGTACAGTGTGCATCAGTGAGATGTGTTAGTGCAATGTGTATCAGTGAGGTGTGTTAGTACAGTGTACGCCAGTGAGATGTGTTAGGGCAGTGTGTATCAGTGAGATGTGTTAGTGCAGTGTGTATCAGTTAGGTGTGATAGTGCAGTGTGTAACAGTGAGATGTGTTAGTACAGTGTATATCAGTGAGATGTGTTAGTGCAGTGTGTATCAGTGAGGTGTGTTAGTACAGTGTACACCAGTGAGATGTGTTAGTGCAGTGTGTATCAGTGAGCTGCGTTAGTGCAGTGTGTATTAGTGTGGTGTGTTAGTACAGTGTGAATCAGTGAGATGTGTTAGGGCAGTGTGCATCCGTGAGGTGTGTTAGTGCAGTGTGTATCAGTGAGGTGTGTTAGTACAGTGTATATCAGTGAGATGTGTGAGTACAGTGTGTATCAGTGAGATGTGTAAGTGCAGTGTGCGTCAGTGAGATGTGTTAGTGCAGTTTGTGTCAGTGAGATGTCTTTGTGCAGTGTGTGTCAGTGAGATGTGCTAATGCTGTGGATATAGGTTTGGTGTGATAGTGCAGTTTGTATCAGTGAGGTGTGTTAGTGCTGTGTGTATCAGTGAGATGGGTGAGTGCCATATATATCAGTGTAATGTTTTAGTGCAGTGGATAGGTGTTTGGTGTGATAGTGCAGTGTGTATCAGTGAAATGTGTAAGTGACGTGTGTGTCAGTGTATGGTGTTAGTGCAGTAGATATGTGTTTGGTGTGATTGTTTAGTGTGTATCAGTGAGATATGTAAATGCCGTGTGTATCAGTGCAAAGTGTTTGTGCAGTAGATATGTGTTTGGTGTAATAGTGCAGAGTGTATCAGTGAGATGTGTAAATGCCATGTGCATTAGTGTAATGTGTTAGTGCAGTAGATATGGGTTTTGTGTGATAGTGCAGTGTGTATCAGTGAGTTGTGATAGTGCCATGTGTAACAGTGAGATGTGCTAGTGCCGTGAGTATCAGTGAGATGTGTAAGTGCCGTGTTAGTCAGTGTGATTTGTTAGTGCAGTGGCTATGTGTTTGGTATGATAATGCAGTGTGTATCAGTGAGATGTGTTTGTGCAGTGGATATGTGTTTGGTGTGATAGTGCAGTGTATCTGTGTTAAGTGTATTAGTGCAGTGGATATGTGTGTTAGGTGTAGTGTATGTGTGTTGGTGCAGTGTAATATATGTGTTAGGTCAGTTAGTGCAATGTATGTATGTTAGGGGTGATAGTGAAGTGGATGTGTATTAGGAGTGTTAGCACAGCGTTTGTATGTAACGTGTGTTTGTGTAATGTGTGTGTTAGGTGTGTAAGTGCAGTGTATGTGTGTTATGTAGGTGTGTTTGCAGTGTGTGTGTGTGTGTGTGTGTGTGTGTGTGTTAGGTGTGTTTGTGCAGTGTATGTTTGTTAGGTGTGTTAGTGCAATGTATGTGTGTTAGATGTGTTAGTTGAGTGTATGAGTGTTAGGTTTGTAAATGCAGTGTATAGGCATGAGGTGTGTTACTGCAGTGTATGTGTGTTAGGTGTGTTAGTACAGTGTATGTCTGTTAGGTGTGTCAGTGCAATGTATGTGTGTTAGGTTTGTTAGTGCAGTGTATGTGTGTTAGGTCTGTTAGTGCAGTGTATGAGTGTTAGGTGAGTTAGTGCAATGTATGTGTGTGTGTAAGTACAGTGTATGTGTGTTAGGTGTGTTAGTGCAATGTATGTGTGTTAGGTGTGTTAGTGCAGTGTATGTGTGTTGGGTGTGTTAGTGCAGTGTATGTGTGTTTGGGTTTGTTAGTGCAGTGTATGTGTTAGGTGTGTTAATGCAGTGTATGTGTGTTAGGTGTGTTAGTGTAGTGTATGTGTGTTAGGTGTGTTAGTGCAGTGTGTGTTTGGGTGTGTTAGTGCAGTGTATGTGTGTTGGGTGTGTTAGTGCAGTGTGTGTGTGTTAGGTGTGTTAGTGCAGTGTATGTGTGTTAGGTGTGTTAGTGCAGTGTATGTGTGTTAGGTGTGTTAGTGCAGTGTATGTGTGTTAGGTGTTTAGTGTGCAGTATGTGTGTTAGGTGTGTTGATGCAGTGTATGTGTGTTAGGTGTGTTGTTTGTGCATGTGTGTTAGGTGTGTTAGTGTATGTTGTGTGTGTGTGTTTGTGTGTTGTGTTTGTGTAGTGTATGTGTGTTAGGTTGTTGTGTGTGCAGTGTATGTGTGTTAGGTGTGTTAGTGCAGTGTATGTGTGTTAGGTGTGTTTAGTGCAGTGTATGTGTGTTGGGTGTGTTAGTGCAGTGTATGTGTGTTAGGTGTGTTTGTGCAGTGTATGTGTGTTGGGTGTGTTAGTGCAGTGTATGTGTGTTAGGTGTGTTTAGTGCAGTGTATGTGTGTTAGGTGTGTTTGTTGTATGTGTGTTAGGTGTGTGTTAGTGCAGTGTATGTGTGTTGGGTGTGTTAGTGCAGTGTATGTGTGTTAGGTGTGTTAGTGCAGTGTATGTGTGTTAGGTATATCAGTGCAGTGTATGTGTGTTAGGTGTGTTAGTGCAGTGTATGTGTGTTGTGTTTAGTGCAGTGTATGTGTGTTAGGTGTGTGTATGTGTGTTAGGTGTGTTTGTGCACTGTATGTGTGTGTGTGTGTGTTAGTGTATGTGTGTGTTGTGTGTGTGTGTGTTAGGTGTGTTAGTGCAGTGTATGTGTGTTAGGTGTGTTAGTGCAGTGTATGTGTGTTGGGTGTGTTAGTGCAGTGTATTTGTGTTAGGTGTGTTAGTGTAGTGTATGTGTGTTGGGTGTGTTAGTGTGTGTGTGTGTGTGTTGGGTGTGTTAGTGCAGTGTATGTGTGTTAGGTGTGTTAGTGCAGTGTATGTGTGTTAGGTGTGTTAGTGCAGTGTATGTGTGTTCGGTGCTATAGTGCAGTGTATGTGTGTTAGGTGTGTTAGTGCAGTGTATGTGTGTTATGTGTGTTTTGCAGTGTATGTGTGTTTTTAGTGCAGTGTATGTGTGTTAGGTGTGTTAGTGCAGTGTATGTGTGTTAGGGTGTGTTTTTGCAGTGTATGTGTGTTAGGTGTGTTAGTGCAGTGTATGTGTGTTAGGTGTGTTAGTGCAGTGTATGTGTGTTAGGTGTGTTAGTGCAGTGTATGTGTTTTAGGTGTGTTTGTACAGTGTATGTGTGTTAGGTGTGTTAGTGCAGTGTGTGTGTGTGTGTGTTAGTTATTGCTGTGTATGTGTGCAGTGTATGTGTTGGGTGAGTGTGTTGTGGTGTTATTTATGTGTGCAGTGTATGTGTTAGGTGTGTTAGTGTTGGTGCAGTGTATGTGTGTTAGGTGTGTTTAGTGCAGTGTATGTGTGTTGGGTGTGTTAGTGCAGTGTATGTGTGTTAGGTGTGTTTGTGCAGTGTGTGTGTGTGTGTGTTGGGTGTGTTAGGTGTTTTAGTGTGTATGTGTGTTAGGTGTGTTTGTGCAGTGTATGTGTGTTAGGTGTGTTAGTGCAGTGTATGTGTGTTAGGTGTGTTAGTGCAGTGTATGTGTGTGTTAGGTGTGTTAGTGCAGTGTATGTGTGTTAGGTGTGTTAGTGTATGTGTATGTGTTTTAGGTGTGTTTGTGCAGTGTATGTGTGTTAGGTGTGTTAGTGCAGTGTATGTGTGTTAGGTGTTTTGTGCAGTGTATGTGTGTTTAGGTGTGTTAGTGCAGTGTATGTGTGTTAGGTGTGTTTCTGCAGTGTATGTGTGTGTGTTAGTGTATGTTTGTGCAGGTGTGTTATGTGTATGTGTGTTAGGTTAGTGTTAGTGCAGTGTATGTGTGTTAGTGTATTAGTGCAGTGTGTGTGTGTGTTAGCAGTGTATGTGTGTTTGGGTTGTTAGCAGTGTGTTTGTTAGGTGTATTAGTGCAGTGTGTGTGTGTGTGTTTAGGCAGTGTGTTAGTTTCAGTGTGTATGTGTGTTAGGTGTGTTTTGTGCAGTGTATGTGTGTTAGGTGTGTTAGTGCAGTGTATGTGTGTTAGGTGTGTTAGTGCAGTGTATGTGTGTTAGGTGTTTTAGTGCAGTGTATGTGTGTTAGGTGTGTTAGTGCAGTGTATGTGTGTTGTGTGTTTGCAGTGTATGTGTGTTAGGTGTGTTAGTGCAGTGTATGTGTGTTAGGTGTGTTAGTGCAGTGTATGTGTGTTAGGTGTGTTTGTGCAGTGTATGTGTGTTTGATGTGTTAGGTGTGTTGTTAGTTTAGTGCAGTGTAGTGTATGTGTGTTAGTGTGTGTTATGTGTGTTAGTGTATGTGTATGTGTGTTAGGTGTGTTAGTGCAGTGTATGTGTGTTAGGTGTGTTAGTGCAGTGTATGTGTGTTAGGTGTGTTAGTGCAGTGTATGTGTGTTAGGTGTGTTAGTGCAGTGTATGTGTGTTAGGTGTGTTAGTGCAGTTTGTGTGTATGTGTGTTTATTGTGTATGTGTGTGTTGTGTGTTAGTGCAGTGTATGTGTGTTAGGTGTGTTAGTGCAGTGTATGTGTGTTAGGTGTGTTAGTGCAGTGTTGTGTGTTTTGGTGTGTTAGTGCAGTGTATTTGTGTGTTAGGTGTGTTAGTGCAGTGTATGTGTGTTGGGTGTGTTACTGCAGTGTATGTGTGTTAGGTGTGTTTTAGTGCAGTGTGTGTGTGTGTTAGGTGTGTTAGTGCAGTGTATGTGTGTTAGGTGTGTTAGTGCAGTGTATGTGTGTTAGGTGTGTTAGTGCAGTGTATGTGTGTGTTGGTGTGTTTTGCAGTGTATGTGTGTTGGGTGTGTTAGTGCAGTGTATGTGTGTTTGTGTGTGTTAGTGTGTGTATGTGTGTTTAGTGTGTTATGGGCAGTGTTAGGTGTGTTTTTAGTGTGTGTGTTAGGGTGTGTTAGTAGTGTATGTGTGTTGGGTGTGTGTATGTTTGTGTGTTAGTGTATGGGTGTGTTTAGTGCAGTGTATGTGTGTTGGTGTGTTTGTGCAGTGTGTGTTAGGTGTGTTAGTGCAGTGTGTGTGTTAGGTGTGTTAGTGCAGTGTATGTGTGTTGGGTGTGTTTGTACAGTGTATGTGTGTTAGGTGTGTTAGTGCAGTGTATGTGTGTTAGGTGTGTTAGTGCAGTGTATGTGTGTTAGGTGTGTTTGTGTGTATGTGTTGGGTTTGTGTGTGTGTGTGTTAGGTGTGTTAGTGCAGTGTATGTGTTAGTGTTAGGTGTGTGTTTGTGCAGTGTATGTGTGTTTAGGTGTGTTACTGCAGTGTATGTGTGTTAGGTGTGTTTGTGCAGTGTATGTGTGTGTTAGGTGTGTTTGTGCAGTGTATGTGTGTTATGTGTGTTAGTGCAGTGTATGTGTGTTAGGTGTGTTAGTGCAGTGTATGTGTGTTAGGTGTGTTAGTGCAGTGTATGTGTGTTAGGTGTTTAGTGCAGTGTATGTGTGTTAGGTGTGTTAGTGCAGTGTATGTGTGTTAGGTGTGTTGGTGCAGTGTGTGTGTTAGGTGTGTTTGTGCAGTGTATGTGTGTTAGGTGTGTTATGTGCAGTGTATGTGTGTTAGGTGTGTTAGTGCAGTGTATGTGTGTTTAGGTGTTAGTGCAGTGTAGTGTGTTAGTGCAGTGTATGTGTGTTTGTGTGTTGTGTGTGTTAGTGCAGTGTATGTGTGTTAGGTGTGTTTGTGCAGTGTATGTGTGTTAGGTGTGTTAGTGCAGTGTATGTGTGTTAGGTGTTTTAGTGCAGTGTATGTGTTAGGTGTGTTAATGTGCAGTGTATGTGTGTTAGGTGTGTTAGTGCAGTGTATGTGTGTTAGGTGTGTTAGTGCAGTGTATGTGTTTTAGGTGTGTTAGTGCAGTGTATGTGTGTTAGGTGTGTGTGTGTGTGTGGTGTGTTTGTTGGTTGTGTGTTAGTGTAGTGTATGTATGTTGGGTGTGTTTGGTTAGGTTTGTTAGTGCAGTGTATGTGTGTTAGGTGTGTTAGTGCAGTGTATGTGTGTTGGTGTGTTAGTGCAGTGTATGTGTGTTAGGTGTGTTAGTGCAGTGTATGTGTGTTAGTGTGTTAGTGTGTATGTGTGTTAGGGTGTGTTTAGTGCAGTGTATGTGTGTTAGGTGTGTTAGTGCAGTGTATGTGTGTTAGGTGTGTGTGAGTGTGTGTGTGTGTGTGTGTGCAAGTGTATTTGTTTTAGGTGTTAGTGTATGTGTGTTAGGTGTGTTAGTGCAGTGTATGTGTGTTAGGTGTGTTTGATGCAGTGTATGTGTGTGTTAGGTGTTTTAGTGCTTATGTGTGTTAGGTGTGTTTGTGCAGTGTATTTGTGTGTTAGGTGTGTTAGTGCAGTGTATGTGTGTTAGGTGTGTTAGTGTATTTGTGTGTTAGGTGTTTTGTGTGTGTGTGTTAGGTGTGTTAGTTGTATGTGTGTTAGGTGTGTTAGTGCAGTGTATGTGTGTTAGGTGTGTTAGTGCAGTGTGTGTGTGTTAGGTGTGTTTGTGTGTTAGTGTGTTTGTGTGTGTTGTGTTTGGTGTGTTAGTGCAGTGTATGTGTGTTGGTGTGTTAGTGCAGTGTATGTGTGTTAGGTGTGTTAGTGCAGTGTATGTGTGTTAGGTGTGTTAGTGCAGTGTATGTGTGTTAGGTGTGTTAGTGCAGTGTATGTGTGTTAGGTGTGTTAGTGCAGTGTATGTGTGTTGGGTGTGTTAGTGCAGTGTATGTATGTTGGGTGTGTTTGGGCAGTGTGTGTGTGTTGTGTTAGGTGTGTTAGTGCAGTGTATGTGTGTTAGGTGTGTTAATGCAGTGTATGTGTGTTAGGTGTGTTAGTGCAGTGTATGTGTGTGTTAGGTGTGTTAGTGCAGTGTATGTGTGTTAGGTGTTTTAGTGCAGTGTATGTGTGTTAGGTGTGTTGATACAGTGTATTTGTGTTGGGTCTTTTAGTGCAGTGTATGTGTGTTAGGTGTGTTTGTGCAGTGAATGTGTGTTAGGTGTGTTTTTGTAGTGTATGTGTGTTAGGTGTGTTAGTGCAGTTTATGAGTGTTTGGTGTGTTAGTGCTGTGTATTTGTGTGTTAGGTGTGTTAGTGCAGTGTATGTGTTTTGGGTGTGTTACTGTACTGTATCTGTGTTAGATGTGTTTGGGCAGTGTGTGTGTGTGTGTGTTAGGTGTGTTAGTGCAGTGTATGTGTGTTAGGTGTGTTAATGCAGTGTATGTGTGTTAGGTGTGTTAGTGCAGTGTATGTGTGTTAGGTGTGTTAGTGCAGTGTATGTGTGTTAGGTGTGTTAGTGCAGAGTATGTGTGTTAGGTGTGTTGGCGCAGTGTATGTGTGTTAGGTGTGTTAGTGCAGTGTATGTGTGTTAGGTGTGTTTGTGCAGTGTATGTGTGTTAGTTGTGTTACTGCAGAGTATGTGTGTTAGGTGTGTTGTTGCAGTGTTTGTGTGTTAGATGTGTTAGTGCAGTGTATGTGTTTTAGGTGTGTTTGTGCAGTGTATGTGTGTTAGGTGTGTTACTGCAGAGTATGTGTGTTAGGTGTTTTGGTGCAGTGTATGTGTGTTAGGTGTGTTAGTGCAGAGTATGTGTGTTAGGTGTGTTTCTGCAGTGTATGTGTGTTAGGTGTGTTTGTGCAGTTTATGTGTGTTAGGTGTGCTAGTGCAGTGTATGTGTGTTAGGTGTGTTTGGGCAGTGTGTGTGTGTTTAGGTGTGTTAGTGCAGTATATGTGTGTTGGGTGTGTTAGTGCAGTGTATTTTTGTGTTAGGTGTGTTAGTGCAGTGTATGTGTGTTAGGTGTGTTAGTGCAGAGTATGTGTTTTAGGTGTGTTTTTGCAGTGTATGTTTGTTAGGTGTGTTAGTGCAGTGTATGTCTGTTTGGTGTGCCAGTGCAGTGTCTGTTTTTTAGGTGTGTTTGGGCAGTGTTTGTGTGTTAGGTGTGTTAGAGCAGTGTATGTGTGGTAGGTGTGTTAGTGCAGTGTATTTGTGTGTTAGGTGTGTTAGTGCAGTGTATGAGTGTTGGGTGTGTTAGTGCAGTATTTGTGTGTTAGGTGTGTTAGTGCAGTGTATTTGTGTTTTAGCCGTGTTGATACTGTGACTGGTGAGCTGTGTGCGAGGGTGTGCCAGCAGCAAATTGGTTTTGTGCAGTGTGTGGCGGCGTTGGCATAATGCAGGTCTGGAAAAGGCAAATTCATGAAAACATTTTTACTGAAACATTGCTTTAGGCCAGAGGTGGGGGGGGCATATGGGTTTTCAGTTTCTAAGCCATCCTGTGACCATAAAGACTTAATTAAGTCGATGCCATCTGACATTTTTCCCACATTTCTTTAGAAGCACAAAGAACAGCAGCCAAGGACTGTATTTCCACATTATGTTTTCTTACTGCAACCTTGTCTGAGTGAACCAGAGTTGGTGTCTACTCGCAAGTAGCTCATTTAGGAAAGGAAATTGCTGGAAGCAACATCCTGCTTAAATATCGGCCCTCTACCGGGTGTGATTACGTTTATGGTCAAATATTGTGCTGCGAAGGCAAACTGTATATCGTTTGGAAGAATCAATATTCCAGTCCTGCGAGCAATTTTATGATGCCAGCACGATAGCTCAAATGATATTTCAAATGATTATTGACGACCCTCAGCCAGAACTTTACAGTCCAGCAGTTTTGATTGTGCAGCACTGTAGAGATCAGTCAAAATTTGTTGATATCAATGTTGAAAGTTCGGTAAACGTCCTCCGATCAAAATCAATTGTAGTTTTCTATCCACAAAATGAGCTAACGCACCATCAAACTGTTAAAGTTTACTTTGGCATATCAAGAGTGGCTGAGAATTTCTTTTGATTCTACATGATTAACTCCTGCTAACATACTCTATGTGGAGAGCTGTAGATGGTACAGTCATTTAACAACTCTTGGCGGATTTCATCGTAACGAGTATATTGGAGATAGGAAATTCAGTTAAAGATGGAGAAATAAATTTTTTTTTTTTTTTTTTTAAATTGGCATCTCCAATCCCACCCGAATCTGGAATGCCCAATTCGAGAACTATGTACAAGACTTGCTCGTTTGCCACCCCTTGTTGCCAACTCAGGAGAGAGACTGTTGGCGGCTCTCCTCCAAAGCACGCGCCTGTCAGCCCCTGCATCTTTACACTTTTGCAAGTTCAGAACGAGGGCAGAGGATACCCGACATGAACAAGCTTAGAATCTCACTGACGAGCGCCTGGCTGGCCAACAGGAGGCGCTTGAGCAACATTCAAGGCAACTATTTTTAATATCCCTTCCCGGCAGTCTCTTCCCAATTTGCATTCCTGCAGCGCTATAGCCAATCGTGCGCTGCCCTGAAAAAGCTGCCGACCACTGCTGGTTGGTACGACCGGGGATCGAACCCGCACCGTGGTAGTCACTACTGCTCCGCGAATGCGGCGCCTTAACTGCGTGAGCTAACCTGGCAGCTGAAGAAATAAATTTTCATTGAATTTGAAAAACTTTTGACTTGGTGCGTCAACAATGAGGAAGACTGGGAAATTTGGAGTCTCCAAAATTGTACTATAGAGGAATGCCTGAACTTTACTATTGTAAATGTGTGAAAATATTCATTTTTGGTTCAATTCCCATGATATTTGAACCAGCCATTGGTCAGCCTGGTGGTAATGTCTTCATGAATGTAAGGGTTGGCACAGAGGTCAGGAAAACGTGGACTGGACTCAAGTGCAAAGGTGGATTTGGTTGTCAGTTTCTTTCTGCCTGCTGCACAAGTGAGAGGCAAATACTCAAAGATACAAACAAAAGAGGAATCGAGGTTCCTTACACTGTGCAAACTACGGTAATACAAACTGAGCAAACTGAAACTGAGAGCAACGTTGTATTACAAATAGTAAACAAATTGGGGAGCGCGGTTCCCAAAAATAAAGCGCTGGAATTACGCAGCACTGAGATTAAAGGTTTGAGTTTTATAATTGTACACATGCGAATATAGGTACGGCACAGAGCTAGCAATAGTGTGTGGCTTATGGGACTTTGCAAAGACAAAGTGTAAGGCTATGGCATTTATACACGCTGCTACCACTCAGCAGCAATGAGAAACAGATGATTCAAGTTGGCTGATGAGCGGGGAGCGATCCTGGTTTTAATTGGCTGGCGTGCTGGACCGCAGGAGGTGAGACCGACTGACAATTAAGTTTCTACGCTGGCGAGTTTTGGTCACTGGGTCACAGGACCCAAACATAACGCATCCTGTGTTTTCACCAGGCAAAAGAAAGAAAAAAAGACTGACATATCCAGAATTGTTACTCAATTTTAGCAGTGTTTTTAATACTTATGGCTGATGGCGAGCAATCTGTGGTTCACCTTTGAGAAAAGACCATAATTATGTTTGTTTTTACTGTGGTTCAAGAGCAGGAAGTACTTCAGTTTAGGTTGGCGTTAGCTCTGACGGAGCACTGATTTACGCAGTTACAGAAGAAAGCTTCCCTGAGCTGACACAGGACCGAGATGGAGCAGGATAGGCCGGCAGAATGAGAGAAGAAGAAAACATTTGTGGGATCATTTCCAGCTAAAATTTATCGCAGTCCTTGAGGGGCTCAATCTCGCATTACATTAAAAACTCCAAATGATTTTTTTTCCCTCCACATCTTGCATTAAATATGTATGCTGTGACTCTAATCCTGCTTAATTAGATTTTTATACTGAAGCTCACCACTTAGGCAAGTGTGGAAAGGCTTGTGAAGCGAGAACTAACCTGAGGAGGAGTGAAAAAAAGGTGGCCCTTTTCAAATAATCAGCCATTGAAATTCATTAAGTCCATTAGCTCTGACACTCCTGCATCGAGCTGAAGTAAACGAAAACATTTACAGAAGATGGAGCGCTTGTTTGTTCACAGACAAAAAAATAATGGTATTCCAGTCACAGCCCTGCTTCAGATGCCAGGCGAGAGAAGAAATTGTCAACAATTTATTCAGCCATTTTTGAACAAATCATGATGCACTGTTTGATCGTCACCGCACCATCTAACGACACTTATAATGGTTTCATCAATTTAATGCAGAATCGTGCCCAATAAAACCTCCTAATTAAGAATCTCATCTCCTCTGTCGCTCTGCTTTGATTGCTAACCTTGTTCCAGATAGCAGGTTATAGCTCTAGCTTTCATTTTGCAATTAGCAGATGAAAAGCAGCATTATGACAACTGATTTTAGCCAAGGTGTAGGAATGTAGGCTTTCTACCCCTGCCAGAGGTCTTTAAATGTTTCCAGAGATTTCACTGAAAAGAGGTCACACATATAAAAAAGAATAATAAAGATTGACGCGAGGCTGGGAGTGAGATTTCTGTGGAAGAAAAACACTCTTCAGGACTCAAGAGGGACCTCAGCAGCAGCACAAGCTAAACGCAACAACACAAACGCTTCATGGCAAAGGATTAGGAGCTGCTCCCTCAGGGGGAAGGAGAGCCACACTGTACGCTCCAGGGGGCTAACGCAGTCAACAGCCTTTTTATAAACAGCAAGATGTGGAAGATGAGTTGGCGATATAAAGAGCAGTTTGGCTCAACAGATGGTCTGCTATCGGTGAATCAAGTGGAAAAAAGCATTATCCACTCACACGTAGGTTTAAGATCTCATTCTAGTCTCTTGTATTGAAAAGATAAACCTAACATCTCTCAGCAAAATATCTGACAGTGAGATTTGCAATAAATGCATTTGTTACCCTCACCTCCCCCCAGACAAAGGAAATGACTGAGGTGATGAACATATTTTATCAAATCTGTTTTTTATTCTTGTCTACGCTCAAAAAAATGAAACGTTATGAACTGTTAGATTTACTTAATAATGTTATGTCAACTGGTTCCACAAAACTGAGTTAAGTACATTCCACTCAATGCAACTAATTAAATTGGCCAAAAATATTAGAAGTTAAATAAAGGTTATGCAAAGCAATTGCGTGGAACCAGTTGACATAACATTATTAAGTAAATCTAACATTTCATAACATTTCATTTTTTTGAGTACTTACATATTGCATACTATCCAAAAATGAGCTAAGGCCATTTCCATTTGATAGCTAATGAATTTGCACAGCTAAACTGATGTTCTTTTTCAGTACTTTACAGCAATGCAATCATTAATCTGCACAACTGCAAAATAAACATGACGAAGCTTAGCAGGACAGGTCAGAAGAAAGAAAAACTAAACTATTCAGAAACCTTTAGACTTCTGAGCATAATGCACTCTGGGCAAAATTATTAGGGCAGTATTTGGCCTGGGGAGCGTTTTTCATGGGTCACATCAGGCATCTTAGTTCAATTGAGGGAAATCTTGATGCTCGATTCTGAAACACAGATCCTGGGGAAGGGTTTTCGACTAACAGAACAGGTGTGGTTCCCATTCGCAGACGAAGCTGGGGGAATTTTGACCAGAAGTAAGTTGGTTCAGAACCTATAGAAAAGGCTCCCAGTGAAAACCAGATGGCAGTCAGAACCAGATGGGAGTAATTGGTGTGTACTCAACCTGTCAATGACATCCTGTATGCTTCATGAGCCGGTGTGTACTCATCCAGTTAATGACATCCTGTATGCTTCATGAGCCGGTGTGTACTCATCCCATTAATGACATCCTGTATGCTTCATGAGCCGGTGTGTACTTAACCTGTCAATGATATCCTGAATGCTTCATAAGCAGGTGTGTACTCAACCCATCAATAAAATCCTGTATGCTTCATGAGCCGGTGTCTACTCATCCTGTCAATGACATCCTGTATGCTTCATGAGCCGATGTGCACTCATCCTGTTAATGACATCCTGTATGCTTCATGAGCGGGTGTGTACTGAACCTGTCAATGACATCCTGTATGCTTCATGAGCCGGTGTGTACTCATCCTGTAAATGACATCCTGTATGCTTCAGGAGCCGGTGTGTACTGAACCCGTCAATGACATCCTGTAGTCTTCATGAGCCGGTGTGTACTCAACCCGTCATTGACATCCTGTAGTCTTCATGAGCCTGTGTGTACTCATCCCGTCAATGATATCCTGTATACTTCATGAGCCGCTGTGTACTCATCCCGTTAATGACATCTCGATGCTTCATGAGCCGATGCGCACTCAACCCGTCAATGACATTCTGTATGCTTCATGAGCTGGTGTGTACCCAACCCGTCAATGATATCCTGTATGCTTCATGAGCCGGTGTGTACTCATCCTGTTAATGACATCCTGTATGCTTCATGAGCCGGTGCCTACTCAACCCGTCAATGATATCCTGTATGCTTCATGAGCTGGTGTGTACTCAACCCGTCAATGACATCCAGTTTGCTTCATGAGCCGGTGTGTACTCATCTTGTGAATGACATCCTGTATGCTTCATGAGCCGTTGTGTACTCAAACCGTCAATGACATCCTGCATGCTTCATGAGCTGGTGTGTAATCAACCCGTCAATGACATCCAGTTTGCTTCATGAGCCGGTGTGTACTCATCCTGTCAATGACATCCTGTATGCTTCATGAGCTGGTGTGTACTCATCCCGTTAATGACATCCTGTATGCTTCATGAGCCGGTGTGTACTCATCCTGTTAATGACATCCTGTATGCTTCATCGCCGGTGTGTACTGAACCCATCAATGACATCCTGTATGCTTCATGAGCCGGTGTGCACTCATCCCGTTAATGACATCCTGTATGCTTCATGAGCCGGTGTGTACTGAACCTGTCAATGACATCCTGTATGCTTCATAAGCCAGTGTGTACTCAACCTGTCAATGACATTCTGTAGTCTTCATGAGCCGGTGTGTACTCAACCCGTCAATGACATCCTGTATGCTTCATGAGCCGGTGTGTACTCATCCTGTCAATGACATCGTGTATGCTTCATGAGCCGGTGTGTACTGAACCCGTCAATGACATCCTGTAGTCTTCATGAGCCGGTGTGTACTCAACCCGTCATTGACATCCTGTAGTCTTCATGAGCCGGTGTGTACTCATCCCGTCAATGACATCCTGTATGCTTCATGAGCCGGTGTGTACCCCACCCGTCAATGATATCCTGTTTGCTTCATGAGCCGGTGCCTACTCAACCCGTCAATGATATCTTGTAAGCTTCATGAGCCAGTGTGTACTCATCCTGTGAATGTCATCCTGTATGCTTCATGAGCCGTTGTGTACTCAAACCGTCAATGACATCCTGCATGCTTCATGAGCCGGTGTGTACTCAACCCATCACTGACATCCTGTATGTTTCATGGGCCGGTGTGTACTCATTCCATCAATGAAATCCCATGTGCTTCATGAGCTGGTGTGTACTCAACCCATCACTGACATCCTGTATGCTTCATGGGCTGGTGTGTACTCATCCCTTTAATGACATCCTGTATGCTTCATGAGCCGCTGTGTACTCATCCCATCAATGACATCCCGTGTACTTCATAAGCCGGTGTGTACTCAACCCATCACTGACATCCTGTATGCTTCATGGGCTGGTGTGTACTCATCCCGTTAATGACATCCTGTATGCTTCATGAGCCAGTGTGTGCTCAACCCGTCACTGATGTCCTGTATGCTTCATGAGCCAGTGTGTACTCATCCTGTCAATGACATCCTGTATGCTTCATGAGCGGGTGTTTACTCATCCCGTCAATGACATCCTGTGTGCTTCATGGGCCGGTGTGTACTCATCCCATCAATGACATCCTGTATGCTTAATGAGCCGGTGTGTACTCATCCCATCAATGACATCCCGTGTGCTTCATGACCTGGTGTGTACTCAACCCATCACTGACATCCTGTATGCTTCATGGGCCGGTGTGTACTCATCCCATCAATGACATCCTGTATGCTTCATGAGCCGGTGTGTACTGAACCCGTCACTGACATCCTGTATGCTTCATGAGCCAGTGTGTACTCATCCCATCAATGACATCCTGTATGCTTCATGTGCCGTTGTGTACTCATCCCGTTAATGACATCCTGTATGCTTCATGAGCCAGTGTGTGCTCAACCCGTCACTGACATCCTGTATGCTTCATGAGCCAGTGTGTACTCATTCAATTCAATTTTAAATTCAATTTATTTGTACAGCGCTTTTCACAGAGACTGTAAGAAAGACGCTTTACAGTGAGAGATTAGATAAATGAAAGGGCAGTGCCCAGCCTATTCCCCACTACAGCAAATAAGGCAAAAAAACTCCCAGTAGGGAGAAAAATCCTCAAACAGTGGTGAGAAAAAATTCCCCAGTGGGAAGAAATCTCAGGAGGAACCCGGCTATAGTGGGGAAGCCCGTCCTCCGTGGGCTAGCTAATTAATAACAAGATAGAGTAAAATAGAACAAAATGGCAAAAGAGTTCTATTTAAGTCCATCTGAACAGTGGTATCTGTAGCTCCAGGAAGTGGCATGTTGAGGATGGTGCAGAACTGGATCAGGACTGGATCAGGACAGCAGGACAGCAGCAGCCAGCGCTCATGGTGAGGGACAGGGCTCAGACGGTCCAGGACTCTGGGTAGTGGACGGAAAGATCCTCGGAAAGAGATACAGAAACAAAGGGGGGTGAGGCACTGGATAAAACTACTGCATGTTAATTAAAAAAAAAACCGTCCTGTGTCATGTGCCAAGTGAGAAATTATTAGCAGTCTGGTCAGGAAACAGTCAACACCCCTCCATCCACTTCCTGCAGTACGGAGGCCCTACACTTACACCAGGCTGCAAGAGCACTTTTGATTTTCTAAACAATAGTATCATATGGACCTCCACGGTGACTAAGGTTGTAGCAAGCCCCACTGGCACCATTAATGCATGCTCAGTGCCACCGGTTCGATATGGATTTGCTTAACACTACCACCAGTACCATATGGACCTCCACGGTGACTAAGGCTGTAGCAAACGCCACTGGCACCGTGGATGCATGCTCAGTCCCACCGGTTGCACATGGATTTACTTAACTCTGGCTTCCAATATCTTGTGAGCCCATCATAAAACTAGGTTGTAGTCAGTCCCACCAGAGCCAAATAAATGTTTATACATTACTAATCATGAACTAATCAAAGGCTTGACTAAAAAGGTAAGTTTTAAGCCTACTCTTGAACACAGAGAGTGTGTCTGAGGCCCGAGTGTTTGTTGGGAGATTTTTCCACAAGATTGGGGCTTTGAAAGAGAATGCTCTGCCTCCAAATGTAGCTCTAGATATATTTGGAATTTTCAAATATCCAGCTCCTTGTGAACGAAGTAATCTTGGAGGGGAGTAAGGAACGAGAAGTGCACTAAGATATTCTGGGGCCAAATCATTTAAGGCTTTGTAGGTAAGCAGTAGAATTTTATATTCAATTCTAAATTTGACAGGCAGCCAGTGAAGATTTTTGAGTAGTGGGCTAATGTGGTCATATTTCTTCACCCTGGACAGAACCCTAGCAGCAGCATTCTGCACTACTTGAAGGCGATTCAGGGTAGAACTGGTGCAGCCTGCCAGTAAAACGTTACAGTAATCCAGCCGAGAGGACACACATGCATGAACCATTTTTTCAGCGTCCTGAAGAGACAACATTTTTCTCAGCTTAGATATGTTTCTAAGATGGAAGAAAGCCACTTTTGTAATGTTATTAATATGACAGTGGAGAGATATGACATCCTGTATGCTTCATGAGCCGGTGTGTACTCAACCCGTCAATGACATCCTGCATGCTTCATGAGCCGGTGTGTACTCAACCCGTTAATGACATCCTGTATGCTTCATGAGCCGGTGAGCACTCAACCCGTTAAAGACATCCTGTATGCTTCATGAGCCGGTGTGTACTCATCCCGTCAATGACATCCTGTATGCTTCATGAGCCGGTGAGCACTCAACCCGTTAAAGACATCCTGTATGCTTCATGAGCCGGTGTGTACTCATCCCGTCAATGACATCCTGTATGCTTCATGAGCCGGTGTGTACTCAACCCGTCAATGACATCCTGTATGCTTCATGAGCTGGTGTGTACTCAACCCGTTAATGACATCCTGTATGCTTCATGAGCCGGTGAGCACTCAACCCGTTAAAGACATCCTGTATGCTTCATGAGCCGTGTGTACTCATCCCGTCAATGACATCCTGTATGCTTCATGATCCGGTGTGTACTCATCCCGTAAATGACATCCTGTAGTCTTCATGAGCCGGTGAGCACTCAACCCGTCAAAGACATCCTGTATGCTTCATGAGCCGGTGTGTACTCAACCCGTTAATGGCATCCTGTATGCTTCATGAGCCGGTGGGCACTCAACCCGTCAAAGACATCCTGTATGCTTCATAAGCCGGTGTGTACTCAACCCATCAATGACATCCTGTATGTTTCATGAGCCGGTGTGTACTCAACCCGTTAATGACATCCTGTATGCTTCATGAGCCGGTGAGCACTCAACCCGTTAAAGACATCCTGTATGCTTCATGAGCCGGTGTGTACTCATCCCGTCAATGACATCCTGTATGCTTCATGATCCGGTGTGTACTCATCCCGTAAATGACATCCTGTAGTCTTCATGAGCCGGTGAGCACTCAACCCGTCAAAGACATCCTGTATGCTTCATGAGCCGGTGTGTACTCAACCCGTTAATGGCATCCTGTATGCTTCATGAGCCGGTGGGCACTCAACCCGTCAAAGACATCCTGTATGCTTCATAAGCCGGTGTGTACTCAACCCATCAATGACATCCTGTATGCTTCATGAGCCGGTTTGTACTCAACCCGTTAATGACATCCTGTATGCTTCATGAGCCGGTGAGCACTCAACCCGTCAAAGACATCCTGTATGCTTCATGAGCCGGTGAGCACTCAACCCGTCAAAGACATCCTGTATGTTTCATGAGCCGGTGCGTACTCAACCCGTCCATGCCATCCTGTATGCTTCATGAGCCGGTGTGTACTCAACTCGTCAATGACATCCTGTATGCTTCTTGAGCCGCTGTGTACTCATCCCGTTAATGACATCCTGTATGCTTCATGAGCCGGTGTGTACTCAACCCGTCAATGACATCCTGTATGCTTCATGAGCCGGTGTGTATTCAACCCGTCAAAGCAAACTAGCAGAATGGAGAAGAGGTGTGTTGTCTGGTCTTCTGAAGCAGCTTAGCTTTTAGAGTTAATATGGACACCTGCATATTTTCAGCATAAGCTTGAAGGCTCTGCTTAGAAATGCAAATTGAATGCAGACCTCACTGCGGATTATATGAAGTCCGTCTGTCTTTCAGACTGGAGTGTGGAACCGATGCGGCAGCTGAAATGTTTCAGTTCACTACATGGTGATTGGTTCTATGGTTCCCAAACAGAACTGGTGCGCAAACGGGAAGCACACAGGATCTCTGTCAGTCAAAAAGCCTTAGGAACCACTGTGTGTGCTGGCTTTTGTTCTAACTAAAATTGCAATCAGGGATAAAATCTTTCTTACTTGTACTGCTCACGTCCAAAGGGATTATTTACCCTTTTATGCTTTATTTTGCAGAAATATACATGTGTTGACTTAACAGTGCCATATTCATACTGTTTATTGCAAAAAAGATGTGACGCCCTGGTGCCCACTCCAGGGGAGTGGTGCAATGAGGATGGACCCAAGGGCAGGGACGAAAATTTATTCAAAAAATAAAGTGAATGACAAAAATATGAACTAAAAATGGAAAACAACCCACATGGAAAGAATCTATATGAACATATATGCGCATATATGCAACCTATATGCCGCATATATGCAGCATATATGCGCATATATGCCGCATATAGGCCAAATTCAGGTACATATATGTGCTTATAGAGGGCATATAGGTCTCCTATATCGCTTCTTTATATCCACATATAGGCCCTATATGTACATACAAGGTATATGTCTCCTATACAGCTCATATACCCAGTGGCAGGTTCTGTTTGTCATACCTATTGTATAGCTCATATCTCACTTTTGCAACTGTCATACATGATGCCTAGCTCATATTTTTTATTCTCAAGGTAATATCTGCATATTAGTCCAAAGTCCCTTACAGAAATAACAAGAATTTCAGGCAATAACTTATTAATCGCATGTGAACACGTGAAATTGGCATCACATTTGATCCTAAATACATGTTGACATGTGACAACGACATGTAATGTGTAAACCAGTCATTATTAACTATGGCAAGTGAGAGGAGACAAAAAGCTATGATATCAACAAAAATATCTAATACTAATTGTTACATTTTTTTCCTGAAACATTAACAGTAACAAGGTCATCAATTCTTTCTTGACCATACTTATTTCCATTCTATGAAGATTGAGTTGTGTATTGTGGAAGAGAAGGAAATGTATAAAAACAAAATAGTTTGATTATGTTTATTTCATCAATTAAGCATTTTTTCAAGTTTAAGTCACAGCCAGATTCACCACATTAGATGAAATTGGATTCACATCATTACAGCTCATACACATCCACTGAAAGGTTATACACTACACTGTTACATCCACCAAATGCAATGTTTTCTATCTTTTCTGTAATGCAGTTTCTAGATGAATATGGCTCAGAGGACCTTAGTCTAAATGTAGCAAAATAAAACAAAAATAACAAAATAAAAGTACACAGAAGAACATAAGTAAACATGCCTTTCAAAAGTCATTTTCATCCCCACAACTATTTGAGCATTTCACTGTGGTTAATGAATTTGAAGACAAAGTCTACATTTTTGACAAAGTCACAGTTTTAATGAACAGACACTCGTCTTTTATCTGAGATGCTTGTATAGTAACTAAAGGTCCCAGACTTTTTCCTACAGGGATGAAATAACAAGGATTCTTAAATTCCCACACGGAAAGAACCTATATAAACATATAGGTTTTAATCCCTGCCTTGTATCAACCAGAAGTGGTCAGCAGCTCTTTTCAGAAGTAACGCGCAATTGGCCAATGCGCTACAGGGATGCAAATTGCAAAGGGCCTGCTGGGAAGGGTTATGTAGATTAGAGTTCCCCTAGGCGCGTCCTGTTGAGCAGACAGGCGCTCATAAATAAGATTCTGACCAATCTTGTACTTGAGTGTTTTCTGCTATCCTTCTGAACTTGCAAAAATGTGCCCAGCTAAAAATTGCATAGAAAGACAGTAGAAGCAACTGCCATGTCACTAATTGGTTTCAGCATACCATAAAAGAAGCTTGACTTCTGCAATTTGAATTGCGCCATGTTGTCATTTTGAAACCGGATGTGATTTCTATTGGACGAGAGCGTGTATTGAAGATCCAGGGAGGACCGTGGCTCTGGATCTGACCATATCGGACGAGGACCAGAGGATAGCCACGCCCCTAAAGCATATTCTGGCATTATCCTTTATTCTAGTCTATGTGGGACCATAATTTACAAAAATGAACATCATGATATATCGGAGGAGACTTGAAACTTGCTATAGCTACCATAAAATAATGTGAAAAATCATTATTTAAATGAAAAATCAGTTGGGAAAGTAGGGTCGTTTTCTAATAGACTTCTATAGCATTGAACTTCTTTCTGCAACCACCGACGTCGCCATCTGCTGCCCATTAAATAGAATGCCATTTTACGATACTTCCACATGGACTTCATTTTTCAGACCAGGGTGCTGCGTCCATCTTTTTATACAGTCTATGGTATAAAAAGCAATTGCTAACTGCCGTGGGCTGTGTACACTGAACTGACTTGTCAACAGGGGGCCACATATGCGAATAAGCCTAAGAACTTACACATAGTTCCCTCATTGGATATCCCAGATTCGGGTGTGATTGGAAATGGCAAATAAAAAACAAAACGTAGAAGTTTTAATTGGCCGTTTTCATATATTATAGGTACATATATGTACATATTTGTACATATATGTACCTATATGTACCTATAATATATGAAAACGGCCAATTTTATGTATGTCGCATATATGCGAAACCTATATGTGGCCCAATATTAAAACCTATATGTTTATATAGGTTCTTTCCGTGTGGGAAAATGGGAGCACTGCTCATAACTAAAAAGTGTCACAAAATAAGGCTTCCTGCCAGTGAGGGGGAAAACTGAAGTTTAAATAGACAAAGGAATGAAGCTCAACTAATGAAAACCAGGTGTACTAATGATGAGGGAGAACAGAGGAGGCAATCAAATAATTGAAAGAAGGCGGGAGGGGAGTTACAAGAGAGATAGCAATGAGTCATGAATTACGTATTAAGTTTTAGAATAATGTTTTGCAAGAACCAAAATGCCTGTGTTCAGATACCTAACCAGCAGCTTATTGATTCATCATAATCGTGAATTCAATCATTTACAAAATATTGGCAGTTATGTTGTTTTACCTAGAAAATAGCAAACTAAATGCAAAGTGAAGACTGGAATTTTATTATTTAAGGTATCCAAACCATTTCTTGTCATAACATGGTTCAAAAGGGTACAAAATCCTTCTGAACATGAAAAGAAACTAATTAAAAAATTTATCAGTATCTTAAAATTCTGGGGATGCAATTGAGGATGGAACAAAAATTAGCAAATTCTGTGGTTTCAGAACCAATGCAATGGAACACAATGACACTCCAGACTATATTGCCGTGCCAAAAGTTTGAGGGAAGGCCTTTTCCTGTTTTAGTGTGACAACGGTCGCACACACAGATAAAGGCCTATAGATGAAGTATTTCCATCAAGATCATCGCTTGACAAGCCTCTACAGAGGCTTGAGATCAACCCAATCTCACACCAAAGCAGAGGTTCCCAAACTCGGTCCTGGGGCCTCCCTGTGTATGCTGGTTTGTGCTCCACCCTGGTTTGCAATCATAGGATTTTAACAAACTGTTCATTTGTCTTAATTAGGTGCATTTTTGTTCAGAGCAGCAATTTATCCTCTCTTGACAAACAGTATTTTGACAGATATGCATACAAACAATTAATTGTGGAATTGCGCAGGCGCCAATATGGCTGCTACGTTTTTGAGAGCTCTCTCTCTATGCGCCACTTTTTGGATTGTTTTTAGTCTTTTAGTACCAGTAAAGTTCCAGAAATGTGACAGTTCAGAAAGTCCTTTGCTACAGAACTGCCGCTTTTTGAAATCTTTCACGTTTAAATATCGAGTTTGTCGTCCAGTCGTATTATGGGACGTCCATGGTTTGACTCTGTTGGCTGTCCCGGAACACTTTATCTTGCTGGATATCACTATTTATATGGACGCTCATCCTCAGCCAGGCCCGGAGTCTGTATTAACTGTGGAGTCGGGAAGACGGGCTGGTTTTGATGGGATTGTTCGCTCCTCGTCTCGGGAGGGATATGGCTGTCTTGTGGCTTATGGATACGCGAAGCTGTTGTCCTTTCGGAACGCAGCTTTCAAGCCATCGACAGCTGTGCTCACTCAATTAAAAACACTCGGCATTTTAAGATACAGAGGTCGGCGAGGGGGGGAAATTTGAATTTTAAGCGACTGAGAAATATCACAGTGGTTGAAAGCCGCCCTCGCTCAACTTCAAAATTTCGGCGATACCGTGGTGTTGATCGAAGTAATCTTATCTCAATACCGCGAGTCAACACAAGCACTACTCAAGCTACGACGGAATTCGCCGTCCCCAGATGTCTTTTTACCAACATCTGTGGTTTGTCCAAAACAAAGAATCGAGTGAGAGCTCCGGTTGCGCTGGAAGCAGACCTCAGAAATTTAGACATTGATGTGTGTGGTCTCAGAAACCCATTTATCAACCCAGATTCCTGATGCGGTTGTGAACATTCCCAGCTACAATTTATTTAGATGTGACAGAGGCTGGTTGGATCTGGACAAAAGGAAAAAGGGTGGTGTGGCTACCTATGTAAGAGGTAATCTTAAAGTCTTGGACATTTATCGATCTAATTTATATGAATTAATTTGCTTGACTTTGTTACTGCCTTCTGGACACCATATGTTAGTTTGTGGTCTGTACAATCCACCCAAGCACAACTACCGCGGCGTGGATCTAATGAACTATGTGATTAGCATGGCTGACTCCGTTCTGGACAAACATCCTAATACAGTTATTGTTTGTGGTGGTGATGTTAATCGATTGGACATGCATGAATTTCAAGCTTTGTCTGGGTGGGATGTTTTAGTGGACTTTCCCACACGGGGCGGTGCATGTTTGGATAATTGTTTAACGAACCGTCCCAATCTGTTTGGAAAGACTTATTCCTTTCATATGCTTATTAAGACGGACCACGAGGGTTTTGTTTTGCCTGCTGGAACAAAACTAAAGCCCACGCGACGCAAAGTCTTAGTGCGGGATTGTAGGGAGCACCGTAAGCAAGCTCTCTATTTGGCACTAGCGGCAGAGGATTGGGGCGATGTTATAGCAGCCAATGATATAAACGTAGCGGTTGGTCTCTTGGAGAACAAAATCTGTACACTAATGGATAAGTGTTTGCCATTTAAATCCATTCGGATGTCGTCTCGAGATCCTGCTTGGATGTCTCCTTTATTGAGATCCATGTTGAGGGCGAAGTCCAGAATTCCAAACACTAATCAAGAACGTCTGAAATTAATTAACAGCAGGATTTCTGAAGTTATTAGTGAAAACAGGAGAAATCCAAAGGCTGTTAGGGGAAGCCGTGAATGGTGGAAACGTGTCGATTTCACATCACAGCGTCGATGCTCAAACTTCATCAACCTGGATGACGATGCGCTTGACCGGCTGAATGAATATTTTGGGCAGCTATGTTACGATGATAGTTATATACGGCCTACTGATGAAGAAATTACCCAGAACGTTCAAGCACCGAAGTTATCTTTAGGGCAAGTTTGGAATTCCTTGAAGGATCTAAAACGAACAGCAACTGGCCCTGATAACATACCTTTCTGGATCTGGAAGGACCATGCTGAATTGTTTGCACCTATAATATAGGCATGGGCAAAACAAATGAATAAAATGACAACATTTCTTGAGTTGTTGAGAACAAAGTGTTTATTATTTTCTAATGATTTTTTGCAGGTAAGTACAGAAGACACAGACGAAAAGTTTGCCACAAGTCCAATGCCTTTACAGGAAAGGGTCTCAGAGCCACAGGGTCCCAAAAATGGCTGATTTCAGCATTTTTCAACAAAACCCATTGTGAAAATCGTGGGGTGAAGCCTGAGGGCATTTTCGAAAATACAGTCTATTCCGAAATAAACCAGGCCAAATTATCCATTAGGGTACCCTAACAGAAATAATTGATGCTAAAGTCATCTACCCCTTTTCTGAAGTACAGCAGCGCCCCCTAGGCCCTTTTTAATGGAAAATGCATTGAATTTCACCCAATTATGTTCAACATTAGGTTTTGCATTGATATTAAAAAATGGTATGAATGGGTTGCCTGTGAAGTTTTTTTTTGGATCAATGGCCTGCAAAAATGTCAAAATTATCGGTGGGAGGGCAAACATTAACGCTACACGCCCATTACTATATAAAATGCAGTGAAGTCGCTGATGCAGGCAGTTGTTTGCCCTCCCACTGCTACGAAAACGTTCCCCTTCAATAACCCGTGGTGATTTAAAAAAAAAAAACTTTGCACTCTTTTTACTATGTCCATATACCCTCCTCCCATGATAGTTTCAATGAGCTACTGTGAATAATTCACAGTAAAACACAGTGACGTGCAGTCGGAGGTTAGTTTGGCGAGGCAGAAACCTCCCTTTGCTTGATTAGCAATCAGACGATTAACTAGTTAAGTAAGACTATTCGCAGAATGACGGGCCAGTTTAAGTTTCCGTGGCGTTATTACTCAGTACATCGAACTTGAAATGCTCACGAAACTGCAGATTTGCGAGTACTTCCTTAAAGGAAGCTAGAGACGTGCCGTGAGGTGATGCAGTGACCCAAACTTTTATCACAGGATTTTGTGAACCTGTTCCTCGTACTATTCCTTATTGACAATCAAAACAATTAAGGCCAAGCCTATAGGAAGCCCGTGATACTGATTGGGGAGATAATAACAAAAATATTCATTCACGCTTCAATTCGAGACTGCAAGGATGGAAATCTGAATAATTAATTAGGAAAAATTCTCGGCTCTCGGTAATTCTGTATATCGTTTAAACATTGTTAATCGGATTATGAAAGAAGACTGAAAATAAGCGCCGCTTTTTTTTTTTTTTTTTTTTAAATAAAAGCGCC
The DNA here is from genome assembly GCA_029692085.1 of Gymnothorax javanicus. Classification (NCBI taxonomy): domain Eukaryota; kingdom Metazoa; phylum Chordata; class Actinopteri; order Anguilliformes; family Muraenidae; genus Gymnothorax; species Gymnothorax javanicus. The sequence continues at coordinate 98,575,353 of CM056194.1, read as the reverse complement.
AGATTTAAAGGAGAATACATTATATATTGATTAACTCTGCGTAAGTCGAACTGTTTTAATATTTGTTGATGACATTGCTTCGCTTCCTGGAAGCAAGTACACGCAAATCTGCTGTCTAGCGAGCATTTCAGGTTCGATGTACTGAGTAATAACGCCATGAAATTTAAACTGGCCCGTCATTCTGCCGAATAGTCTTACTAAACTAGTTAATCGTTTGATTGCTAATCAAGCAAAGGGAAGGATTCTGCCTTACCAAACTAACCTCCAACCGCACGGCACTGGTAGGACAATTCGATTCACACACTGATGAAATCTGGACGAGCATCACAGCGCTGGCGTGCAGCCAGTTGAAAGGGAGATGGCACGACCAGACCAGGGGGGCTTTACACGCCTGGCGCCGGTTTATTCCTTGGTATATTTTACTGTTACTTCACAAATAGGGTCACAAGATATTCTGTCAACAAACTATGTAGGGGACAGTAAAAAATACGCCCACCTTTCTTGCTATTGTTGAGAGGAAATCACGGCGGACTCGCGACTAACTTCACCAACTTCGGTCGAATTTATTTCACATCCACTCGAGGTCTAGCCTGGACGAACAGACTCGTAATTTCTCAAATTAAATGGCTTTACAGCAAATCAGGGCCGTAGCTGGGATAAGACGTCGACGCGGGCTGTTTGAAATCTACCTCCTAAATGGTTATTTTTGCCAAGCCGTGCCCTTGAAAATTTGTAAACACGTCGCAAATTGAGGTCATGCATTCATCCTATGGGCGAACAATAGCTCTGTTCAAATCGCGTTTTTGGCTGTAATACGCAGAGTTCATGTATGAAATGCGGGTATCCTATTGAAAAGGTTGCTTTTAATCAAACCATGGTGTTCTTTTTGTATGAAAATGGTATTTACGTCATTTTTTTAATAAGTTTTCTGAGGCTTGTTTACCGCCCCAGTTCAGCTGTTACGCATTCCATTAGAGTTTATGCCGAGCGTTGCCCATGCCTATATAATAACTCAAGTATGGAACCTGTCGTTATCAACCCATTCATGGCCGGACTCATGGAAAAGAGCAAATATTAATCCTTTGCCCAAAATCGACATACCAAAAGTAGATTCTGACTTCCGAGGGATAAATGTCACGCCAGTAATCGCTAGAGCGTTTGAGAAGGTCGCGTACCACACTCAAGCAAAGAGAGTTATAGAGAACATCTAAGTCCCACCCAGTTTGCTTACAGGCAGGGGGGACATTGTACTAATGCGTTAATTACTATTCAGCACCATGTACATAGATATCTAGAAGCTAGTCATTGTAAGGCAGTTCGCATTTTTACTATGGATTTTAGCAAAGCATTTGATTCTGTCAATCATTATATTTTATCAGCTAAACTTAAGCAGTTACCCCTGAGTCCTTTTATTATTAATTGGTACCACAGCTTTCTGTATGCCCGTCAACAGCGCGTTTTTTCTTACAACCATGTTTGTAACTGGATGTCAGTTAACAAGGGTACCACTCAGGGCAGAGTAAGTGGTCCGTATCTTTTTAACGTTTTTCTAAATGATTTAGATATTTATTGCAATGGTTTCCCTGTGCTTTTTAAATATGCAGACGATTCTACTATTGTTTCTCCTGTTACGGTTAATTGTGATCCCTCAAGCTGCCTGGTGAATCAATTTTTGCCGTGGTCTGTTTTGAACAAAATGTGTTGTAATCCTAGCAAATGTAAGGAACTTATTGGAAGAAAAAGGAATAATTATAGCCAATATAGTCCTGTAAACAATATTCCACAACATAATAGTCTTGTCTTGCTGGGAGTAACTCTCCAAAGTGACTGCAAATTTAGTGAGCATGTTAGACTCAAGTTGGTGAAAGCAAATAAATGCTTGCATATTTTAAGGAATCTGAGAAAGGAGCAATATACTCAAGTAGAAATAGACCATTTGTTCATTTCTCTTGTTTTACCTAATTTTATATATGGTCTATCAGTTTATGGGTTGTCTGTATCAGATCTTAACATTATTAAAATTTTTTTTAGATAGATGTCATAAGCGTCGTTTCATTTCTTACCCAATTTCTATTCAGAATCTATTAATTAAGCAAGACAGCCATATTTTCCAAAATTTATATCTTTAGATAGCCATCCGCTCCTTTCCTATGTACCATCTAAGAAGGACTGCCAGTATGAACTTCGTAAGAGTCGATGCGCGCGCCCCAAAATTAGGACAGAGCGTTTTATGAATACTTTTGTGAATAGATTAATTTTCAAGTATGATTTAGTAAATTAGTTGTTTGTTTTTAATTAACAATTTTATTGTCATTGTTTTTTAATCAATATTGTTACATAAGATATGTACTTTTATATTGTGAAGAATAAATAAAAGAGAAAAAAAAACAAACAGTGAGGAATAAATTCCGCATCCACATTGCAATATATGAGTAACAACTGCATAAAAGAGGAAAAAATGTACCCAATCAAAGGAAAAAATCAATGGGTTCCTAATTGGTGAAACTGTGGGCACATGGTTGCAAAAACTAACAATTTACTAAACAAGCAAATGACAGAGTGAAACCTGTTTTATGGTATGCTATTGTGATTGAGTGCAAGCAAATTATTTTGAAAGAATTCTAATCACCTGTCTTCAGCAACCTAATTTGGAGGTTATTGATTTTCTCTGGACCTGAGTTGATCTGTTTAAAAATGTTATTACCCAGAGGCGTTGCCAGGATGCCAAGCTTGGGTGGGCATTTGTCCTCTTTGGGGGGGCAAAAAAAGAACATATAAATCGGCGTAAAATACAACATGCACAACATCTTGAAACTTTATATATATATATATATATATATATATATATATATATATATATATATATATCAGTGGCGGCTGGTGAACTGGCGATAGGGGAGGCTCAAACCCATCCCTTGAAAATAATGATTGGTTATGACCTGTTTTCAATCATTCATTTAAATTACCATCTCAAAAGCTCAGAAAACTCTCAACATTAACAGGTGTGGTCAGTTTTCATTAATAACGCACACCTGTCAACTCTCATGCATTTCGCGTGAGTTTTACAGGTATATTTACGTTCCTCTGCTGTAGTCAGCAATTATTCAATCAAAGCATATGTAAGAGATTCTCGCACGGAACTGAAGTCCTTGTGCATGGAGGTTTATCAGTTTCACCTGCATTATGACTCCCGACTTCTCACGCTTTTCTTTACTCAGGGGTTGGAAGCAATGCATGTGTTTCATTATCGTTTAAACTGTTTAAATGAAATAAGATCATAACAGAACATAACATAACATGAATGGCGAGAACAGGCCGTTCAGCCCAACTAGGCTCGCCAGTTTCTTCATACTATCGTGAATATATCAGATACTCACTGACTTAATGGTATCTAGCTTTAAGTCAAGCCTGCTCTTGAAAACTCCCAAGGTCTCTGCCTCAACAATATGGTCCGGCAAGCTGTTCCACACCAAAATTACTCTTTGCGTGAAGAAATATTTTCGAATATCAATGCTAAATTTACCTTTGGTCAGCTTCCATTTGTGACCCCGAGTTCTACTAACAACACTTGGTTGAAGGAATCCTACATAATTCACTTTGTTAATCCCTTTAACATATTTAAAGACCTCAATCAGATCATCCCTTAGTCTCCTTTTCCTAAGACTAAAGAGATTAAGGATCTTCTGCCTTTTCTCATAGCTTTCATCTTTTATACCCGGAATTAGCTTCGTGGCTCTTCTCTGAACTTTCTCTAGAGCCTCTATGTCTTTCTTAAAGTATCGTCCCCAGAACTGTACACAATACTCTAGATGTGGTCTGACCGAATGTGTTGTACAAAAGAAGCATCACCTCCTTGGATTTAAACTCAATACTTTTGGCAAAGTATCCCAGCATCCGATTGGCTTTTTTAACTGCTACGGCACAATGGCTAGAGCCTGTGAGGGTTTGGTCAACAATCACTCCCAGATCTTTCTCGTGTGGAGCACATTCCAGTTTAAAACCTCCCATGAAGTAATCCCGTCTAATGTTTTTATTACCTACATGTACAACTTTACATTTCGCTACATTAAATTTCATTTGCCACATTTCTGCCCAATTCTGGATTCTATCCAAATCATCCTGAATGACTTCAGTGGACTCTAAACTATTTGCCAAACCTCCAAATTTAGTATCATCTGCAAATTTAAATAATCTGCTCTCAATATTCCTATCAAGGTCATTAATGTAGATGAGGAACAGCAGGGGTCCCAACACCGATCCCTGGGGGACGCCACTCCCCACCATACCTAGCTCAGATGAGATACCACTGACCACCACTCTTTGTGTTTTGTCCTGCAACCAGTTTTGAATCCACTTCAGAATACCTCCTGTAACTCCAATGGAGCTCATTTTAAAAATTAGTCTCTTATGCGGTACTGTGTCAAATGCTTTCTGAAAATCCAAATATATGATGTCATAAGCCCTGCTCTGGTCATAAGTCTTGTTGGCCTCTTCAAAAAATTCCAGAAGGTTTGTCAGGCATGACCTTCCTTTACGGAAACCATGTTGGCTAGCCCTCAAGATATTGTTACGTTCAAGAAATAAGTCCAGCTCATCTTTTATGATAGATTCCAATATTTTGCACGCAATGCAAGTTAAACTGACTGGCCTGTAATTACCTGGCTCAGTACGGTCCCCTTTCTTATATATTGGTATTATGTTGCCCTGTTTCCAATCATTTGGTATTTCTCCAGTTTCTAAAGACCGTCTAAAGATGGCGGATAGCGGCTTAAAGATGATCTCACTAACTTCCCTGAGCACTCTAGGACATAAGCCATCCGGACCCGCCGCCTTGTCTGCCTTTAGTTTATGCAACTTGTCGAATACTTCGTTATCCCTAACCTCAATTTCCGCTGAATAATCTTGAGCATTTAACATGCCCTCTGGCCGAATAAAGACCCGCTCTAAGGTAAAATTCTCAACAAAGTAACCGTTTAAGGTATCCATAGTATCCTTGTTATCATATAGCAGCGATCCATTTTTATTCTTTATGCACTTAACCTGCTCTTTGACTTTCCTTTTTCTGCTACAGTACTGAAAGAAGCGCTCAGGGTTAGTTTTTGCCCCCTCTGGAATTTGCCTTTCATACATTCTTCTAGCATTCCTCAGCTCTGTTTTGACCACAGCCCGCATTTTTCAGTATTCAGCCTTATGTCATGGTTATGGTTTTTGTTCATGTTTATGTTCAAGTTCTGAGTTCATGATTTTGTCTTTGATTTATTCTTTTTGGTTATTGTAATCCTCAGGTTTTTAGTTCATTCCATTTCTCAGTTCCATTGCACTTGTCTCCCCTGTCTTGTGATCTAGTTGGTTCTGTCCGCCTTCCCGGTCTGTGTGCTCACGTACTTCGGGTGATTTAAATGTATTCTGGTGTTTAACGTATTCCTTCGATTCTCATTTACTTCCTTCGTCTTACTGTTCTGATTTCTAACAAAACTAACATTTGTATTTTGTACCATAGTCTACTAACACAATTAATCCATGTATATAGATTACTAACTTACTAATGAGCACTCTAGTTAAATCTGTAAAGTTGCACCGCTACTAATTTATACTAATTCCCTCTCAGCAATCGCCCTGTTCTAGTCTCCGCCTCTTGCTCAGCTGTACCTGTCTCCCCCTGCGTTTCTGCGAGATCTCTCGCACGTGCTTAATTACTTTCCTGCACTCGTTATCTGTGCACTTAGAACTCCTTGACCGGAGCTGTTTAAATGTCATAGGCCGTCTGTGTGATTCCCGTCCGTGTCTTGGCTTTCGCCAATTTTCATGGTTAGGGTTTCCCTCTTGTGATTCTCCCGTTGTAATTAGTCTGATCCAGCTCACCTGCTTCCTGCATAGCATGTGACTTTCCTCCCGTCTATTTCAGCAGTCTTTTCACAGCCATCTCCTTGTCAGAACGTTGATCAATATTTCTTTGTGCAGAGCGCCTTGTATGCCATTGAGTATTGTTTTTCTTCGACTGGTTTGTCCGACTTCGATTCTTGCCATAGCCCTTGTTGTATTGTTTTGTCTTTTTGGATTTCGACCTATTTTTTGTATGACCATGATTTCTGTGTTTGGATGCCCTGTGTATGACCCTTGGCTTTGTTCATCAACTACGACTTTTTGCCTACCGTCTATGTACCTTTGCTCATCTGTCTTACTGGTTCTGACCCCTGCCTGTCTAGTCGACACTGTTTTTGGATTTCGTATTGTGGCTTGGCAATTCTTGTGTTTTTTGGCTTTGACTCGGACTTCATTAAAGGCATACGTTTTTTGGATTTCCCTCTCTTGCGTGTGGTTCCTGAACGCTACGTCACACCTTAGTGTTCTCATTGTTATCCTCTATGTACATCTTATAAAGATTCTTCTTTTCGCTTAAACTCCTACGAATAGCTGCGGTCATCCACTGGGGATTCTGCTTTTTCAGCTTACTTTTGGACACCTTTGGAATGAATTTGCATTGTGAATCAAGTAAAACCCCCTTAAATCTTTCCCACATCTCATTTACAGACTCATAGTCCAGGAGTGTCTCCCATTTTATTTCGTTTAGATATGTGCGCATCCTGTCAAAGTTTGCTCGGCTAAAATTGAAAATTTTTGTTTTTGAAGACACCTTTTTAACTTCCCATGAAACCTCAAAATTAACAGTAGAGTGATCACTTGTCCCAAGTGGCTCCCGTACCTCAACATTGCTAATTCTATCTGGGTCATTACAGAGCACTAAGTCTAAAATTGCCTTCTCTCTTGTAGGTTTATTAACATACTGCACCAAAAAATTATCATTTATGACATCTAGAAATTCTTCCTCCCCTCTACCCTGTCCTTTCACCATTTCCCAATCAATACCAGGAAAATTTAAGTCTTCCATAATAATAGTCCCTCCTCCTCTACAAGCTTGCGTAATCCTCTTAAAGAGCATTTCATTGACAGTACTGTCCAAAGCTGGTGGTCGATAGCATACACCTATGTTTAAACCAGTCTTGTGTTTGCCAGTGAGCCTCACCCAGATATCTTCGCAGGGCAAGGAATGTTCAATTTCAGGAATATCCTGCACATTTATGTTTTCGTTCACATAGAGTGCTACACCCCCTCCTCGCCTATTGCATCTATCCTTCCTAAAGAGCTTATAACCTTCTACATTATATTCATCTCCATCCTCTTCACTAGGCCATGTCTCTGTAATCCCAACTATGCCATAGCCTTCACTAATCATAACGGCCTCAAGTTCTCGAAATTTATTTTTAATGCTTCTTGCATTTTGATAAAAACATTTCAGGTTATCACGAACGCTCTTCCCCTTCGATTTTCCATGTGCCCGCTGCTCAAAAGCCCCTCACTATGCTTTTTTGCTTTTAAAATATATCATCAATAGTGCATGTAACGCTGTCAGCTTCCATCAGGGCAGTCTGCATTTCCCTGTGTAACACTCTCTAACCTCCCTGCCCCCAAGTCCCTAGTTTAAATAACTCTCTGCTACCCTCAACATACGCTGACCCAGTGCAAAGGTACCCCTCCGGTTCAGGTGTAGCCCATCCGGCTTGAACAGGTCACCCCTGTCCCAGAAGTAGTTCCAGTGCCCCATAAACCTATACCCCTCTTTTTCCTACACCAGGTTCAGAGCCACGTGTTAAACCTCCAGATAAAATTCTGCTTCCCTCTGCTTGCACGTGGTACCGGTAGAATTCCAGAGAACACTACCATGGAGGATCTGCTCCTAAGCTTTTCAGCTAATTCAACAAATTTGCCTTGCAGATCCTCAAACCTACCCTTACTTATGTCATTTGTCCCAACATGGACCATGACAACTGGATCCCTCCCCGCTCTGGCCAGGAGCTTGTTCGCACGCTCCAGGAGGTCTCCTACCTGGGCACCAGGCAGGCAACACACCGTCTTTGAGACTCCTTGTCGCCTTGAACAGACTAAACTGTCTATTCCTCTAAGTATTGAGTCCCCCACTATCAATAACTCTCTTTTCTGAGGGGTAGAGGCCAACAGGGTGCCCTGCTGCTCATCAGTCCCCTCACTCTCAGGGTCAGGGGCCAATTCGAGTTCCTGCAAGGGCCGGAATCGGTTGGACACCTCAACCACTGGAGGAGCTGTCGCTGTACAGTGTGCACGCCCTTTCCTGCGCTGACGTCCCACCGTCACCCAACTTTCTCCCTGCCTGCTCTGGGGTCCCTACACCACCCTGCGTTGGCGTACAAACCATTTCTCTAAACGACATACTACTTAGTTCCTCTAGGAACTCTACTGATTGCGAACTATGTCGCGCCGCCAACTGGCGCTGAAGATCAAGGAGCTTGCTCTCCAGATGCTCGATTAGCTGGCACCGGTGACAGACAAACCCACCCTGAAATCTCTTTTCCAAAAGTGCGATCATCCTGCAACCGTCACATAGTTTTGGCCACATTTTGAACCCCCTACCTAATGACCTCGCTCACCCTAGATAAAAGAAAAATACTAATGCCAAGACAAAAGCTCAGGAACCACAATTTATTAACCTGAGAAGCCCTAAGCAGCAGTCACAATAAAAACCGTGGGGAAACTATGTAAATGGATAATAAGCCTCTTTTAACAGGGGCTTAGTTTCAGTTAACAGAAATGAAATACCAAATTGAGAAACTCTATAGATAATAAGCACTCCTATTGAGCCAACTTGAGTTTATGTAGTCCCGGTACTATTAATATACTAACCTAAAAATATCACAGAACTTGGCTGAGAACCCAGATAAAAAAGACTGGTTACAACGCCCAGGAGAAACTGGAGGAGAGAGGAGGCGGAGCACTCCGGTAAAGCTTTCCGTTTAAATTCCAACCTAACCGAATGGACGACTTAAGTGATTGCTGCCCTACTAACTAAGTACTAAATCTCAGATCCCCAGCCAAAAATGCAAACAGTAACTATCTAGCTAGCTAGCCACAAATACAACCAAGGGTAACCGAGATAAGAGTAAAGCCTCGGTTCCCTTTAATTAAAACGGACCAACTAAACAAGTCGTTTACTTTGTGAGCGAACTATACATGGTATCTCCCCCAACAAGCTGTTAAAAACAAGCAGTTAAACTTTAGTCAGCTGATTAAGGCACAGCAACCGGAGTAAAATATAAAGATAACGTAATTTGCAATGTGTTTAATCAGAAGAGCCTTTCGATAATAATAAAATGCAAAAAATACAAAAACCCCGGTTCGTGTTAATATTCAAGTTTGGCAATGCGTTTATGCAGTAATGCACTCAGGACAGAGAACGAAGGTGACTAAAAAACCCCAGTGAACGTCAATATTTATTGGCTAGAAGACTGTATGAAAGGCAAGCCACCGAGTATGAAACCAAGCCGGGTTATAGTTAGATATCCCGGTAATTTGATATATTCTTGGCGTTGAGAGCTTCCTAAGGTTCGTTAAACGAGACCGGCGAGTCCGTTGAACCACTATGAATCATGGGAGATAGAACGTTCAGGGATTAAGGTGGATATGAGCAGCGTAGACGTGACCTCAGACTGAGTGAAGACAGCAGTCTAAGAGAATGGGAGGGTCCTTAGTAATTCGAGAGTACCCATTGGTTAGTTTCACAACAGGATAGACTGGCAAAGGAATCCACCAATCACACTTAGTGATAGCTAGATAAAGCATATGAAAAGCTCTCTCTTAATGGCTGTCTACCTCCGGCTGTGAATCACGTGGGATATCGCGTGTTTGCTGTCAAATAGTAGGAAATCAGTTTATCATCTTGAGTTTTCATTGGGTGGGCAGAGCTTTTCTCAGGGTGGGCACTGTCCACCCCCTGCCCCCCCCCTTGGTAACGCCCTGTTATCACCTGAAATTGCTTGCCACCAGTGGCATAGCCAGAGGGTGGGCAAAGACACGTCCCTTTCTGACAGCAATTAGGCCTGGCTAGTTCTCAATCATTTTCCTTTATTGACGCGTTTTCCAATTATCGTAATTGGCACCTGAAGACACGGTTTCTCTCCATATGCGATCTAACAACGATGAAATCATGGGCTAAATTCAGAACAGCAAAATAATTTACTTATTAATAGGCCAATGCTTCCCGTAGATTGAACTGGTCCGTGTTCCAAAGAAACGCAGACTTTCACTCTCGGTATTGTGTGGGTTGATTAAAAAAAAAAAAGTGGCACTCAGCAGTTAAATAGGCTATAAAAAGCGTGCGGCTCCAGCTATTTGCATGAGAGTCCACAGGTATGCAGTTTTGAATAACGTTGATTTAAATACAGCAAATACGCGTCCAGATGAATGATTGTCGTCTTACCTTATCCGGGAGAACAAGCAGCACCTGTTTAGTGTGGAGTGCTCTCGGAGTGAACCTTCTGTTATGAAAATGACTGAGAACAGGTCGGGACTAATAATTGTTTTAAACGGATGTTTTGTGCAACCCAATTCTCTGTTCTTGTTCCGCAACTGTACTGAATTTTGCCCATGATTTCATCGTTGTTAGAAGCATATGGAGAGAAACCGTGTCTTCAGTTGCAAATTACAATAATTGGAACACGCATCAATAAAGGAAAATGATCGAGAACTAGCCAGGACTAATTATTGTCATAAAGTGACATGTCTTTGCTCACCCTCTGGCTACGCCACTTCTTGCCACACAGAAAAAAAAAAAAAACACAAAACTTTATATGCAAGGGTCTTTTATTCGGTCTTTTATTCTTCATGGCACAAATTGATATTTCTATTAAAATTTGGCTTAAAACAGCAAATAACATATTTAAACACAAAATGTAACCAATTTTGGAACGCCTGACCTAAAGGATCAGTTGGATCAAGCCAGCCTAGAGCCAGGCCTAATGGGATTTCTGTCTGACTTCACAAATATTTGTTTTTTTTCTGGCCAGAATGGGAGTAAATATACACCTTTAATGGGAAGGAAGCCCTCACAAGTGAATGGGGACTGTAAGAGGAGCGAGCCGGTAAGCACCCCTATTTCAATTCCACGATATAGGAATGACACTGGATGAGCTGGTGTCCAAAATCTGCAACGTCAACTGTTTGACAAGGATTTTTAATGAAACCTCATCATCTAAAGTGAGTCTGACATGATTTCATTTCCAATGGACGTATTCAATTACAGGGTGAATGAGCAATCCTTGCAGCAGAAATCTTTTCCTAAATTGCTGTTGTGGCCCACAAGTACGTGCGCGAGGCATACCGACTTAAAAGGCCATCCATAAAGGATTCCACTATTTTACTTCGGTACATTTCAAACCCGCTTTGTTTTCCCCAAAGAACATTTTATTGACAATGACTATACATCATCCTGAAAACAAAACAGAATTACCTTGTCAGAGTACAGCGGTAGGCCGTAAGTTTAGGATTGTTACAATAATGAAAAATCGTACCCAATGAACAACAAGAAGTGACGACAAGCAGTCAAAACTCATGATGCTGTGAAGTTGAGATCAATGGATACCATCTTACATTTTAAGAGGACCTGAAGGCCGATTAGAAGATGGAACACCGCCAGAAAGCAATGGCAGCAATAACTATGATGGGGCAGGTAGCTGCCCAACAAAGGACAGTGTCTATACTCCGGGGTGCATCCACAATGTCTCAAACAGGTGGCCATTTTCCCGTGCTCTCCACTCTTCCATGACCTCACACAGGTCAAGAGAAGGTTAGAGGGACATTTTGATGGTACCTCAGTACATGCTTGATAAAACTGGGATGTCCTTTCACTCAATATGTCATTGTTTAACAGTGGTTAAAAAAGACATGTTTGTTCTAACAGGAAAACTGCAATGAATGACTAATCAAATCACTGCCGTTGCAAAGGATTGAGGTCCATAATTGATCAGTCCTTTGGACCTGTGCCTTTTTGCTGGAAGGAAGCATCAAAGGAGCTAATGGGCTCCTTTTCTTCATAGAACAGATCGTTCAAACACTCCTCGTTATGGCTGCCAGCCAGGCAATCGCGGGGTCATGGCCACTTTCACGGAATGTTGCATGTTCTTTAAAGATTTCAGAGGCAGCCGAAGGGAGAATTTTTTTCATTTTTTATTCTCTTAAATGGCATTCGTGGTTCCCTCACTTGCCTGCTTTTCTTGCATTGGCCCAAAAAAAACCCCCAAAAAAACAAGGCAATATGTTTCAAAAGAGTGCGACGTCCTCCCTGCAGAAGTGTCCTGAGAGGTGACGCCCGTCTCTGTTGATGCCGCACAGCTTAATCTTCTGCCCGTGTCTGTTGCTACTGATTGAGGTCATGGCTTTCAGCTGAAAGTCTCAGGACAGCAGCTTTTGTGTAACCTCGTTCATGAGTCCTCAGAGCTCCCTCCTCGCGGCAGAAATATGAGCATTCTGATTACCCGCAAGATGGCGGATCTGGAATAACTTCCTGTTTAAGCGAGGACAGAGTTGTAAAAAAAAAAAAACCGAATGAGAGAATTGAGATGTATCCAATAGGTGACTAAACTGATTTAAAAAGGGCCCCCTCTAAACTTAATGGCAGCTCGCACATCGTGTGCATACCTACTGCACCAGAGCATGTATCAGCATCAGGCCGTGTCCCTTATTCAAATTTTGTTCATTAACCCTGTATTCGTAATACATCTATAAAGTGCTGAGCCAATATTTCCGCAGTCCCTGTTCTCAGTGTCTCTCATGACCTCATCCCATTCCACCAAACATAACCTATTCTGTCAACTTTCTCTTGTCTGTTTAATTAGGCACAGTATAGAGGTACTCGCTCTACACGTTCTTTAACTTTACAATCTTTATCTTCTGCAATATTCCTTAAAATTTACATAAGGTACTGTTCAAGCCTGAGTCCTATTCATATCATCTCTTTTCTCCGAGATTTTACTTTGGAACCCTTGATCACATCTTACTTTGAATATTATATCAGTAACACCCTTCAATAAGGGTTCATGAATTTGCATTAGTTAATGCAGTAATAGACACTAACTAATAGTCAAATGACAATTAACTAATGTGTCTATTAATCATTTACTGGCAGTGTTCATGTTAACTAAGATATTAATTTACATTTACATATACATTTACATATTATTGAATAATTTAATAGTTTGAAGTAATACTTAAGGGATACTTATAGGATATTTTCAACTTCACAATAAGGATGACTGAGAGCATTAAAAATGGTTAATTATGGTTTGCAATGCTTATTCAGCACTCTGATACATTAGGTAACTGTTTATTATCTAATTATTAATGCTTATTACTGCATTATAGCTGTTAATTGCTGTACCCTTATTGTAAAGTGTTACTATTATACAGTATATGATTGGATTAGATGAGGATAAGATTGCAGATCCCTGGTCTACATTGAGGTTTCTCAACCTTCTCCAGAAAGGGCAAGTGTGTGTGAAGCTTTTTAACACAGCGCTACAGCATCTAAATCAACCACTTAACTTAATTAGGTGATTAATTAAGACACCTAGGAAGGATCAGGTGTATTAGTGTTGGGCTGTAACAAATACCAGAACCCTTATCGGCCCTAATTGGATAAGATGGGACACCCCTAGTCTACACGCACAATACTGCTCCCAACATAATAATTACTGTTTTAAAAAACAGTAATTATTGTGTTCACAATTCTTCACATAAAGAAGACTCAGCACTCTTTTAGGTATACACTTGCAATGTGAACAAAAAAAAGATGTTTTATAGGTAACTTTCATTCACATTTTGGATTACCTAAAAGGAATTGATTTTCGTTTTTCCTACAACCGTATCAAAACAAGCAGACCTCCGCCAATAGCCAGAGATTTGAGAAGATATTGAAGCCCGTAAACTTTTTACTTAAGTTTTCCCTGAAGTAGGTTCAAAGTCAGAAAAAGCAAACACAAGTACTCAGTATCTGAAGGTTACGGCGCATCACTGAAGCTACATCACACTTATACTGTATTCAACAAATATTCCAACCCAAGACGCCATGACATCAAATGGGAAACATCCAGATATTGCACATCATCAATCTCCATTAGATTTTAAAAAGTCCTCAAATTCCTCATGTTTGAAAAGAGTAGCTGCATTTTTCAGACCCGTTTATGTGTCTGTAGGCTTCATGGGGTTAAAGAGTCAGACCCAAGTTTGGGTTAAAATGAAAACCCGCAGGATTGCGGGTCTGCAGGAACAGAGTTGGATGCCTCTCACAAGTTCAATTCCTTCTTTCTCGTGCTCGCCGACTCCTGCACTCCAGCACAGTAAAATCTTTTGGATACAGTTCATATTTGAAGTGGTGATTAAAGTAATTAAATGATAAAAAGCAAAAGTTGGCACAAAATCCTGAAATGGATCAGTCCTGCATGTGCTTCCCACAGATAGAAAGAATTAGTTTAAGTGAATTCACAAATTGCGAGTACCATTTTTGCGTGTGGTTGCGTTCTCTCAAGCTGCAAGAGAGCGATAAGGGGAGAAGCTGGTTACCTCGTTAGCATTAGCAATTTTCAGGAAAGATGCCTTTGAATAGAAAATTCACAAAGTTCATAAAGGGATGAACTGGGCACAATACAAGCCAATGGCATTTGAACCTCATCAATGCTCATTGGAAAACAGTAATATTTTGAAATTGGGCGTATTAATTTAAAACCTAAGACCACTGTACTCTATGTCGTCTTCATGATTTCATATAAGCCAAGATTCAAAACACGAAAGAAAATGAAATGAAAGTGTGCAGAATTAAACAATGTTTAAATAACAATCAAGACTTAACAAACCTGAGATGACTTTGGACAGCAGTAAATAAGGAAATTAATGGCTCAATAAACAAACCTCAGATTAAATAAGTGGTCTGTCCGCAAGCTCGGCAGTACACTTTAATTTTCTCAAGTAGACAGAGAGGGATGTTGCCTCCTGGGAAAAAACACTTTCTCTGGACAAATGTCTCAGACAGATACAGGCAGCTTCCATAAAACATCAGCTATAGCTTCTACACACACAGATACACACACACACACATGCTCAAGCACACACACACACACACACACCAGAAACCTGCAGTAAATAGCCCAGTCACATTGAATAGTGCTCATACTTCTCATTCCAATGGTTTCTCTCTCCACATTCTCCTGTGTACCTGACCGGGACATCCATCAAGGTCCACCTTAATGGAAGAGATTCCAATCCATTAAATCAGTTCAGAAGTATTTTACTCATTCCAATCATTTATTTTTCGCATACCTCAAGAATTTGTTTCCAAAGCTATCTCCAACGAGAAAAAAACAGAGCAATCCTTTGCAGAAGTACTTTTTTTCCAGAATGCGAGAATTGGTCATGATTGACCTGGAAATCTAGCGATGTTCGTAACCACTGTAAACGGATGTTTGAGCATGGGCGCTTTACTTTGCTAATTTACAGTGGTTTGGCTCCCTTATCCCTCTTTCTTTAACCTTTTTTTTCCTTCCTGCCCAATGGATGGAGAAGGAGAGAAAGGATGGATTTGAAGAATAAGCTCAGAGTTTATCTGTGAGATCACCCTCTGATCGAGCAACCCTCGGCCACAAGCTGCCTCATTTCGTCCTGTGCTTTGCAGCCATCGGGCTGGACTGTGTTCCTGCTGTTTTGTTAGCACACTCATGTTCCTGCTGTTTTGTTAGCACGCTCATGTTCCTGCTGTTTTGTTAGCACGCTCATGTTCCTGCTGTTTTGTTAGCACTCTCATGTTCCTGCTGTTTTGTTAGCACGCTCATGTTCCTGCTGTTTTGTTAGCAAGCTCATGTTCCTGTTGTTTTGTTAGCACGCTCATGTTCCTGCTGTTTTGTTAGCACGCTCATGTTCCTGCTGTTTTGTTAGCACGCTCATGTTCCTGCTGTTTTGTTAGCACAGTTATGTTCCTTTGTTCTCACAGAGGCCGGGTTTGATGGCTTCCTGAGGTCAAGCCCTCGCTCTAAGAAATAGGGGTGCCTGCAGCCCAGTCGATGGTTCCTCTGCCACAATCAGTCCCTCCATCTGGTGAGGACTCAATCTGTCCATCAGCTTCTCTGTTTGCACTATCCTAACTGATGGACTCTGATTGGCAGATTTAATTAGCTGGCTTCACTGACCAAGGCAGACAGGTCATGGCCTCTGGCATTTATTTAAGGGGCTCGCCTGGCTACATTTTACATTAGTGAATTAGAGGTGAGACAGAGATCAGGATCAGCGAAGGAGAGAGGGGCGGGGAGAATTTAATTAGGGCTGTCTCCTAGCAGACAGAGGGGGGAGGACCAATCAGTACTAGGGTCATAGGTCAGACATTATTTAAATCCCTGACATCTGTGAATATATGACACCTCACAGGCACTGAAATGCTATTCCTGATGTGTGTGTGAGTGTGTGTGTGAGTGTAGTACATAGATGCATGTGCTTTTGTGAATGTGCATGGTGAGTTGATTGTGGGAGGGCATAGGTGTGTTCAAGGGTAAGTGTGTGTGTGTGTGTGTGTGTGTGCGCGCGTGCATGTGTGCAGTATATAAATGTAAGTGCTTTTGTGAATGTGCATGAGTGTACATGGCGAGTTTAATGTGAGAGGATAAAGGTGTATCCGAGGGAGTGTGTGTGTGTTCATGGACAGATTTGCTGTGTCACAGCCGTTACTCTCTTATTGCATGTTGTTAGTTTTGCCTCAGACCATAAGTAGAGGTGTAAATGCTCCAGAATATTCCCAGCTCTATTGCAGTTGCACGCTGCACAGCAGCCTGTGATCTCCTGCAGTGTGGAGCACAGCTAATGCATCAGAGTTACAAATGAATGTGCTGATTGACATGGTTTTGGGCCCAGAATGTGTCGATACACACAGCACACACCATATTGGTTCTTGTATAAGGTGTGTGTGCTTTATTCATTTATCAGTGACAGCATGCGATGAGAAACAGTGACACACGCTTGTGACGAGCTTGAGCGTAATGCTTTCCGTCTTTCATGTTAGCTCAGTGGAGAGAGGTGTTTACAACAGTGCAGCTCTCCCATAAAGGGTTCCTTCCATGTCAGCAATAAGCCATTACAAGCTATTTCAAAATCTGTTCTTTGTGACATCACTGGGGGAGGAGAGCACTCACAGTAATGAGGAGGCTGATTAAATGGCTGGCTGGAGTAGATCAGTCCTCTCTGCATCTGGGCTTTCTTTCCCATGGGATGTCACAGAGGAGCCCCTGAACTATTGCATACACTGGGTAAAACCCAGAAGAGCTCTTGCTACCTCAGTCAATGACCCAAATTAGGGAGGACTATGAGTGTTACTCAGTGCAATTATTCAGCTAAGTAATCCTGCTTTGTGAAACAGGGCCCGATACAGATGAATCATTGGATGTAGAAACACACAGCTCGGACCCTTCCCCACTCCCCACTCCAAACACTCCTACCTTTCCTGCTCATTCACTGCCTTCTATAAATGTGCTTTTATATCAGAACTTTTTTAAGGACTATTTTGAAATTTTTTTTAACTATTTCCTGTTATTTATTGTATGCGCTGTTTTTATTCTTCAGTCAATAATTTTCTGATTTAGTTTCTTTTTACTGGTCATTTTTTCTTCTGCTTTTATATTTCTCTTCTGTAAGATTTTTGCCATGCGGTTAGGGCTGTAATTTCAGTTCTCAGCGTAGTTAGCCTACAGTAGTGCTTTATTGCCGTTCAGTTGTACAGTATCTTTCCTCTGTTCTGGGAATTTTGTTGGCCAGGTCTTACATTATTGCTCATATTAATCAAGTAAATATTTCTCTCCCATTATAATTCCCTCTGGTTAAGCGCATCTGCTAAATGAAAGTAATGCAATGGAAAGTAAATAATTAAAACTACCTTCATCATGGAGCTGTAGCATGAGCTATTGTCGTTTTCACGACGCCGAACAACTCAGAACTAAAAGCAGGGGAACGCCATCACCATGCGCTCGCTTTAGAGAGGGAAGCTTAATTACGGTGAACTGGCCGCTCCCAAAAGGTAACGCTAAAAAGAGGGGGATTTTAATGCTGGAAAAGTCAGCTAATGTTCTCTGTTTTACGAGGTGAGGCTCTGGTATGAGCACAGAAGGGATTCAAGCCTCTCCTACACAATTAACTCTGGAACTACTGTACGTACTCATATATATATATATTGCACACAGAAACTTATATCAATATAATGACACAAAACGTTAGAAAAGCCAATTTTCTGGCTGAAATGTGGTCATGTTCCAGACGGGGCTTGTGGGACAGAGAGTCATGTGATGTTTGTGCCGCAGTAGGAAGTTGGGCATTGACCCCCTCCCCCCTCCCCAATCAGCCGCCTCTCTCTTCACTCACTGCCCCATCCATTTCAAGAAGGTAAAAAAAAAGGCTCAGCAGATTCCAATCAAGAGATTCTGGGACGAATAACGCCTCCCTACCACAGGCTCCATCTCGGACCCCTCACAGGCTGCAGGGTGATTTTTTTGTGGTGAAAGAAGTCTCGGCTATCTGGACACCTGCATCTTTCAGGAACTGCCCAGACCTGTTTACTTTATAGAAGTGTGAAAATCCTCTGTTATGAGAGATGGAGAGAAAGAGAGGGAGAGAGGGGGGAGTGAGAGAATGCTATATCATCGCATTGCCCAAGCTGTTCTCAATTCCCGGCACTAAAATCCAGCGATGAGCAGCTGGGATTGTGGGAAAGTTTAAAATGTAATCATAAAGGAACACCCCTGGGTGGAGGGGGGAAATTAATGTGTTATATAGCCTTCTAGTGCAAGATGTCTTCAAAGTTAGAAAGCCCAAAGTCCACACTGAAGGGAGGTACTGTCTTTTAAAGAAAACACAGCTCCCGAACTGCCTGAAGCGCCTCGTTTGTAGTCAGCCTTTTCTTTCATTACTCATATGTGTCATCATGTAAAAAATTAGCATAATGACCACCTAGCGATTCTTTGGTGCGCCCTCAAACAAAGCAAGGCAGAGCGGAGCCAGCGTGGCGTTCGGTTAGTGGATACTGCCATGTCGAGAATGTGCTGCCTTCATCAGTGCAAAGGCAAATTCCCTTCAGTAAAGACTCAGTGCTTAACCCTGGTCCTAGCTCAGAGCTAATGCTCATCTCGGACCGGCATACAAGGAAAAAGCTACCAGGGAACGATATATCGACGAGCAGCAAACAGGGAAACGAGAGTGGGTTTTCTATATATTGGTGTCCGGCAGGACGAGGGTTAAAAAATAATTTTTACAAAGATTTCGCAGTGCTACAACCCTAGCCCTTTTTAGGTGCCTTCATGTTACCAAGAGCTGCTTCCTGAAACAGGCAATGGGCCAATCACGACAGAGCACACTTTTAGGGAGGGGGGCCTGAAAGAGACAGGAGCCAAAACAGCTGGTGTAAGGCTGAGAGAGTCAGAGGTGCTGTGCACACAGCCTGTACAGCTGTTACTGGGGGCTTTCTGAGTGAGCCAGAGGTGCTGCGCACACAGCCTGTAAAGCTGTTACTGGGGGCTCTTTGAGTGGGTCAGAGGTGCTGCACACACAGCCTGTACAGCTGTTACTGGGGGCTTTCTGAGTGAGTCAGAGGTGCTGCACGCACAGCCTGTAGAGCTTTTACTGGGGGCTTTCTGAGTGAGTCAGAGGTGCTACACACACAGCCAGTACAGCTTTTACTGGGGGCTTTCTGAGTGAGTCAGAGGTGCTGCACACACAGCCTGTACAGCTGATACTGGGGGCTTTCTGAGTGAGTCAGAGGTGCTGCACACACAGCCTGTACAGCTTTTACTGGGGGCTTTCTGAGAGAGGCAGAGGTTCTGCACACACAGCCTGTACAGCTGTTACTGGGGACTTTCTGAGTGAGTCAGAGGTGCTGCGCACACAGCCTGTACAGCTGTTACCTGGGGCTTTCTGAGAGAGTCAGAGGTGCTGCACACACAGCCTGTACAGCTTTTAATGGGGGCTTTCTGAGCGAGTCAGAGGTGCTGCACACACAGCCTGTACAGCTTTTACTTGGGGCTTTTTGAGTGAGTTAAAGGTGCAGCACACACAGCCTGTACAGCTGTTCCTGGGGGCTTTCTTAGTTAGTCAGAGGTGCTGCACACACAGCCTGTACAGCTGTTACTGGGGGCTTTGAGGGGGTGCTTTCTGAGCTGTTACTGGGGGCGTTCAGAGAGGTGCAGCGCACACAGCCTGTACAGCTGTTACTGGGGGCTTTCTGAGTGAGTCAGAGGTGCTGCACACACAGCCTGTACAGCTGTTACTGGGGGCTTTCTGAGTGAGCCAGAGGTGCAGCACACACAGCCTGTAAAGCTGTTACTGGGGGCTTTCTGAGTGAGTCAGAGGTGCTGCGCACATAGCCAGTACAGCTGTTACTGGGGGCTTTCTGAGTGAGTCAGAGGTGCTGCGCACACAGCCTGTACAGCTGTTACTGGGGGCTTTCTGAGTGAGTCAGAGCTGCTGCACACACAGCCTGTACAGCTGTTACTGGGGGCTTTCTGAGTGAGTCAGAGCTGCTGCGCACACAGCCTGTACAGCTGTTACTGGGGGCTTTCTGAGTGAGTCAGAGGTGCTGCACACACAGCCTGTACAGCTGTTACTGGGGGCTTTCTGGGTGAGCCAGAGGTGCTGCGCACACAGCCTGTACAGCTGTTACTGGGGGCTTTCTGAGTGAGTAAGAGGTGCTGCACACACAGCCTGTACAGCTGTTACTGGGGGCTTTCTGGGTGAGCCAGAGGTGCTGCACACACAGCCTGTACAGCTTTTACTTGGGGCTTTTTGAGTGAGTTAAAGGTGCAGCACACACAGCCTGTACAGCTGTTCCTGAGGGCTTTCTGAGTTAGTCAGAGGTGCTGCACACACAGCCTGTACAGCTGTTACTGGGGGCTTTCTGAGTGAGTCAGAGGTGCTGCCTACACAGCCTGTACAGCTGTTACTGGGGGCTTTCTGAGTGAGTCAGAGGTGCTGCACACACAGCCTGTACAGCTGTTACTGGGGGCTTTCTGAGTGAGCCAGAGGTGCAGCACACACAGCCTGTACAGCTGTTACTGGGGGCTTTCTGAGTGAGTCAGAGGTGCTGCGCACATAGCCAGTACAGCTGTTACTGGGGGCTTTCTGAGTGAGTCAGAGGTGCTGCGCGCACAGCCTGTACAGGTGTTACTGGGGGCTTTCTGAGTGAGTCAGAGGTGCTGCGCGCACAGCCTGTACAGCTGTTACTGGGGGCTTCCTGAGTGAGTCAGAGCTGCTGCACACACAGCCTGTACAGCTGTTACTGGGGGCTTTCTGAGTGAGTCAGAGCTGCTGCACACACAGCCTGTACAGCTGTTACTGGGGGCTTTCTGAGTGAGTCAGAGGTGCTGCACACACAGCCTGTACAGCTGTTACTGGGGGCTTTCTGAGTGAGTCAGAGGTGCTGCGCACACAGCCAGTACAGCTGTTACTGGGCGCTTTCTGAGTGAGCCAGAGGTGCTGCACACACAGCCTGTACAGCTGTTACTGGGGGCTTTCTGAGTGAGTCAGAGGTGCTGCGCACACAGCCTGTACAGCTGTTACTGGGGGCTTTCTGAGTGAGCCAGAGGTGCTGCACACACAGCCTGTACAGCTGTTACTGGGGGCTTTCTGAGTGAGCCGGAGGTGCTGCACACACAGCCTGTACAGCTCTTACTGGGGGCTTTCTGAGTGAGTCAGAGGTTCTGCACACACAGCCTGTACAGCTGTTACTGGGGGCTTTCTGAGTGAGCCAGAGGTGCAGCGCAGACAGCCTGTACAGCTGTTACTGGGGGCTTTCTGAGTGAGTCAGAGGTGCTGCACACACAGCCTGTACAGCTGTTACTGGGGGCTTTCTGAGTGAGTCAGAGGTGCTGCGCACATAGCCAGTACAGCTGTTACTGGGGGCTTTCTGAGTGAGTCAGAGGTGCTGCACACACAGCTTGTACAGCTTTTACTGGGGGCTTTCTATGTGAGTCAGAGGTGCTGCACACACAGCCTGTACAGCTTTTACTGGGGGCTTTCTGAGTGAGTCAGAGGTGCTGTGCACACAGCCTGTACAGCTTTTATTGGGGGCTTTCTGAGTGAGTCAGAGGTGCTGCACACATTGCCTGTACAGCTGTTCTTGGGTGCTTTCTGAGTTAGTCAGAGGTCCTGCGCACACAGCCTGTACACCTGTTACTGGGGACTTTCTGATTGAGTCAGAGGTGCTGCACACACAGCCTGCACAGCTGTTACTGGGGGCTTTCTGAGAGAGTCAGAGGTTCTGCACACACAGCCTGTACAGCTGTTACTGGGGGCTTTCTGAGTGAGTCAGAGGTGCTGCACACACAGCCTGTACAGCTGTTACTGGGGGCTTTCTGAGTGAGTCAGAGGTGCTGCACAAACAGCCTGTACAGCTGTTCCTGGGGGCTTTCTGAGTGAGTCAGAGGTGCTGCACACACAGCCTATACAGCTGTTACTGGGGGCTTTCTGAGTGAGCCAGAGGTGCTGCACACACAGCCTGTACAGCTGTTACTGGGGGCTTTCTGAGTGAGTCAGAGGTGCTGCACAAACAGCCTGTACAGCTGTTCCTGGGGGCTTTCTGAGTGAGTCAGAGGTGCTGCACACACAGCCTATACAGCTGTTACTGGGGGCTTCCTGAGTGAGTCAGAGGTGCTGCTCACACAGCCTGTACAGCTGTTTCTGGGGGCTTCCTGAGTGAGTCAGAGGTGCTGCACACACAGCCTGTACACCTGTTACTGGGGGCTTTCTGATTGAGTCAGAGGTGCTGCACACACAGCCTGCACAGCTGTTACTGGGGGCTTTCTGAGTGAGTCAGAGGTGCTGCACACACAGCCTGTACAGCTGTTCCTGGGGGCTTTCTGAGTGAGTCAGAGGTGCTGCACACACAGCCTATACAGCTGTTACTGGGGGCTTCCTGAGTGAGTCAGAGGTGCTGCACACACAGCCTGTACAGCTGTTACTGGGGGCTTCCTGAGTGAGTCAGAGGTGCTGCACACACAGCCTGTACAGCTGTTACTGGGGGCTCTCTGAGTGAGTCAGAGGTGCTGCACACACAGCCTGTACAGCTGTTCCTGGGGCCTTTCTGAGTGAGTCAGAGGTGCTGCACACACAGCCTGTACAGCTGTTCCTGGGGCCTTTCTGAGTGAGTCAGAGGTGCTGCAAACACAGCCTGTACAGCTGTTACTGGGGGCTTTCTGAGTGAGTCAGGGGTGCTGCGCACACAGCCTGTACAGCTGTTCCTGGGGCCTTTCTGAGTGAGTCAGAGGTGCTGCACACACAGCCTGTACAGCTGTTCCTGGGGCCTTTCTGAGTGAGTCAGAGGTGCTGCAAACACAGCCTGTACAGCTGTTACTGGGGGCTTTCTGAGTGAGTCAGGGGTGCTGCACACACAGCCTGTACAGCTGTTACTGGGGGCTTCCTGAGTTAGTCAGAGGTGCTGCACACACAGCCTGTACAGCTGTTACTGGGGGCTTTCTGAGTGAGCCAGAGGTGCTGCACACACAGCCTGTACAGCTGTTACTGGGGGCTTTCTGAGTGAGTCAGAGGTGCTGCACACACAGCCTGTACAGCTGTTACTGGGGGGGCTCCTCTGAGAGGTGCTGCACACACAGCCTGAGCTGTTCCAGTGAGGAGGTGCTGCACACACAGCCTGTACAGCTGTTACTGGGGGCTTTCTGAGTGAGTGAGGTGCCAGCCTGTAGGCTGTTACTGGGGGCAGCACACACAGCCTATACAGCTGTTACTTTGGGCTTTCTGAGTGAGCCAGAGGTGCTGCACACACAGCCTGTACAGCTGTTACTGGGGGCTTTCTCTGAGAGAGTCAGAGGTTCTGCACACACAGCCTGTACAGCTGTTACTGGGGGCTTTCTGAGTGAGTCAGAGGTGCTGCACACACAGCCTGCACAGCTGTTACTGGGGGCTTTCTGAGTGAGTCAGAGGTGCTGCACACACAGCCTGTACAGCTGTTCCTGGGGGCTTCTGAGTGAGTCAGAGGTGCTGCACACACAGCCTATACAGCTGTTACTGAGGGGCTTCCTGAGTGAGTCAGAGGTGCTGCACACACAGCCTGTACAGCTGTTACTGGGGGCTTCCTGAGTGAGTCAGAGGTGCTGCACACACAGCCTGTACAGCTGTTACTGGGGGCTCTCTGAGTGAGTCAGAGGTGCTGCACACACAGCCTGTACAGCTGTTCCTGGGGCCTTTCTGAGTGAGTCAGAGGTGCTGCACACACAGCCTGTACAGCTGTTCCTGGGGCCTTTCTGAGTGAGTCAGAGGTGCTGCAAACACAGCCTGTACAGCTGTTACTGGGGGCTTTCTGAGTGAGTCAGAGGTGCTGCGCACACAGCCTGTACAGCTGTTACTGGGGGCTTCCTGAGTTAGTCAGAGGTGCTGCACACACAGCCTGTACAGCTGTTACTGGGGGCTCTCTGAGTGAGTCAGAGGTTTTGCACACACAGCCTGTACTGCTGTTACTGGGGGCTTTCTGAGTGAGTCAGAGGTGCTGCACACACAACCTGTACAGCTGTTACTGGGGGCTTTCTGAGTGAGTCAGAGGTGCTGCGCACACAGCCTGTACAGCTGTTACTGGGGGCTTTCTGCGTGAGTCAGAGGTGCTGCGCACACAGCCTGTACAGCTGTTACTGGGGGCTTTTTGAGTGGGTCAGAGGTGCAGCGCACACAGCCTGTACAGCTGTTACTGGGGGCTTTTATGAAATCATCAAACCATGAATAATGTGACCTTTTCAATTTCTTTTTTGTAATTTCACAAGACATCCTCAAAATTCTCCTGAGAAGGCTCTGCTCTGTTCTCCATTTGTGGATAATGGCTTTCACTCAGGTTCGCCGGAGTCCCAAAGCTGTAGAGATGGCTTTGTAACCCTTTCCGGGCTGATAGATGTCAATGACTTTGTTACTTATCTGTTCTCGAATTTCCTTTGATAGCAGCATCATGCGCTACTTTTTGCCTACTTCACATTGCTAGACAAGTTCGGTTTAGTGATATTCAGCAGGGCTGGCAGTAATTATGCCCAAGTGTGTCAAATCAAATTGAACCCAATTATGAATTAAAGCTGCTAGCAGCGTTGAAAAGGCCCTCGCACCCTCATGCACGTTGGAGGTAGTGGTAAAATCCTTATAGATGCAGGTGTTCATTCACAACCATTGGACAGTGATAGACTGAGTAGTATGTTATTTCCTGAGTGAAGAGCAAACACCCTTTCTCACACATGACCCTGGGTTTCAGTGAGCTCTGAAGCACACTGTCCACGCCAAGCTCAGAACGGCAGGCTGACATCTTCCGAATGGGACTCTTATTGAGTGTATAGCATTTAGACCAGTTTTGACAATGTTTGTTTCAGTATAAACAACTTTCTATTTCATGGCAAAACATGGAAATTCCCAATGTGCTATGGATATACCATACAACAAAACCAAAAAGCTCAGCAATTTAACATTATCAAGGCTATAAGATGTCACCCAGTTAATGTGAAGTCAGTCTCATTGAATCTCTGGGATACTTCATTCAAATACAAGGACTGGATATGGCAAAAAAAAAAGTTATAAATTCTTTTGAAAATTGCAGACTTCCAGTTGGATTTAGGTCATAGCACAAAGAGATTTTTTTTAAATGTCTTGGCACGTTCCATGCTCTCAACAAACTTTGTGCACCTGGGTCAAACGGGCTGCAAGGGCTGCCTTGTTGAAATTTTCTAGGTGGCACTATTGAGCCAATTTGCAACATTTGTGTGCCAAACCTATACCGTCATAACCATTATGCAAAGCTTGATGCATCTGAAAAATTTTGAGAGTTTTTGAGCATATTTTGGCCCCCAAAAAAGAATTCATTTGAAAAGAAAATGATAGGGGGGCGGCTCAATTGCACTGTCAAATTGAAGAACATAACACTTATAAGCTATATGCAAAGTTTAGTGAGTTTTCAAACATTTTCAGGTCCTCAAATATGTGTTTGTGAAATTAGAAAAAATGCAGGAAGTGGCTCATAGCTCACTTCCTGTTTGGAAAGTTTTTTTTTTATTTAAAAAAATCCAGCATGATGAACCCAATGATCCCACCAAATGTCATGAACATTCAAGCACTTTCCTCCCAAGATGAACTCGACTAGAGGGCGCTATGGAGCCACCTGGCCATTCCCAAGCTCAAACAAGCACGAGGATGCCTTCAGTATGGGACTGTTATCAAGCATGCGATGTTTCGGTCAGATCGACTAAGGTACGTATGAGTTACACCAACTCCCTGTTTCATGGTGAAACATCAAAATTCCCCGCAGCGCCACGGACGCACTGTTCAATGAATCCATAAAACCTTCACAATTTAACATAGGGGAGGTCTTTAGATGTCACATGCCAAATTTTGAGTCCCTCGGATAACATCTCTAAGGGAGTTTGTTAAAGTACGATGCCTGTTAACGGTGAAAAATCAAAAATAGTTGCAATTTCAATTCAAATTGTCAGACTTCCTGTTGAGTTCAGGTAATGGCACCAAAAGACTTTTTTTTTGACTCAGCATGGTTCTCTTGTCCATGAAATTTCATACATGTGGGAAATATTAGCGGTGAGGGCTGCTTCAGTGAAATTTTCTAGGTGGAGCTACGGAGCCATTTTTCCACACCTCTATGCACAACACCCATATCAGACAACAAAATACATGCTTTCTATGATGTATGCCAAGTTTTGTGAGTTTTTAAGCATCCCTTGCAACTGAGAAAACCACTTCCTATTTAATGGCGAATCATGAACTGCCATGGCAACGTCTGCAGGCTTCCCTAACCTCAGTTGAGGTGGATCTGGATCTGCATGAAGCAGTAAGCCGAAGTAGAAAACATGCCATTTCCTGTAGCCAGTCAGTGGCGCTATGTCTGAAACTCAACATTGGCATATCGATGTCTCCAGAATAGAACTCTTATGAAGCATGTGAAGTTTGGGGCAGATCAGATGAAGAACGCTTAAGTTATAACAACTTCCTGTTTCATGGGGAAACATGCAAATTCACTGAGCCTCCACTCAAAAGCTTCAAAATTTTGCATTACAAAGATCTTGAGATGTCCCACACCAAATTCAAAGTCACTCGGATGAAATCTCTTGGAGGAGTTTGTTAAAATACGATGCATGGAATTGGGAAAAATAGCACAAAAATTGCACACTAAAATCAAAATGGCTGATTTCCTGTTGGGTTTAGGTCATCGCGCCAGGAGACTATTTTTTAGGTCATGGCATGGTGGACGTGCCCTACAAATTTCATACATCTATGTGAAACCCAATGCGAGGGCTGCTTCGTTGATATTTTCTCAGGGGCGCGATGGAGTCAGTTTGCCATGTCCATTTACAAAGCCTTAAAAAAGTTAAATTCGATTCATTCTTGCAAAAAATAATATTAATAAACACAACCATTGCAATTGGGTCCTCACACCAGCCGGTGCTTGGGCCCTAATTACATTTGTTTAATTGGTTGATTTAGTAACTAAGGGGAAAATGACTTTTTCCGTATAGGGCCAGGCAGGGTTCGATAGCTTTTTTGCATGAATAAATGAAATCATCATTTAAAAACTGCATTTTGCATTTACTCTGGTTATCTTTATTGAATATTAACTCCTGGATGTTTTGTCCTTTCTGGAGCAAATTTCTACCCAAACTAACTCGCTTACTGCTCTTGGGCTACTTTGACAACAGGCATAATCATGGTCTCTTCTGAAGGGTGACAGGCAGTAGATTGCTCTCAATTTGTCATAATTACTGAAAAAATCACCCAAATTGAGTAAAAACACTGGAATATATGTTTTTGTCTGGCAGTAAAAGATTTTGTGTTTTTGTCTGCCGCAACAGTGCTGTGACCAAGCCTCATCAGTCTATAAAAATAATAAAACTACAGCCAAACAACTGCAGGTTCAAATGTTATCATACTGGAACCAAAAATTAATATTTTAAAGATTTTTTCTACGTAATGTTTGTGCGTGTTTAGATATACAATTTTGGAGAGTCCAAATTTCCCTGTGTTTCTGGTCACAGTCACGTTAGGATTTACAATAGTTTTATAACTTCTTTCTTTCATGTCTCTATCCCCATTTTAGCTGCATTTCCACTCCAATATACTCTTTCAATTCCTAGCAAAATGTGACACAAAATTATGGCAGTGCATCATCATGTACGTCATCAGCTTTAGCAAAGTTTGCAGTGGAGTTGAGGACCTGTAACACTGGCACTATTATTGATTTGGTAAGTCCTGTTTAATTATTTAATTTCAAGCATTACTTGAGACAAGTGAATCAAGTAAGTTTACCTTATTTGGCGATTATCTGAAGTCAGCTGATTAGTTCTCAGTGCCCTCAGTGGCTATTGTATTTCCCGTTGATTTAAGGATGTGCCCATCTCGCGTTAGCTTGCTAGCTCATTTCGCACTTCAAGGCTATTCCTTTTTATTTGTTTGTGTTTTGCTCTCCAAGGTTGCAAGTTTATGTTTTTGTGTTTTCTATTTGTGCGTTTGCATTTTCTGACTTCAGGGCTGATCATTTTTGCTTTTGTGTTTTGCACTTCTGGGCTGTTAATTTTTGTTGTTTCCTTTTTGCGTTGGTGTTTTGCATGTCTGGGCTGCAAGGTTTTTAACACTGTTTGCTCTGTGTACACTTTTGCGGCTGCAAGTATTTGTTTTTTGCGTTTTCTTTTTTCTTTTCGTGTTTCACACTTCAGAGTCACTCCAGGCTCTTTTCAGAAATTTAATTCAGAATATCAGCCTGATTGTGTTTATTTTCTAGATCTCATGGTTTTCAACACGCTGGATGAACTTGTGTAGAGCAGGATCTACAAAAGGCTAATGGAGAGGAATACTAATCTGCACACCTCAAGTAACCATCTCTAACATCTAAAGGACATACAAAAGGGTCTTTTTTTCCGATCACATGGCAAATGCTCAAATGTAATTGATTTCGCTCAGAAAGAAGATGAAATGAAATTACAGGATAATAAATTCAGCTCATTAGTGTGTCTTAAATGTCTCGAGATTTGATCTACTCATGCTACAAAACAAAACTTCCAAGGAAAGTCGAGTGCACTTCATTACAGAATTTAATCACTGCCACCAACACCTGCGCACCATGCTTCATGCACAATGGCATATTTACCAAGCTAAACCTCCTCAACACTTCTGAAAAATACACCCCTGTGTTTTAACTTGCAAAGAGTGCGTGACATAAGGAACGATGTTGTGCAACTTGGAGCCATTCTTCCGGCTTTGCACGCATTGGTTGGCAGATGCTAACTCTGCAGTAATATTAACCCTTACACTGTAACAACGTTTTACATAATTAAATTACAGTTATTGGGGCACTTTGGGCCCAATTTGCCCTACCATATGTGATACACACAAGGACAACAGTCATTTCCTCTGCAGTATGTCAATGGAAGCGATACTTCTTAGTAAGTTTTAGCATACAGTGTGCACACATTATGCAATAGTTGCAGGTAGGAGTGATAAAAGACCGGCGATCTGTCAAAAGAGCCTCTGTCAACTTGACACTGCCTCATATATCGGGCCTCTAGTGTATGAAAACAAGGAAGGTGTACATGAAGTTCACTTTTTTTTCTATTTTTTATTTACCTCCTCAGCTCTGTCGATCCCATATGTGGGTTTGTCAAATGCTGCTTCTTTATTTAACCCCTTTGCGCATGAGCCAATTTAAGCTTTAGAACTCAGTATTAGTGTCACAGGGACTCTGGAAAATTATTCCAGTGAAGCTAGACATTTGGAAATTCAATTACAGAATTGTTTTGGAATTAATTTTCGGAATTTACGGATGCCGGCGTCTATATCTACGCAAAGGGGTTAAACCTGTGGAACTTTAGCCATTATTCAAATTTTAGTTGAGATCCCAAGGTTTCCAAAGATCCCAAATATGTCCCGCTGAATCACAGGGATATGTGAAATAAATTATGTGCAAGATCTAGATATTTTTTTTAATTTGATGTAATGCTGTGGCCATAAAAACATGGCATCCAGGGTTTGAATATTTTACTCATTATAAGTGTGATGCGGCTTCGGTGAAGCCCTGTCACTATACAGAATATGAAAGTTTCCTCTGCAAAAACAGTTATCTCTATTTTTGAGTTATTTTCATAAATCATGTTTCTTATCTCTGCACTCCAGGGAAAATCAATCAAACTAGTGTTGAGTCATTTCTGTATGATTTCTCAAAATGTTTTACTTTTCTTACTTTTTCTTTACTGTTTGTGATTCTTTTATTGTGCATTCAATGGAATTCATCAAACTGGTGATTGCTTTTTTCATTTTAAGATTGGCCTTTATCCGTTTTTGCAAATGGGCTCTTCATATATGTGACAATGCTCACAATATTGAAAGAATGCTTTCTGTAACTTTGAGTTTAAGGGATTTAAATGCTCGCTTTTATTTTGTGGACAATACTTAGGAATTTAATTAATTGCATTATTTATTATTTATAGATTTATTATTATAAGAAAGTTCTTTGGTGCATTTACAGTTTTTTGTTTAGCACTGGCAGGTCACTTAAAGAAGGTTGTGGGTTCGAATCTGGCCTTGGGCCTTTATGTGTGGAGTTTGCATGTTCTCCCCATTTATTTATTTATTTATTCCTTTATTTGACATGGACACACAGTAACATTGATGCTGTGATATTTAAATATACACAGGTCCCAAATGCACTGCTGTAAGTGTTTATAGCAGAGTGCTAATTTTCAACACCAGTCAACACCAAAAAAAAAAAAAAAATGTTTGTGTGGCTTTACTCCAGGTACTACGGTTTTTTCCCACAGTCCAAAGACATGCATATCAGGCTAATTGGAGATGCTAAACTGCCCATAGGTAGGAGTGCGTGAGTGAATGGTGCATGCGCCCCGTGATGGATTGGTGAGCTGTCCAGGGTGGGTCCCTCCCTTTCGCCCAGAGTCAGCCGGGATAGGCTCCAGCTCTACCGCAACCCCAGTGAGGAGGCGGTATAGAGAATGGATGGATGAATGCATATGCAAGGTGTTCACTAAGGGAACAATGGCCGTGTGGGAATCCAATACTCTGTTTACTACATACATCTGTTTACTCTGTTTACAGCATACTATGCTAGTGTATACTCAACACTTCATGCTAATGTATGTAGTAGTTTGTAGTGTAATAGCCTGTTTATGGCAATAAAGACATCCTGTACTAAAGAGGCACAGGACTACCTGAGTATTGGTGGGGTGCTACCATTGATTGTGTTGTACTGTGGAATACAGTATGCTGTAAATAAGGACTGCATGTCCTTGAAATTTTGTCATGTTTTGCCTTGCTCTTACAAGTATATCCTGTGTAACTTGCTACTAAAACATAGTTCTGAAATTTGAAAACATCACTTTACAATAATAGTGAGAATTTAAAATGAACATATAAGGCCAGGGAGATGATCATTTTCACCGCAACAGGGAGTAAAGGTGGTGTTGCGTCAGTATGGGAAAATTGCCCATGAAAGCTTTTGATTCCTTACCATATTGACTGTGTGGAGAGATGTATGTGGGCCTAGAAAATGCATTTGTTTTTTGTATCATATGTGCTCAGACAGATGTGGGCCAAATTTAGATGAGCACCCCCTAAAACCAACATATGAGGATAAATCAATGAATAACTCCCAATTATCACAGTGCTAGTTCTACAATTTATAACTGTTATCGTTGCTGCCATCCCAAGGAACAATTTGACACCAAACATGGCTTAATTGCTTTGAAAATATGAGACCCAGGAGGAATTGAAGCCGTAAAAAGAATAACTTGACTACATTTTTCATCACAAATTGAAAGTTTAACATTAAAATTAATATAGTTCTCGAAGTGATCCACCCTAAATATTTGGTAAAAACGTAGGTGCAGTATGCCAAGTTTGTTTGCACAAAGTTTCAAGAATTCTTTCACTACCTTTGGATTTCTTGGATCACAGACATCCCAAAACCTTCAGAGAAGGATGTCTTCGGCACTCTTCGTTTGTTAATTTTATAAACGGCGACCTCCGACAGAACACTCTGCGACAGGAAGTGTGTCTCTGCCTCCAGACAATTATGTATGCCATACAAGCAGAGCACAGCAGCACATATTCCATATTCCAAAAAAAATACTGTTCCAAATGAAGTTGGTCCCAATACTGTAAATAAAATCCCGTCAGCAGAGAAGTTCTGAGTCACACTTTATCTTGTGAACTGACACGTTTTGAGAATTCTTCAAACATGCCCGTATATGCCCCTAGCTGTGAGAAATAGCACACAGGCTCCACAATTAAGTGACATTATCATCAATGCCAAATTTGTCCTTGGAAGTAATGACACTAATTTTGATGATGAAACAAGGCGAGCCCAGTCTCATCCCGACGCGTCATATATTGACGCTACCTGACTAAGCGTCAATATACAAGGCAAAAGGCCGCTTTTTGCGTCCTTTATTGACGCCAGTTTAAAACGAACCCTACCCCCTAACCCCTAACCCCTACCCCCTAACCCTTAACCAGAACCCTAACCCTAACCCTCAAATAATGACGCCAAAAGCTTCCCTCTGCCTCGTATATTGAGTCTGGGTGAGAATGTGTTGACAAGGTACAATCATGAAACACTGTCACAACTCTCATGTCTCATGTCTGATCCTTTTTATTGTGTAAATAAATCAAATCAAATGTCTTCTTAATTATCTCCTCCATCTTTCCAGCAACCTGCATGTGTTTTGCGGTGTTGTCTTCTTTAATTAATTGTTTTGTTTTGTTCCCTCGCCCAGGTGTAACCCTTCATGTGCTCCACTCCTGCTGTGTGTGGTCTGTGTGTATAATCTTTTGTTTGGTCTTACAGGGTTTCTGGATTTGTCCCTCTAAAGTCTACAAGTCAGCTTATCTTCTAATATTGAGCAAAGCTCTTTTTTCGTGTGTTTATTGGTACTTGATTGATAGAGAAAAGTGTAATTACTCTTCAGAGTCTTATTAGTAGGAACAAACTCCTCAGCCTAAATATCAGCCTCCAGGACTGGGACTGTGATCCTTTAATCATCTGTCACGGTCTGTTCCTCTTAGCCAGTTTATTAGGAACATCTCCCAAGCCCTCATTGGTCTGCAGGATTGGGACTGCGTTCCTGCTAAACTCTTCGGTCCTGTTGTCAAGCAGTCCTGCTTCTGTTAGGGGGATTCACCACCTGGCTTCTGCTCGCGACGCCACTGGCTGAGCAGGGACACGCCCCCTTCCCTCTCCTGTTATTACAAACAAAGCTGGACTGTTCTCATCTCAGTTCTGGGCTTTGTCCCAATCCACTACTATTACCATATTCCTATTAATAAATACTTATCTTTGGATTGTACCCTTTATCTGCGTCTGGTTCCTTGTCTGGATCACTACCAAAAATTTTTATGGGTCAGTAAAAAATAAAGTTTGGCAAGATGAAGAAAACAAAAATCTAAAAAAAATCTGTTGTAAAATGCATGAGCCAGGTGTTTTAAATGTTTATTTTTGATGTTGTTTTCATATGATTTAAATTAAACATTTTTGTAAAGACCTGCCTCCTGCCATCCAGCTCACCGGTCTATTGATCCTGGATTGCACGCCAGTTTTTATTCAATTATCTCGTACAGCTGTGATCGATTCCTTCTGAGTGGTAGCAGCAGAATATTTAAGCCCGAGCTTCACTCAGTATCTTGTGAAGTCTCGTCATGTCACACTTGAACAGAATCGCTAGTCTTTGTGTAGAGTTTTATCCGTGCTCATGTGTGATTATTTAAATTCTAAACTTAGTGCGGGAATTAGTGTCCGCATTGTTTACTTAAAGGGAACCATGTTTCCCGTTGGTTTGTACAATATGTAGTTACTACCGTACTAGTATTACCCTCTGTAAATACTTATATTTTTGGAACCTCTGTTCCTGTTTTGTTTTGTCTGCCTCGTTTGTGCCCGCTGCTCTGTGGCAGGCCATAATAAACATACCAAATCCATCTGTGCACCTGAGTCCAGTCCTAATCTCCCTGTCCTCTGTGCAAGCCCGTGTGCACAAGACACCAGGCCATGACAGTTTTCATTGACAACTCCAAAAAATGCAAAGTGGTGTAAGCACAAAAGGTAAAAAATGCACATTTTCATGCACCTTGAACACGTGTAATACAGTATTAAATGAATATTTTGTCTTTAAAAAACCTGTAAGTGTAAAAAAAAATTGGCCAAATTATGCCATCACATTTAACCTCATGTTTAATCTAATGCTGGCTTTAGAAAATACTTCATTTCAAAGGCATTGCAGTCATGCAAATGAAGTAGAAAAGGAAGTAGAAACAGGGAATGCCTTCAGGATGAGCTAATATCCTCTTTTAAAAACACTGTGTGTATGTGTGTGTGTGTGTGTCACAGAATTCATAGAAGGAAAATGCAGTCAGGGTATTGTGTGTGTCCTTTGTGCTTGCTTTGAAAAATGCGTCATTTCAGGAGTATTGTAGCCTCGCAAAAAAATTGATAAGGCGAAAGGAATAAGGACTGTCTTCAGTATGAACCTTTAGGCCATGTGTGCTGGGAACCTGTTTCTGTCATGAGTTTTGAATGGCAGGACTTTAAAGGTTCAGTCTGAGAGGTCTTGTGCAGCACATCTGATTCATCTCAGAATGGGGTATCAGGTGAGTGAGGCCAGGTGAACACATTCATCCCTCCTCACTGTCGCATGCAGCTGACCTCCAGCTCTTCTCCAGCCACCTGCAGAAACTATCCAATAACAGACACATCTGACCAGTGTAAAATTGCCTTCGGGTCTTCATGGCCACACTATCATATATAATTTTCAGTTTATGAGGCAATTTGTATTCAAAATAAGCAAAATGCATGTTTTTCAACTCAGGAAATGGTTCTTAACATTAACTTTAAAAAATGATAAATGCCACTGACCATTACCAGCTACTTTGATTTTGATCACATTGAAACAATGAGAAAATTCTAACTTTTTTCCTGGCTCTAAATTTGGGTTGGCATATTATGCAATTTTGCGTATTACTGGACAATTCGGTATACTTCATTTATTTAAAAAAATTGAAGGCCTTACAAAAAAATATGTCATACATTTAGGCGTTTATTCAGCAGGTAAAATTGAATTCTGATGGAAGATAAAGTTAATTATTTTCTTATTTTTATTTCTTATTAAAAAATTCAAACATAGGATCATGCCAAACCAGTGTAGTTCTCAAAGAATTTCACCATTTGTATCAAAGTAAAATTTTTGGTATCAAGTTTTTACAGTTACACCACATTAACATTTTTTAAATTCTTGCCCCCAAAAAAATCTCTCAAAATGAATAAAATTCAGTCATGCTAAACTGGGCCCTTAAAGTGCTTGTTCATCCAAAAATAAGATTTGGACCACGGAATCTTTAATTCAAATACATCCTTTGAGCTTTGGTCATTTCAAATCATAATCAGCCGTTACAAATTTATTCATATTTTAATCACTGCAAATCGCAATCATCTCAGAAAGAATTAATCTTCGGTGATGACGTCATGGAAGGAACCTACCCTGCGGCACAGAACACACTGTCAATGTCAGGGGACTCAGTGATTCGTAATTGTGGATTATTCCCCTGGGAAAATGCCAAATATCTGCCTTGTTTATGGCTGCAACAATAAGGCCAATGCAAACAGAGGCATCATGGTCCAAAAATTTCCCAAAAAAGAAACCCAACAATTCGAAAGACATGGGTGAATTTTGTGAAGAAGAAACAAGTGGATTTCTCGGAGCCCAGATCAGGATCGGTGATCTGCTCTGAAAACATCAGAGACGACTGCTTTTATCAGCCAGAACCCGAGTCTGGATATCACTCTGGGTAAGTAATGACTGAAATCGCTGCTTAATAAACCATCGGTTAATAAGCCGAGCCCAAACTGCTTTGGTCCAATTTTCCCCATCTATTCTGTAGCTACGCAGAAAAGCCGGTTAACTTGCCCAGGGCGCCGCTTAATAAGCCCATCCTAAAATGAGTGTAAAAAGTATTATATGCAGAAAATTATTTAAAAAAAACTAAGTCCATCTTCCACCGTGAGCCCTTGAGTAAAATCGAGACTTCGGCCAAGACAGTGCAGCCGGAATGAGACCGGGAGCTGCAACTGTGAAAAAAGCATTAGCCTCTAGTCTGTTCAAGTTAATGGGAAGAATAATTCGCTAGCTAGCATGCTAACGCTTTTTGTCATTAAGTTAATAAATTCAACTTTCCACGACACCTATTTCACGTGTAACTTAATACTCTAGTTGCAAAAAGGTTTAGCATGGTAGCCAGCCAGCTGTGCAAACAGGGCCTCAATTGACATTGATCTATACTAATGGATTGGCCGCCTCCAATTAGCTAGCGCAGAGAGCGGCGTGCACAAACCGCCGCCATTATTAAGTGTTGCACAGCTAGTGTAACCATTACACACATGTGTGGCGATGCAGTCCACCTCACTAATAAAAAGCTCTGATTTCTTAACTAATCAAAATATTTCCCTGTAACTTGAATGTTTGCAAAGCTAAGATTTTGAATAGTCATGAATATTATTTTACTAAAGTCAAAAGTTTGAATAATAAAAGACAAATCCAAAGCAGATTAGATTATGATGATGACAATGTTGTATTTACTGATGTCCTAACAGCATGGGGAATTTGGAATGAGGGGTCCTATAGTTTGGGGGGGGAGTGGGGGGGTGGGGGTTTGGAATGGGGGGTCAAAATACATTTGGACACACTTTTTTTTTTTAGTTACGGTCCTTATCCCGGTTTTGATAATATTTGGGATATGGCGTTTTCTTGAACACAGAGAAACCTGGTTCATATCCCTGTACGCAGGATAAATACTGATATTCCTGTTATGGCTTCACCTGCCGGATGCCATAAGGCTATCCGGCGGCATTAAGATGAGCACAGGACTCAAGCGCGGGGTTAGATCTGGTTACGTTTCTTCTAATATTAGTTAACAACACTATTGTTCACACATACATAAAATACGATTACACATTTGTTATACATCTCGCAAAATGGGAAAATACATGTCTTGAAACTAGCAATACAGTATTGGCATGATTTCCGCAAGACTCAGCCAACACTGAGTGTGAAGCTTTGTCTTAAATAGCACACAGTGAAGATTAACAACAGGTGCAAGTAATAATTGAATTATAGGAGAGACCATGAAGTCCAGGGCTTAACAGCCCCTGGGCTGAGGGCGTGAGGCAGAGCCTCACAATACCAGTCTTCGATTTCTGCATCCTATTTGCGCAGGAGCCTGTGATGTTTATTTTTTGCGTCACCAGCCCCAGCAATGTTGAGTGGCGAGAAAAAATGAGACCTCTGTGGCTACTTGCAGGTTTAGCACTATTCAATGCCTACATCGTATTATAGATGTGGTTTATTGCCTCATATCCCGCCATGGGAGAAAAGAGCGACAACAAATATTAAACACTTCAAAACTTCGAAAAGTAACCAGTGGTACGTTCCTCAAAAGTACTATTGCTACCTGCACGGCTGGAACCATGTACAGTCCATGGTCCAAACTGTGCAAGTTGCTGATATGGTTAGCAACTAAGCTCGAAAACAGTGTTTTATTAATCGCAGTCCACATTTGTTCGACCAGTTGGTTGTGTTGAGTAATTTTGTGCCCTTTAGTGTTATTTCAACTTATACTAGAGAACGGGCGGAATAGACGGAGACCGGACCTTAGGCTGTAACCGTGCTTTATTCGTGTTCCGTTTTCTTCTACAGCTCACGTCTCAGTACGTCCTCCAGTGATGCTAACATGTAATGACTTTTAACTCCAACAGCTGGCACAATCATATATGACATACTCCTCCCCACTTAATGAACAACCTCGATATAAACACAAGTGCTGTAAAACCATAAAATGTTTAGTACGGCAAATTAACACAACTTAATGTACCATATATAACCAAAATGTGTTGCATATCACCATATTATTGCAACCTTGCCATAATAAACAATATACCTTTCCAGTCTTTGTAACATTCTGGTAACATTAATGTTCCCTTTTTTTCTTTCAACTAACTAAGGGAATGAGGTAGACTGCTCAGACCCTGACGTACCGTAAGGGTATGTCACTAACTACAAATCTAAGCATCTGGGAGGCTGGTGTTCTCTCCGAGGATATCAGCGGATAGCTTCACCATCCGGCGACACCACGATTGTTATGACAGGAACAGATGTTAGTGTGGGAAGTGGTGACAGTTCTGTCTCTGAAACAACTGTAGAAGCAAGTCTGGGAGAAACAGACTTTGTGGCACCTGGTGCGTCCTGCGTGTCTGTAGGTTGGGCTGAGCTAACCTGCTCAGAGGGCTCAGCACAGATAACAGGTGGAGTTTCCACAGGTGCTTGAGATACAGAAAGCAGCTGGTCAACATGTCTCCTCCGCAGAGTGTCCTCTGTGTTCCTGACTGTGTACGACACAGGGCCCAAAGATTGTGGGCAGGGTGTGGTGGTTTGTCAAAAGGTTAAATTTCCTCCTG
Source organism: Gymnothorax javanicus (assembly GCA_029692085.1). Taxonomy (NCBI): domain Eukaryota; kingdom Metazoa; phylum Chordata; class Actinopteri; order Anguilliformes; family Muraenidae; genus Gymnothorax; species Gymnothorax javanicus. The sequence continues at coordinate 98,536,985 of CM056194.1, read as the reverse complement.
AACAGATATTGGTGAGAGTGTGCAGAAAGCAAACGCAATGGGACGTTCCTCACCATGAGGCATTATGTGAGAAACGGCTGCCCCCATCCGGTAAGGAGAGGCATCGCAGGCAAGCTGAATGGGTAGCTTGGGGTCAAAATGTGACAGGGCGTCTGACTCCAGCAATGCAGTTTCGTCTGCAGGAACCCCTTCTCGCACTGATTTGTTCATTTCCAGGCTCTGTCATGGCACAACAGCTGGTGAAGTGGTTTGACCAGAGAAGACCGGTTTGGAATGAATCGTTCATAGTAGTTAAGTAGGTCAAGGTAAGAATGTAGTTGACTCACATTTTGGGGACCGAGGGCATCCATTATTACCTTGACCTTGGATGGAGCTTTGTGCAAGCCCTCAGAGTCAATCACATACCCCAAATACTCAGCTGAGGACGGGAATAACTCACATTTGGACCTGCGGACTCTGAGTCCATAGTTTTTTAACCGCTGCAGTGTGTCAAAGATTTTTAGATGCTCCTTTCCGGTCTTTCCAATAACAAGCATGTTGTCCAGATAAAACTGGACTCCTGAAAGTCCACTAAGTATCTGCTCCATTGCATGTTGGAAGATTACTGGTGCTGTGATTATCCCGAATGGTAACCTGCGGTACCTGTAGAGGCCTTTGTGAGTGACGATTGTGAGCAACTCTCATCACTATGCATCTGCAGGCAGGCTTGATTGAGATCAACTTTACTGAACTTTTTTCCTTCAGCCAAGCCAGTGATGAGATCATCGATGTGAGGGAGTGGATACTGCTCAGCCTCAAGCACGGGATTTATGGTGACTTCAAAATCCCCACAGACCCTCACGGAGTCATCCTTTTTTATGACCAGTACAATTGGAGTGGCCCAGTCACTCTGGCTGGCAGGTTCCAGCACCCCACTTTTAACAAAGGATTCCAGCTTTCTTTGAACTTTCAATCTTACTGCAAAAGGAGCGGGTCTGGCATCTAAGAACTTATGCCCGGCGTGTGGTTTGATATTCAGTTTCACTGTGATTTCCCTCATGCTTCCTAGTTCACCTTTGAACACCTCAGAATGTTTGTTCAGGACTGCTGTCAAAGTTGTGTCCTCTTTGCACAATCAGTGGATTGCAGACCAGTCCAGTGTGATTTTCGCCAGCTACAAGCGGCCAATTAAAGATTAAAAGTTCCCCTCCACTACATAGAGTGGTAGTTCAGCTGTTTGGTATACTACCTGGACTTTGACATTGATGAACCCTTTGATTGGTACTGGCTCACCGGTGTAGGTTTTCAGGAGGCTGGATGGCTGCAACAGAAATTGCTTTAAAGTTTAATTTTTGGTAAACAACCTCAGTCACAAGGAAGACAGCCAAACCTGTGTCAATGTCCATTCATAGTGGTTGTCCATCAAGCAACGGAGAAATCCAGTATCCTTCTGCACTCCCAGTGACTGATAACACAGACCCAGTATCCTTCTGCACCCCCAGTGACTGATAACTCATACCCAGTATCCTTCTGCACCCCAAGTGACTGATAACACATACCCAGTATCCTTTTGCACCCCCAGTGAATGAGAACATATAGCCAGTATCCTTCTGCACTCCCAGTGACTGATAACACAGACCCAGTATCCTTCTGCACCCCCAGTGACTGATAACACATACCCAGTATCCTTCTGCACCCCAAGTGACTGATAACACATACCCAGTATCCTTTTGCACCCCCAGTGAATGAGAACATATAGCCAGTATCCTTCTGCACCCCCAGTGACTGAGAAAACATACCCAGTATCCTTCTGCACCCCCAGTGAATGATAACATATAGCCAGTATCCTTCTGCACCCCAAGTGACTGATAACACATACCCAGTATCCTTCTGCACCCCAAGTGACTGATAACACATACCCAGTATCCTTCTGCACCCCCAGTGAATGATAACATATAGCCAGTATCCTTCGGCTCCCTCAGTGACTGAAAACACATACCCATTATCCTTCTGCACGACCAGTGACTGATAACACAAACCCAGTATCCTTCTGCGCCCCCAGTGACTGATAACACATACCCAGTATCCTTCTGCACACCCAGTAACTGATAACACATACCCAGTATCCTTCTGCACTCCCAGTGACTGATAACACACACAAACAGTGTCATTCTGCACACCCAGTGAATGATAACACATACCCAGTATCCTTCTGTTTCCCCAGTGACTAATAACACATACCCAGTACCCTTCTGCACCCCCACTGACTGATAACACATACCCAGTATCTTTCTGCATGCCCAGTGACTGATAACACATACCCAGTATCCTTCTGATCCCCCAGTGACTGACAAAACATACCCAGTATCCTTCTGCACCCCCAGTGACTGATAACACATACCCAGTATCCTTCTACACCCCCAGTGACTGATAACACATACCCAGTGTCCTTCTGCAACCCAATTGACTGATAACACATACCCAGTAACCTTCTCCATCCCCAGTGACTGAGAAAACATACCCAGTATCCTTCGGCTCCCTCAGTGACTGAAAACACATACCCATTATCCTTTTGCACGACCAGTGACTGATAACACAAACCCAGTATCCTTCTGCGCCCCCAGTGACTGATAACACATACCCAGTATCCTTCTGCACACCCAGTAACTGATAACACATACCCAGTATCCTTCTGCACTCCCAGTGACTGATAACACACACAAACAGTGTCATTCTGCACACCCAGTGAATGATAACACATACCCAGTATCCTTCTGTTTCCCCAGTGACTAATAACACATACCCAGTACCCTTCTGCACCCCCACTGACTGATAACACATACCCAGTATCTTTCTGCATGCCCAGTGACTGATAACACATACCCAGTATCCTTCTGATCCCCCAGTGACTGACAAAACATACCCAGTATCCTTCTGCACCCCCAGTGACTGATAACACATACCCAGTATCCTTCTACACCCCCAGTGACTGATAACACATACCCAGTGTCCTTCTGCAACCCAAGTGACTGATAACACATACCCAGTAACCTTCTCCATCCCCAGTGACTGATAACACATACCCAGTATCCTTCTGCACCCCCAGTGACTGATTACACATACCCAGTGTCCTTCTGCACCCCCAGTGACTGACAACACATACAAAGTATCCTTCTGCACCTCCAGGGACTGGAAAAACAAAACCAGTATCCTTCTGCACCCCCAGTGACTGACAACACTCACCCAGTATCCTTCTGCACCCCCAGTGACTGATAACACATACCCATTGTCTATCTGCACCAACAATGACTGATAGCACATACCCAGTACCTTTTTCCATGCCCAGTGACTGGACTGATTATACATATAAAGTATGTCCAGTATGTCCAGAGGATCAGTCCAGTATGCTTCTGCAACCCCAGTGACTGATAACCCATACCCAGTATCCTTCTGCACCCCCACTGACTGATACCACATACCCGGTATCCTTCTGCACCCCCAGTGACTGATAACACTCACCGACTATCCTTCTGCACCTCCCGTGACTAAAAACACAATCCCAGTATCCTTTTGCACCCCCAGTGACTCATAAAACACACCCAGTATCCTTCTGCACCCCCAGTGACTGATAACACATACCCAGTATCCTTCTGCACCCCCAGTGACTGATAACACATACCCAGTATCCTTCTGCTCCCCCAGTGACTTATAACACATACCCAGTATCGTTCTGCACCCCCAGTGACTAAAGACACAAACCCAGTATCCTTCTGCACCCTCAGTGACTTATAACACTTACCCAGTATCCTTCTGCACCCTCAGTGACTGATAACACATAACCAGTATCCTTCTGTTTCACCAAAAACTGATCACAAATACTCAGCTGTAGTGGCTGTACATTATAAACAGAATGTCTCTTTTAAAATTTTGGCTTTTTGTTGAAGCTTTCTGTGGATTTGTTTAATCCCTGCCTTGTACAAGTACATTCAATCTGCCCATTTCTGCCACATTTTCTGCAATCCAGGTCTTTGCTGCAAAATGTCCAGTTTTGTCACATCGATAATATTTGGTCTGAGCTCCCCTCTGTTCAGTGGAGACTTAGTGCGGTTTCCCATCCGTGCTGAGCTTATGAGCCTCCCTTGTAGCTAACTCCACAGAAACGCTAATCTCAAGTGCCTTCTCCATGGTAAGCGCACTTTTTGTTAGCAAGCATTCCTGGGCTGCTTCGCTCCTCAACCTGCACACAAGTCTATCTCTGATAACATCATTTAGCACATCGTTCACAATGTTCTGACAATTTTTTCAGTGCAGCTGCAAACACTGTTACTGACTCACCCTCTTCTTAGCTTGTTATGAAAGCAGAAATGCTCAGGAATCACCTAGGGCTTTGGAGAGAAGTGGGCTGCTAATGTAGCAACTATTCTAGCATAGTTTTTGGTCCCTAGCTTATCGGGCTGAACTATACACCACAGCAGATTGCATGTCTTCAGACCCTTCACAGTCAGGAACGTCAGGACTACCTTTTCCCTTGCAATGCCATTAGCTTGAACATAATAATCAAAACTCTGTGCATATGAGCTCCACTGTTCAGGATGTTCATCATAAGGGCCAATACTGCCTATAATCGCCACCATTCTAAATCTTTTTTGTTACCTTTTTGCAGAAACTGCTCCGGTTAGCTCGCTCGCAGCATTGTACCCGGGACAATGACGCTAGTTAGTTACCATGCTAGCTTTCAACACTCTGGACAAAATGAGTCAAATTCCAGCTCTGAATTCTCCGTTCACTGAATCCAGAGCACACGCGCTGATCCCATTGATCCTTGCTGCTGCTTTGTTGCACCCTTGTTAGTATTATTTCAACTTATACTACAGAACAGATTGAATGGACAGAGACCGGACTTAAAGCTGTGACCATGCTTTATTTGCGTTCCTTTTTCTTCTACAACAGTGGTCTTCAATGTCGTTCCTGGGGACCCACTGTTACCCCTTTTCCACCAAAAAGAACCTGGTGCTAGTGCTGTGCTGGTGCTAGTGCCAGTGCTTGGTTGGTCCAACCCACGCACCTCCTAAGAACCTGTTTGGTTTTCCATCACCCAGGAGCCAAATCAGAGCCACACAATTACATCACTGTATAATGTCAGTGCATCTAGCAAAACAGAAATACAGTATGTACTGCGTGAAACCATGAATAAAAATTTAAAACTGAAACAATGCTTGTTTTTCTACGCTCAGTAATACTATTATTGTCACAGAGGTTTATTCGTTTTTAGAAGGGGAAAGGAATATAACCTACTAGATTGCTATGATCTTGTACTAGGTCAATAACAGATACTTAAAAAGCGGAAAAATGAGGCGCAAACATTAAAAGTGAACCATATCTTGTGTTGTTATCCATGCATGTTAGAAATACCGAAACCTTGTGCAGCAAAAGGGTGTAATAATAGGGACACGCTATCCATATTTTCTTTTCCCAAGGATGCAGACAGGTAAGAAATAAATGAGCAACTGTCGTATTTCATTCCAGCTTCATTAGTTTAAATGATCTAATGTCGTTTCATGTTGAAATGCCCTTCAAACTCGCTAATGCAATTTAAGTAATTTGCGAACGTCCGAGATAGCCAGTTAACTCATATTCGTAATGCTTAATATAGACATTAGCGGCGTAGGAAAAATGTCTGAAGAAGCAAAGTAACATGAAATATCAATGCATCATGCAAATTTAAGACAGATGCTTGTATATTCCAACATTTACTGCGGGCAGAACGCTCAAATTACTTCCGCGATCGATCGCGCCCACCTAAGAGACAGGAAGTATGACCAATTTCTTACAATGGGGCTATATTGGCCTTAGCCTTCTCCATTTTTGTTTGTTTGAAAATGAAATCAGACTACACTCGCTCGGCTGTTGTTTTAAAAATGGCGGTACAGTGTGCGCTGGTCTTGTTGGTCACTAAAACTCGCCCCCACTCCCTGACATAATTGCTGCTTGGCTCTGGACCAGCAATGAGTTGGTGCTGCTCTGGCACCAGTTTTGAGAGCCTGGAGCTGGTGCTTAGGCTGTGGAAAAGCAAAGAACTGGTGCTAAGTCAGGCTCTGGCTCCGAACTTGCACTGGAACCAGCTCGGTGGAAAAGGGGCATGTGTATGCTGGTTTTTGTTCCAACAACAATTGCAATCACAAGATTTTAACAAGCTGTTAATTTGTCTTAAGTGCATTCAGACCCAGCACATGCAGAAAAATTGAGCACTTAATCTGTGGCGTACACAGATGGTGGAATGATCTATGCGGGCCAGATCAAACAGCCAATAAAAAAATGAATTGCTGAACACAAAGCTTTAGTCCATAAATATTTGGACAGCGACACAATTTTCATTGTTTCAGTTTTGTATGCCACCAAGATGGATTTGAAAAGAAACAATCAAGATGTGCTTGAAATGCAGGATTTCAACTTCATTTTGAGTTTTGCTCAAAAATATTGTCTAAACCAAGAAAGAATTACACCCCTTTTATGCACAGCCTGCTCAATTTTAGGGGCTCAAAAGTGATTGGACAAACTGACATAATCATGAATTAAATCGTCATTTTTAATACTCAGTTGTGATCCTTTTGCAGTCAGTGACTGTCTGAAGTTTGAAAACCAGAGACATCACCTGACACTGGACTTTCTCTCTGGTGATGCCCCGGCCTTCACTGCTGCTGTCAAAAATTTTGCTTCTTTGCCTTAAAAATCAATCTTTGTTTTTGCAATATGCTCCCAAGTCACTATCCATCTGCACTGTGAAGCATTTTCCAATTAGATCTGATGGCTGAATCTAAGCATATAATATGGTCATATAATATAGCCCTATAAAATTCAGAATTCATCCTCCAGCTTTTGTCAGCAGCCTCATCGCCAGCAGATACCAGGGAACCAGCAATCAGAAGCCATTCATGCCCACACATAACCACTCTTCACAGATGAGGTGGTGTGCCTCAGATCATGAGCAGTTCCTTCCTTTCTCAAAGCAATTTTTATCCAATTTCAGACTGTATAAGCTTTCCTCATTAATTGAAAGACATTGATTGGACCATCAAAAACGTATTTAAACACTTGCGTAACTGGTTAGGTTTTATTCTCTCAACTTTGCGCAGCTGAGAATGACATGATTGCATGGAAAAAAAGACTTTCAAAACCAAGTCTGGAGTGCAGAGCTTATTTGAGGGGTGGAAATGTGATTCTGAGATAGAAAATGGCAGTTATTCTGAATGGAACAGACTGGAGGGCTGACAGGATTGATTATCTGGAGAAGCAGTTCAATGATGAGAGTAAATGTGAGTAAAACTGTCTTTGTATGGTGTAGCTCTATCTTACTTCTAGCCAGCTAGCTGACTCGTTTAAAATGCAAGCAACTATTGTGAGTTATAAGTTATGAGTTGTGAGTTATGCTCGCTCCCTATAGGGTGTGAAAAGCATTGTTACAAGCTTGCATTTTGCTTGGAAGATCGGAATAGTAAACAACAAGCTTTCCTTCTGAGTGAACATTCTGACTGTAAAATATACAGTTCCTTTAATGAGTAGGTGTGCTTGCTGATGCAGCTTTGAAGAAAAATGGGCAATACTCTGAACTTTATCATGGAGAAAAGGCATGTTTTTGGTTTGGAGAGGTTACTGGTGACCATTGATGTCCAGCTGCGCCTATATTGATAAACTCATGGTAAATTCTACCAGAAACTCATTCATTCATATTGAATTTCATGAGTCAAAAGTTGATTTGTGTTAAAAATATGATTATTTTATTATTTGACAGTGCGCAGTTTTGTGGGCTGTGTGTGTTTAAGGAGCCACCTGGAGAGCTGTCTTATTGGGCTTCCTCTTTCGAAGCCAAATAAGATTTAAAGCTCAAATGAAGAATACTTGTGGCCTAGGAGTTTATGATCCCAGAAATGTATTGTTTTAACCCCCAGCCATTTTTCAATCCTCAGTATTATTTTTTAATGATTTCGATGCATCATTTTCATGAAGATTTTTTATGTTTGCAGCCCAATCAATTAATCAATCAAAATTTATTTATATAGCACATTTACAAACAGCAATGGCTGAACCAAAGTGCTTTACAGATAAAAGCATAAAAGGCATAAGAATAGTGCAAATACTGGTGACAGTGATTTGAAAAAAAAAATTTAAAAGTGGACAAGAAAAAAAGGTTCAGGCTGATTTCTAATCAAAGGCGAGGGAGAAGAAATGAGTTTTAAGAAGGGGCTTAAAAGCTCCTGGGGTCTGGGCTGCTCTGCCAAAATCTCCCAAAATCATGAAAATAAACTGAAATACAATGGAATACAAAATGCTGCAAGTGTCTTGACTCAGTTGAGCCATATTTCTACTCTCCATAAAGCTTAAATCTTGAAATATAAAGCATTAAATAGGGTAAGGCATAAATAGCCATATTTGCCTTCTGCACAAAGTGGTTAAACAAAATTATAGGGGAATAAAACACACCTGGCCATGGAACAGCTAAGCATCTAATTGTCCAATATTTTTAGTCTCAAAAAAAAGGAGGACATTTCAAACACCCTCCACCCAATTTCTGACATTAGCCCTCAAACTGAGTCAGAATGTCCTCACTTTGAACTCATATTTACCATTTAATTTCAACTCCAATATTCTATGGTTGACAGCTGGAATAATAACGTAGTCAATGTGCAAATTTTTATGGACCTTACTGTACATGTAGAAAAAATACAGAATGTCATGGTTTTGCTCCTCATGAGGCCAATCATGGATTCCCAGCTTTCCTTTGATTGGTTGACCTGGAGGTAGGGTCCATTCCTGTAAGAGCCAAATAAATTTTTAAAGAATGAGCGACAAATGTTCTGAATTTACATCTTAAACGCATTGACGCCAGCATGTTTTAAATGACAATTACAGGATTTTTTTTTTTTTTTTGAAGGAATCTGGGTTAATTTTCTCATAAGGCAAAGTACTCACTTTCATGTTACATTTCATGGTCTTGTTTCTTACTTGGCATCTCTTACACATGCTTGGATGCCATCTGCATGATTATGACAATGTGAGTCACACCCATATTAGTTGACTAAATCTACAATCTCTCTGGATCACACCCTGATGAAGGCCAAATTGAGACTTTTTTGTCTGATATGGCCAAATAAAAACTTGTTAGGTGAATTTTGAAGTTTTTGAGTGAATCCTATCCTCCACCCCGGGTTTTTTTTGCTACCATTTTGGGAACACCATGGCTTTTTTATTTGAGTCATCACAACCAAAACTGAAGTTAGCAATATTTTAAAATGTGTTTTTGATGCCAATATCTGGTCACTGCTCATCGCAGGCTGAACAAAGCTGGTTATGCTGGTGTCTAAAATGGCGGCTACGCTGTCAGCCTGGCTGACCATCAGTTGGTTGAACAACTGAACTACATTATAAGTGGTGAAAACACAGCTTAAGTCAGTTTGGCCAGTTTAGGTTGGTTTCCGGCAGGATTGGCTGCTGGGCAGGAGCCCGTCCTCCCCCCACTGTTCAGAGGATCACGACTCCATTACGCCCAATGGCACATGCAGCGTCCCCATCAAGCGCAGCTGCTGAAACGATGCGGAATGCGTCTAGCATGAGCTCGGCTAATTAAGGGAAATTGCACATCGCAATTATGCAACAATTACCGACTCAGCGTGGAGTGATAGAACTGGGAGGCGCCTCAATTATTTACCAGTGACAGCTGTGGCGAAACGTTCTCCACAGGATGGGGGTTCTGTTGGATGGTTTGGTACAGTGGCACTCATGCCACACCGCCGTTATTCCTGGGGCCTAAAATGGGGGCCTGCATTCATTCATTCTCACCATTTTGACATCAAAGAAATTTCAGTACTTGTGAGCTCAACAGGAAAGCCCAGTTACCTAGGCGATCGGGTCTCTCAGCGAATCAGAAACCGATGGACTGGAGGTGAAGGTGCAAGGGTTAAGCATATAGGCTGGGGAGGGTGTGTGTGCAGTGCTTACATCAGAGTTCAGCCACCCCTACATCGAAAGGACAAATTCGCTGGAGAAATCAACCTCCTCGACGGCTTTATGGATTTTTAATCCCCCCTCTCACCCCGCCCCCAGTCCTTTGTGTCCTATAATCCATCAGTGAGAGTGACACACGTCAAACAGCTTTGGTCCTGTCGAAGCTCCCATGTCAGGTGTGAGAGGCCCAGAGAGTGTGTGGCAATCAGCAGCACACAGTAGGAAGAGAAACTAGGACATGTATCTCGAAGGAACGAATCCTCACGTACCCCCGTCCCAAGTTACAGGTAGCGACAGAGGCACAGAGAATTAAAACGATGTTAAAAATAATAAGATACTTTTGCTTCTACCTTGAAGAAAAATGAGGACAGGGGCGCTGGGATGAGAGAAGCATGTAGAAACGGCAATGCGAAGAGGAACTGAGGAGGAACAGAAATGAACTGGACCACGGACAGCCCGTGAGATTTAATTTCATGACTCAGCGTGACTAACGGAAAAAGAAATAAGAGCACAAGGTTTCCCATGTCCTCATCTGCCCTTTGCCTTTCACATGTGGTCTTACTCACCTAATGCACTGTCCACACTCCTCAGCCGACAGCATCCATTCCCGCCAGGCTCTGCAACCTCTAACAGCACACACACCTGCAGAAGGAGTCAGTGTGTGACTAATAGGACTCGCAGTTATTGTATGTGATTTTATAAACACAGTTCTAGATGTTGATTGTCCGTAAACAGTTTCGATTTCTCAGGTGGAGAGAGGCACACCGAGAGGCGATATGGATTTCTTCAGAGGTCCATGAGCTCCGAAATCACAGCCCCTGAGTGACTCACAGCTCACTCAGGTGAAGATTAGAGCAGAAAGGGCTGTGGAGGGGAATAACCATCATGCGTTTCTGATAGAGACCTGCAGCTCGCCGCAGGTGTCATTAACCCTCAGGGAGCACTCCATTCCACTAAAGATGGCTTTTGGCCGGGGTACAGCCTGCGTAACAGCATTTCTTTCTTTCAAGAGATGAGCCAGGCTCCGCGGGAAACCAAACCTCTCTGTTTTGTGTGACACATATGCAGTCAGCTCCATAATGTGTGGGATAAAGACACTCATTTCTTTGTGATTTCACTCTATAGAGCACAATTTTAGATTTTTAATTAAAAGAACTCACCCTGGATGAAGGGGATCTTCAAAAGTATTTTTAAGGGTTTTACAGTGTAGAAATGACAGCACTGGGCCTGGTTTGTGGAATATCTGCTACAGTTTCTGACAGAAGAATTCTCATCATAATTAAAAAAAAAATAATGAAGAAAATAAATCAGGAGGCATGGCAGCACAGCGGGAAGCACTGCTGTCTCACAGCAACAAGGTTGTGGGTTTGAATTCGGCCCGGGGCCTTTCAGTATGGAGCTTGCATGTTCTTCCTGTGTTCACATGCGTTTCCTCCCACAGTCCAAAACATGCATGTCAGGCTAATTGGAGGCTCTACATTGCCCATAGGTATGAGTGTGAGAGTGAGTGGTGTGTGAATGGTGTGTGCGCCCTGTGATGGATTGGTGAGCTGCCCAGGGTGGGTCCCTGCCGTTCGCCCAGAGTCAGCTGGGACAGGCTCCAGCTCTCGTGTGACTCTGGTGTGAAAGAAGCGGTGTAGAAAAAACATCAAACATCTGCCCTCAGGACTCAAAACACTCTTCAGTGCCAAATAAAGCCATATAAAGCTGTGGTGCCCAAACTCGGTCCTGGGGACCCACTGTATATGCTGGTTTTTGTTACAACCCCAGTTACAATCCCAGAACTAACAAGCAGTTAACAATATTTAATTAGTCAGTTTTATCTTCTTAAACCATGCCGACAGAGATGGTGACACATTCAAGGAGGTTTAAAGGTCCAACATTTTTATTTTGCAATAAAAATGTTGGACCGTACAATTATTCCAAGTGTGCAAGTCAAGCTGAAGAGGCAATTTGTCTTAACTGATCAAATTCAACACTGTAGTGAATCAATAAGCCGCTAATTATGTTTCTGAACACAGGTGTTGAAGTTCCTTTCAAATTTTTTTCCCTAAAACCAACAAAAATAACACCAAACTGACTTTATCCATTATAATTTGCTGTCTCTTAAGTCTTAATTACCTAATAAATAGTTTTGGAAAAAATGTGTCCACAGTTAAAAGCCAATTGATTCCTCAATGTCAAGAGCCACTAATTCCCCCCTTTGATGCAATAAAATGCCATTTGCAAAATAGTACAATTTATATACGGAACTTGTCTGGGCATGCTGAGGTATTTGTAACAACGTGGATTAAAAGGGTAAATAATCCCTACACTCATGAATAGTGCAATTCAGAAAAACTCAGAAAAATTCTGGGATTAATTGTGGTTGGAGCAAAAAGCAGCAGGCAGTGGGTCCCTGGGACCAAGTTTGGGAACCACTGATACACAGTCCCTGACAGAAATGATGGAATCACCACTTTTACAGGATGTTCATCCAGCTTTTTTACTTCAGAGGAAAAAAACAAATTGCAGATACAACACAAAACCATTTTTGTTCAGTCGCTGAACAGTCTGGCTTCATGAAACACCTCAAACGTATAAAACTGTTTTACTTATTGGCATATTTTTTTCCAGATGAAGTAGAGGAAAAAAGAATGGAATCATTCACTGTTAAGGAAAAAAAAGCCAGGTCTTTTCAATTTTCTTTTTTCTTGACAAATGGTTGGTAAAGGAACCGTCGTTCAAATATGTGCAGTGCCCTCCCCTAATATTGGCACTGTCAGTAAATATGTGCAATGCCCTCCCTTAATATTGGCACGGTCAGTAAATATGTGCAGTGCCCTCCACTAATATTGGCACTGTCAGTAAATATGTGCAATGCCCTCCCTTAATATTGGCACGGTCAGTAAATATGTGCAGTGCCCTCCCCTAATATTGGAACTGTCAGTAAATATGTGCAGTGCCCTCCACTAATATTGGCACTGTCAGTAAATATGTGCAGTGCCCTCCATTAATATTGGCACTGTCAGTAAATATGTGCAATGCCCTCCCCTAATATTGGCACGGTCAGTAAATATGTGCAGTGCCCTTCCCTAATATTGGCACTGTCAGTAAATATGTGCAATGCCCTCCCTTAATATTGGCACGGTCAGTAAATATGTGCAGTGCCCTCCACTAATATTGGCACTGTCAGTAAATATGTGCAATGCCCTCCCTTAATATTGGCACGGTCAGTAAATATGTGCAGTGCCCTCCCCTATATTGGAACTGTCAGTAAATATGTGCAGTGCCCTCCACTAATATTGGCACTGTCAGTAAATATGTGCAGTGCCCTCCATTAATATTGGCACTGTCAGTAAATATGTGCAATGCCCTCCCCTAATATTGGCACGGTCAGTAAATATGTGCAGTGCCCTTCCCTAATATTGGCACTGTCAGTAAATATGTGCAGTGCCCTCCACTAATATTGGCACTGTCAGTAAATATGTGCAGTGCCCTCCACTAATATTGGCACTGTCAGTAAATATGTGCAGTGCCCTCCACTAATATTGGCACTGTCAGTAAATATGTGCAATGCCCTCCCTTAATATTGGCACTGTCAGTAAATATGTGAAGTGCCCTTCACTAATATTGGCACTGTCAGTAAATATGCAGTGCAGTGTCCTCAGTAAATATGTGCACCCTCTAATATTGGCACTGCCAGTAAATATGTGCAGTGCCCTCCACTAATATTGGCACTGTCAGTAAATATGTGCAGTGCCCTCCACTAATATTGGCACTGTCAGTAAATAAATGCAATTCCCTCCACTAATATTGGCACTGTCAGTAAATATGTGCAGTGCCCTCCACTAATATTGGCACTGTCAGTAAATATGTGCAGTGCCCTCCCCTAATATTGGCACTGTCAGTAAATATGTGCAGTGCCCTCCCTAATATTGGCACTGTCAGTAAATATGTGCAGTGCCCTCCACTAATATTGGCACTGTCAGTAAATATGTGCAGTGCCCTCCACCAATATTGGCACTGTCATAAATATGTGCAGTGCCCTCCCCACCTAATATTGGCACTGTCAGTAAATATGTGCAGTGCCCTCCACTAATATTGGCACTGTCAGTAAATATGTGCAATGCCCTCCCCTAATATTGGCACTGTCAGTAAATATGTGCAGTGCCCTCCCCTAATATTGGCACTGTCAGTAAATATGTGTCAGTGCCCCTCCAATATTGGCACTGTCAGTAAATATGTGCAGCCCCCCTAATATTGGCACTGTCAGTAAATATGTGCAGTGCCCTCCACTAATATTGGCACTGTCAGTAAATATGTGCAGTGCCCTCCACTAATATTGGCACTGTCAGTAAATATGTGCAGTGCCCTCCACTAATATTGGCACTGTCAGTAAATATGTGCAATGCCCTCCCTAATATTGGCACTGTCAGTAAATATGTGCAGTGCCCTCCACTAATATTGGCACTGTCAGTAAATATGTGCAGTGCCCTCCCCTAATATTGGCACTGTCAGTAAATATGTGCAGTGCCCTCCACTAATATTGGCACTGTCAGTAAATATGTGCAGTGCCCTCCCTTAATATTGGCACTGTCAGTAAATATTTGCAGTGCCCTTCCCTAATATTGGCACTGTCAGTAAATATGTGCAGTGCCCTTCCCTAATATTGGCACGGTCAGTAAATATGTGAAGTGCCCTTCCCTAATATTGGCACTGTCAGTAAATATGTGCAGTGCCCTCCACTAATATTGGCACTGTCAGTAAATATGTGCAGTGCCCTCCACTAATATTGGCACTGTCAGTAAATATGTGCAGTGCCCTCCACTAATATTGGCACTGTCAGTAAATATGTGCAGTGCCCTCCACTAATATTGGCACTGTCAGTAAATATGTGCAGTGCCCTCCCACTAATATTGGCACTGTCAGTAAATATGTGCAGTGCCTCCTTACTAATATTGGCACTGTCAGTAAATATGTGCAGTGCCCTCCACTAATATTGGCACTGTCAGTAAATATGTGCAGTGCCCTCCACTAATATTGGCACTGTCAGTAAATATGTGCAGTGCCCTTCCCTAATATTGGCACTGTCAGTAAATATGTGCAGTGCCCTTCCCTAATATTGGCACTGTCAGTAAATATGTGCAGTGCCCTCCCCTAATATTGGCACTGTCAGTAAATATGTGCAGTGCCCTTCCCTAATATTGGCACTCAGTAAATATGTGCAGTGTCCACTAAATTGGCACTGTCAGTAAATATGTGCAGTGCCCTCCACTAATATTGGCACTGTCAGTAAATATGTGCAGTGCCCTCCACTAATATTGGCACTGTCAGTAAATATGTGCAGTGCCCTCCACTAATATTGGCACTGTCAGTAAATATGTGCAGTGCCCTCCACTAATATTGGCACTGTCAGTAAATATGTGCAGTGCCCTCCACTAATATTGGCACTGTCACTGTCAGTAATATGTTCAGTGCCCTCCAGTGCCCTCCACTAATATTGGCACTGTCAGTAAATATGTGCAGTGCCTCCACTAATATTGGCACTGTCAGTAAATATGTGCAGTGCCCTCCACTAATATTGGCACTGTCAGTAAATATTTGCAGTGCCCTCCACTAATATTGGCACTGTCAGTAAATATGTGCAGTGCCCTCCACTAATATTGGCACTGTCAATAAATATGTGCAGTGCCCTCCACTAATTTTGGCACTGTCAGTAAATATGTGCAGTGCCCTCCACTAATTTTGGCACGGTCAGTAAATATGTGCCATGCCCTCCACTAATATTGGCACTGTCAGTAAATATGTGCAGTGCCCTCCACTAATATTGGCACGGTCAGTAAATATGAACAAAAATGTTTCTGAATTTAATGCCTGATGCATGTAAGATACACTTCTTTGCAGAAATTTGTTTCCATAATGTTGTCAGACAATTGCGAAAACAGTCTGAGCCTGTCAGTGGCAGAAACGTACTTTTATTGGGCGTACTTTGACGTGGACAAATACCCCCACGGACCACATTGTGGGATTTTTTGCACATTCCCGGGTCATAGTGTTTTCACTCAATATTGCAAAGATGAAAAAAAATCCCTATTGAATAATTAAGACACAAGAGAAGGGGAAGAGATGGCCCAGGTTCAACAACAGAGGGTGTCACCCTTGTTCTCTCTGTAAAGCATCTTTGTAACTGGCCTACCATGAAAGGTACAATACAAATAAAATTGAATTGAAATTGAATGAGTTTCTTTTTTCAGCGATGAATGAGACTTCTTTTTTAGTTGTCACATAGAGCCAGTCTGATTGTTGTTTTGAAGACTTTCTGACCCCAAGACATAATTAATGTCTGCTGTTCTCTGGCTGTCATGTCATAATATCATGACCTCCATGAAATCAAGGACAAAGGTATGCTGCTGGTTTACTTCAGTAAAATTCAACAGCCATGTTATTTACCTCTCTACAGATATACAGCGGGGAAAATAAGTTCTGAACTAGTCAACATTTTTCTCAGTAAATGTATTTCTAATGGGGCTATTGACATGAAATTTTCACCCGATGTCAGTAACAACCCAAGTAATCCACACATACAAAGAAATCAAAACAAATAAGTTAATAAAATAAGTTATGTGTAATAAAGTGGAATGACACAGGAGAAAAGTATTGAACAAACTGACTGAAATTTATTTAATGCTTAGTAGAAAAGCCTTTGTTGGTAAAGACAGCTTCAAGACGCCTCCTGCATGGAGAAACTAGTCGCATGCATCGCTCAGGTGTGATTTTGGCCCATTTTTCCACACAAACGGTCTTCAAATCTTGAAGGTTCCGGGGGCCTCTTCTATGACCTCTGATCTTC
Source organism: Gymnothorax javanicus (assembly GCA_029692085.1). Classification (NCBI taxonomy): domain Eukaryota; kingdom Metazoa; phylum Chordata; class Actinopteri; order Anguilliformes; family Muraenidae; genus Gymnothorax; species Gymnothorax javanicus. The sequence goes on along the minus strand of CM056194.1, from coordinate 98,520,175 downwards.
AGTTCTTTCCATAGATTTTCAATTGGATTCAAGTCGGGTGATTGACTGGGCCATTCTAGCAACTTTATTTTCTTTCTCTGAGACCAGTTTAGTGTTTCCATGGCTGTGTGTTTGGGATCATTGTCTTGCTGAAATGTCTACCCTCAGTTCATCTTCAGCATCTGGGAAGATGGCAGCAGATTCTTATGAAAAATGTATCGGTACATTTCTCCATTCATCCTTCCTTCAGTGACATGAAGTCTGCCAGTACCATATGCTGAAAAACAGCCCCACACCATGATGTTCCCACCTCCAAACCTCACTGTTGGTGTGGTGTTTTGGGGTGATGTGCAGTGCCGTTTGTGCTCCAAACATGGTGTGTGCTATGACATCCAAAGAGTTCAATTTTGGTCTCATTTGACCAGACTATATTCTCCCAGTATTTCATAAGCTTGTCCAAATGTTGTGCAGCAAACTTTAAACAAGCTTCAACATGGTTTTTCTTCAGCAATGGAGTCTTGCGCGGTGAGCGTGCGTAGAGGCCAATGGCGGTTGAGTGCATTACTTATTGTTTTCTTTTAAACAACTGTACCTGCTAATTCCAGGTCTTTCTTAAGCGCTCTACGAGTGGTCCTTTGCTGTTGAACAACTCTTCTGATTATTCTTTTGACTCCTCTGTCAGAAATCTTGCAAAGAGCACCTGGTCGTGGCTGGTTCATGATGAAATTATGTTCTTTCCACTTCTGGATTATGGCCCCAACAGTGCTTACTGGAACATTCAGAAGTTGAGAAATACGTCTGTAACTAATCCCATCAGCATGCTTTGCAACAATAAGGTTGCAAAGGTCTTGAGAGAGCTCTTTGCTTTTACCCATCATGAGATGCTTCTTGTGTGACACCTTGGTAATGAGAAACCTTTTTATAGGCCGTCAATTAGGGCTAAACCAGCTGATATTAATTTGCACTGATAGAGGGCAGGATTGCTTTCTAAATACTGACAGATTTCAGCTGGTTTCTTGGCTTTCCATGCCTTTTTGCACCTCCTTTTCTTCATGTGTTCAATACTTATTCCCTGCGTCATTCTACTTTATTACACATAACTTAATTTATGGACTTATTTGTTTTGATTTCTTTGTATGTGTGGATTACTCGGGTTGTTACTGACATCTGATGAAAAGTTCATGTCAATAACCCCATTAGAAATATATTTACTGAGAAAAATGTTGACAGATTCAATACTTATTTTCCACACTGTATTAATGATGAAGTATGCGAGATGAGGAGAATAAAATAGTGTTTATTGGGCATGCATGATAAGACTGGAATCTGAAGAGGCAAGTGTAAAATCTTAAGGTTAACCCATCGACCTGAGGATTACAGCCAGTGTAATGAGTCATGATGCTGCAGCATCTATGCTCCAGAGATTGTGCATTTTGATTCATTCAGAACCTGTAAATTAAAGGGAATATCAAACTCAAAAAATTGCTGATAGTCATGGCCAGAGACTCAGTATTTTATGTAATATTGATATTTAATTTACAATTTTCAAGCAAAGCTTTACGCACTCTCTCCAGATCCCCCATTTAACTCCCAAAGCTTTGATAGAGAATGCTTGCTCTACCAATTTCACACAAAATCATACATTTTGTTCCATATTTATGATTTGATGTTTGAGCTCATCAGCCCTGTATCCTAACTGGATAGTTTGCAGTTTTGCTGCAGTGATTTGTGTTTCAATGGAAGTGAAAGCAGTGTGGTTTCCACAGCAGAGAGCAGAGACTGAATTTCCTCACCGCACCCTTCACACGTAATCAGTTAGAGGGAATATCAGCAAAAATACATCTGCGTGCTTTAAATAAGGCCTGCCAGTGACTTACTAATGGGTCTATGCATTATCATAATGAAAGACTTGGGATTTTATCTGACATATACTACAGAGCATTAAAAATGATTTTGCCAATATCACGCTATTCCAGAGAGTTTGAGATTGAGATTGACACAGATGCATCAGTTAGGAGAGAGAGTTACACTCAAACAGAAGTATTACTGGGTGTTGTACATCCATTAATTTCAAACTAGCGTTTAAAGTCAGATCTCTCTATAGCTTCAATGCAGAGCAGGAAAAGCTTCTTCTCTGCGTCTTTGTGTTTAACTTCTGTAATGTTCAGCGTACCAGCGATGATGACTGAAACACTCAATTACGAGCATGCTCAGTCAGACATTCAAAAATGTACGAAAGTGCAAAATCATTTAAAGCTTTTAAGGCTGATTAAAAACTAAAATAAATTTTGTGATAAAAGGCAACCAGTGTAAGAAAGCTAAAATGGGGCAAGTATGCAGTGTTCTTCTCACGTGCATCAGGGCTCCTGCTGCCACATTTTGAATAAGGTGCTGCCTTTCTTGGTAATTCAGAAAATGTAAACATATAAATGCACAACAAGAGTCAAATTCTTAACATCAACAGAGTGAAAGAGAGAAGCTCGCCATTATGTGACTGTAAGGTAACTCACGGTCCAGAATGTGCCCTTGCTTTCAATTTCATGCTTGATCTGAAGTGACAGACTTGGCTGCTCAATACCTTCTACTTCTATGCTTCATTTCCAACAAGCACAATTTCAATCTAATCTTTTAGTTATGAAAATTAGCTGATCATTCAACTTAAGATATTGTATCAAAGTTTACCAACCGATTTAGAGTACCAACATGATTTAGTGCAACAGATATGTGAGCGACTCAAATTCCAAAAAAGGTTGGGATGCTGTGTAAAATGTAAATAAAAACAGAATCCAATGATATGCAAATCTCTGAAACCCTTATTCTATTGACAATAGAACAAAAACAACATATCAAGAGATGTTGAAAGTGAGGCATTTTGCCATTTCATGTAAAATATTCATTTGGAATATGATGGCAGCAACAAATCTCAAAAAAGCGGGGATAGGGCCATGTTTACCAATGTTTACTATCCCCTCTACTTTTAACAACAGTCTGTGAAAGCCTGTGAGGTGAGGAGACCAATTAATGGAGTTTTGGGATAGGAATCTGTCCCACTCTCGTCAGATGCAGGATCCTGTCCCACTCTCCTCAGATGCAGGATTCTGTCCCACTCTCGTCAGATGCAGGATCGTGTCCCACTCTCGTCAGATGTAGGATCCAGTCCCACTCTCGTCAAATGCAGGATTCTGTCCCACTCTCGTCAGATGCAGGATCCTGTCCCACTCTCGTCAGATGCAGGATCCTGTCCCACTCTCCTCAGATGCAGGATTCTGTCCCACTCTCGTCAGATGCAGGATCGTGTCCCACTCTCGTCAGATGTAGGATCCAGTCCCACTCTCGTCAAATGCAGGATTCTGTCCCACTCTCGTCAGATGCAGGATCCTGTCCCACTCTCGTCAGATGCAGGATCCAGTCCCAATCGCGTCAGATGCAGGATCTTGTCCCACTCTCGTGAGATGCAGGATTCTGTCCCACTCTCGTGAGATGCAGGATCCAGTCCCAATCTCGTCAGATGGAGGATTCTGTCCCAATCTCGTCAGATGTATGATTCTGACCCACTCTCGTCAGATGCAGGATACAGTCCCACTCTCGTCAGTTGCAGGATTGTGCCCCACTCTGGTCAGATGCAGAATCCAGTCCCACTCTCGTCAGATGCAGGATTTTGTCCCAGTCTCGTCAGATGTAGGATCATGTCCTGCTCTCGTCAGAGGCAGGATCCAGTCGTCAGATGGAGGATCCTGTCCCACTCTCGGCAGATGTAGGATCCTGTCCCACTCTCGTCAGGTACAGGATCTGTCCCACTCTCGTCAGAGGCAGGATCCACTCCCACTCTCGGCATATGGAGGATCTTGTCCAACTCTCGTCAGATGGAGGATCCTGTCCCACTCTCGGCAGATGTAGGATCCTGTCCCACTTTCGTCAGATACGGGATCTGTCCCACTCTCGTCAGAGGCAGGATGCAGTCCCACTCTCGGCATATGGAGGATCCTGTCCAACTCTCGTCAGATGCAGGATCCTGTCCCACTCTCGTCAGATGTAGGATCCAGTCACAATCTCGACAGATGTAGGATTCTGTCCCACTCTCGTCAGATGCAGGATTCTGTCCCACTCTCGTCAGATGCAGGATCGAGTCCCACTCTCGTCAGTTGCAGGATTCTGTCCCACTCTCGTCAGATGCAGGATCCTGTCCCACTCTCGCCTGATGCAGGATTCTGTCCCACTCTCGTCAGATGTAGGATTCTGTCCCACTCTCGTCAGAGGCAGGATCCTGTCCCACACTTGTCAGATGCAGGATCCAGTCCCACTCTCGTCAGATGCAGGATTCTGTCCCACTCTTGTCAGATGTATGATTCTGACGCACTCTCGTCAGATGCAGGATCAAGTCCCACTCTCGTCAGATGTAGGATCCTCTCCCACTCTCGTCAGATACAGGATCCGTCCCACTCTCGTCAGAGGCAGGATCCAGTCGTCAGATGGAGGATCCTGTCCCACTCTCGGCAGATGTAGGATCCTGTCCCACTCTCGTCAGAGGCAGGATCCAGTCCCACTCTCGGCATATGGAGGATCCTGTCCAACTCTCGAGAGATGCAGGATCCAGTCCCACTCTCGTCAAACGCAGGATCTAGTCCCACTCTCGTCAGATGTAGAATTCTGTCCCACTCTCGACAGATGCAGGATCAAGTCCCACTCTCGTCAGATGCAGGATCCTGTCCCACTCTCCTCAGACGAAGGATTCTGTCCCACTCTCGTCAGATGCAGGATACTGTCCCACTCTTGTAAGATGCAGAATACTGTCTAACTCTCGTCAGATGCTTGATTCTGTCCCACTCGCATCAGAGGCAGGATCCTGTCCCACTCGCGTCAGATGTAGGATTCTGTGTCAGTCTCGTCAGATGCAGCATCCAGTCCCAATCTCGTCAGATGCAGGATCCAGTCCCAATCTCGTCAGATGTAGGATCCAGACCCACACTCGTCAGATGGAGGATTCTGTCCCACTCTCATCAGATGTATGATTCTGTCGCACTCTCGTCAGATGCAGGATCCAGTCCCACTCTGGTCAGATGTAGGATCCTGTCCCACTCTCGTCAGATACAGGATTCTGTCCAACTCTCATCAGATGCAGGATCCAGTCCCACTCTCGTCAGATGTAGGATCCTCTCCCACTCTCGTCAGATAGAGGATCTGTCCCACTGTCGTCAGAGGCAGGATCCAGTCGTCAGATGGAGGATCCTGTCCCACTCTCGGCAGATGTAGGATCCTGTCCAAATCTCGTCAGATACAGGATCTGTCCCACTCTCGTCAGAGGCAGGATCCAATCCCACTCTCGGCATATGGAGGATCCTGTCCAACTCTCATCAGATGGAGGATCCTGTCCCTTTCTCGGCAGATGTAGGATTCTGTCCCACTTTCGTCAGATACAGGATCTGTCCCACTCTCGTCAGAGGCAGGATCCAGTCCCACTCTCGGCATATGGAGGATCCTGTCCAACTCTCCTCAGATGGAGGAACCTGTCCCATTCTCGTCAGATGGAGGAATCTGTCCCACTGTCGTCAGAGGCGGGATCCTGTCCCACTGTTGTCAGATGCAGGATCCAATCCCACTGTCGTCAAATGTAGGATCGTCTCCCACTCTCGTCAGATGTAGGATGCTGTCCCACTCTCATTAGATGCAGGATCCAGTCCCACTCTCGTCAGATGTAGGATTCTGTCCCAGTCTCGTCAGATACAGGATTCTGTCCCACTCTCGACAGATGCAGGATCCAGTCCCACTCTCGTCAGATGCAGGACCCTGCCCCACTCTCGATAGATGCAGGATTCTGTCCCACTCTCATCAGATGCAGGATCCTGTCCCACTCTCGTCAGATGTAGGATACTGTCTAACTCTCGTCAGATGCTGGATTCTGTACCACACGCGTCAGAGGCAGGATCCTGTCCCACTCTCATCAGATGTAGGATTCTGTCCCACTCTCGTCAGATGCAGGATCCTCTCCCATTCTCGTAAGATGCAGGATTCTGTCCCACTCTTGTCAGATGCAGGATTCTGTCACACTCTTGACAGATGCAGGATCCAGTCCCAAACTCGTCAGATGCAGGATTCCCTCCAACTCTCGTCAGATGCAGGATCATGTCCCACTCTCGTCAGATGTAGGATCCAGTCACAATCTCGTCAGATGTAGGATTCTGTCCCACTCTCGTCAGATGCAGGATTCTGTCCCACTCTCGTCAGAGGCAGGATTCTGTCCCACTCTCGTCAGATGCAGGATCGAGTCCCACTCTCGTCAGTTGCAGGATTCTATCCCACTCTCGCCTGATGCAGGATTCTGTCCCACTCTCGTCAGATGTAGGATCCAGTCCCACTCTCATCAGATGCAGGATCCTCTCCCACTATTGTCAGATGCAGGATTCTGTCCCACTCTCGTCAGATGTAGGATCCAGTAAAAATCTTGCCAGATGAAGGATTCTGTCCCACTCTCGTCAGATGCAGGATCCAGTACCACTCTCGTCAGATGCAGGATCCAGTCCCCTCTCACCAGATGCAGGGTTTTGTCCCACTTTTGTCAGATGTTGGATCCAGTCCCACTCTCATCAGATGCAGGATCCTATCCCACTATCGTCAGATGCAGGATTCTCTCCCACTCTCGTCAGATGTAGGATCCAGCGCAAATCTTGTCAGATGCAGGATGCTGTCCCACTATCGTCAGAAGCCGGTTCCAGTCCCACTCTCCTAAGAATTGAATTCTGTCCCACTCGCCTCAGATGTCGTATCCTTTCTCACTCTTGTCAGATGTAGGATCCAGTCCCACTCTCGTCAGATATAGGATTCTGTCCCACTGTCGTCAGAGGCACGATCCTGTCCCACTCTTGTCAGATGTAGGATCCAGTCCCACTGTCGTCAGATGCAGGATTCTGTCCCACTCTCGTCAGATGTATGATTCTGTCCAACTCTCGTCAGATGCAGGATCCAGTCCCACTCTGGTCAGATGTAGGATCCTGTCCCACTCTCTTCAGATGCAGGATCCTCTCCCACTCTCGTCAGATGTAGGATCCTGTCCCGCTCTCATGAGATGCAGGATCCAGTCCCACTCTCGTCAGATGTAGGATCCTGTCCCACTCTCGTCTGATACAGGATTCTGTCCCACTCTCGTCAGATGCAGGATCCAGTCCCACTCTCGTCAGATGAGGATACTGTCTAACTCTCGTCAGATGCAGGATTCTGTCCCACTCTCGTCAGATGCAGGATCCTGTCCCACTCTCGTTAGATGCAAGATACTGTCTAACTCTCGTCAGATGCTGGATTCTGTCCCACTCGCGTCAGAGGCAGGATTCTGTCTAACTCTCGTCAGATGCAGGATTCTGTCCCACTCTCGTCAGATGCAGGATCCTGTCCCACTCTCTTCAGATGTAGGATACTGTCTAACTCTCGTCAGATGCTGGATTCTGTCCCACTTGCGTCAGATGCAGGATCCTGTCCCACTCTTATCAGATGTAGGATTCTGTCCCACTCTCGTCAGATGCAGGATCCTCTCCCACACTCCTCAAATGCAGGATTCTGTCCCACTCTCGTCAGATGCAGGATTCTGTCGCACTCTTGACAGATGCAGCATCCAGTCCCAATCTCGTAAGGTACAGGATTCTGTCCAACTCTCGTCAGATGCAGGATCCAGTCCCACTCTTGTCAGAAGTATGATCCAGTCCCAATCTCCTCAGATGTAGGATTCTGTCCCACTCTGTCAGATACAGGATTCTGTCCCACTCTCCTCAGATGCAGGATTCTGTCCCACTCTCGTCAGATGCAAGATCCAGTCCCACTCTCGTCAGATGTAGGATTCTATCCCACTCTCGTGAGATGCAGGATTCTGTCCCACTCTCGTCAGATGCAGGATCCAGTCCCCCTCTCGCGAGATGCAGAATTCTGTCCCACTCGCGTCAGATGTAGGATCCAGTCCCAGTCTCATCAGATGCTGGATCCTGTCCCACTATTGTCAGAAGCAGGATTTTGTCCCACTGTCGTCAGATGTAGGATGCAGTCCAAATCTTGTCAGATGCAGGATGCTGTCCCACTATCTTCAGATGCCGGATCCAGTCCCACTCTCGTCAGATGTAGAATTTTGTCTCACTCTTGTCAGATACAGGATCCTGTCCCACTCTCCTCAGATGTAGGATCCTGTCCCACTCTTGTCAGAAGTAGGATCCTGTCCCATTCTCGTCAGATGGAGGATTCTGTCCCACTGTCGTCAGAGGGAGGATCCTGTCCAACTGTTGTCAGATGCAGGATCCAGTCCCACTGTCGTCAGATGTTGGATCCTCTCCCACTCTCGTTAGATGTAGGATCCTGTCCCACTCTCATTAGATGCAGGATCCAGTCCCACTCTCGTCAGATGTAGGATCCTGTCCCAGTCTCGTCAGATACAGGATTCTGTCCCACTCTCGACAGATGCAGAATCCAGTCCCACTCTCGTCAGATGCAGGATTCCGTCCCACTCTCATCAGATGCAGGATACTGTCCCGCTCTCGTCAGATGAAGGATTCTGTTCCAGTCTCATCAGATGTAGGATTCTGTCCCACTCACGTCAGATGCAGGATCCATTCCCACTCTTGTCATATGCAGTACCCTCTCCCATTCTCGTCAGATGCAGGATTCTGTCCCACTCTCGTCAGATGCAGGATTCTGTCCCACTCTCGTCTGACGCAGGATCCAGTCCCACTCTTGTCAGATGCAGGATTCAGTCCGACTCTCGTCAGAAGCAGGATCCGATCCCACTCTCATCAGAAGTAGGATCCTGTCCCACTGTAGTCCGATGTAGGATTCTGTCCCACTGTCGTCAGAGTCAGGATGCTGTCCCACTGTTGTCAGATGCAGAATCCAGTCCCACTGTTGTCAGATGCAGGATCCTGTCCCACTCTCGTCAGATGTAGGATCCTGTCCCACTCTTGTCAGATACAGGATTCTGTCCAACTCTCATCAGATGCAGGATCCAGTCCCACTCTCGTCAGATGTAGGATCCTCTCCCACTCTCGTCAGATAGAGGATCTGTCCCACTGTCGTCAGAGGCAGGATCCAGTCGTCAGATGGAGGATCCTGTCCCACTCTCGGCAGATGTAGGATCCTGTCCAAATCTCGTCAGATACAGGATCTGTCCCACTCTCGTCAGAGGCAGGATCCAATCCCACTCTCGGCATATGGAGGATCCTGTCCAACTCTCGTCAGATGGAGGATCCTGTCCCACTCTCGGCAGATGTAGGATTCTGTCCCACTTTCGTCAGATACAGGATCTGTTCCACTCTCGTCAGAGGCAGGATCCAGTCCCACTCTCGGCATATGGAGGATCCTGTCCAACTCTCCTCAGATGGAGGAACCTGTCCCATTCTCGTCAGATGGAGGAATCTGTCCCACTGTCGTCAGAGGCGGGATCCTGTCCCACTGTTGTCAGATGCAGGATCCAATCCCACTGTCGTCAAATGTAGGATCCTCTCCCACTCTCGTCAGATGTAGGATCCTGTCCCACTCTCATTAGATGCAGGATCCAGTCCCACTCTCGTCAGATGTAGGATTCTGTCCCAGTCTCGTCAGATACAGGATTCTGTCCCACTCTCGACAGATGCAGGATCCAGTCCCACTCTCGTCAGATGCTGGATTCTGTACCACACGCGTCAGAGGCAGGATCCTGTCCCACTCTCATCAGATGTAGGATTCTGTCCCACTCTCGTCAGATGCAGGATCCTCTCCCATTCTCGTCAGATGCAGGATTCTGTCCCACTCTTGTCAGATGCAGGATTCTGTCACACTCTTGACAGATGCAGGATCCAGTCCCAAACTCGTCAGATGCAGGATTCCCTCCAACTCTCGTCAGATGCAGGATCCTGTCCCCCTCTCTCCGTCAGATGTAGGATCCAGTCACAATCTCATCAGATGTAGGATTCTGTCCCACTCTCGTCAGATGCAGGATTCTGTCCCACTGTCGTCAGATGCAGGATTCTGTCCCACTCTCGTCAGATGCAGGATCCTGTCCCACTCTTGTCAGATGCAGGATTCTATCCCACTCTCGCCTGATGCAGGATCCAGTCCCACTCTCCTCAGATGTAGGATCCAGTCCCACTCTCATCAGATGCAGGATCCTCTCCCACTATTGTCAGATGCAGGATTCTGTCCCTCTCGTCAGAGATGCAGGATCCAGTAAAAATCTTGCCAGATGCAGGATCCTGTCCCACTCTCGTCAGATGCAGGATCCAGTACCACTCTTGTCAGATGCAGGATCCAGTCCCCTATCTCACCAGATGCAGGGTTTTGTCCCACTTTTGTCAGATGTTGGATCCTGTCCCACTCTTGTCAGATGCAGGATCCTATCCCACTATCGTCAGATGCAGGATTCTCTCCCACTCTCGTCAGATGTAGGATTCTGTCCCACTGTTGTCAGATGCAGGATGCTGTCCAACTGTCAGATGCAGGTTCCAGTCCCACAGTTGTCAGATGTAGGATTCTGTCCCAGTATTGTCAGATGTATGATTCTGTCGCACGCTTGTCAGATGCAGGATCCAGTCCCACTCTCTTCAGATGTAGGATCCTGTCCCACTGTCGTCAGATACAGGATTCTGTCCCACTCTTGTCAGATGCAGGATCCAGTCCCACTCTCGTCAGATATAGGATCCTCTCCCACACTTGTCAGATACAGGATTCTGTCCTACTCTCGTGAGAGGCAGGATCCAGTCCCACTCTCGTCAGATGGAGGATCCTGTCCCACTCTTCAGAGATGTAGGATCCTGTCCAACTCTCTTAGATGCAGGATCCTTTCCCATCCAGCAGGATCCAGTCCCACTCTCGTCTGCAGGATCCTGTCCCAATGTAGGATCCTGTCCCACTTTTGTCAGATGCAGGATCCTGTCCCACTCTTGTGAGATGCAGGATGCAGTCCCACTCTCGTCAGATGTAGGATCCAGTCCCACTCTCGTCAGATGTAGTATCCAGTCCCACTCTCGTCAGATGTACGATCCAGTCCAAATCTTGTCAGATGCAGGATGCTGTCCCCCTATCGTCAGATGCCGGATCCAGTCCAGCTCTCGTCAGATGTAGAATTCTTTCCCACTCTTGTCAGATGCAGGATCCACTCACAATCTCCTCAGATGTAGGACCCTGTCCCACTCTTGTCCGATGTAGGATTCTGTCCCACTCTTTTCAATGCTCGGATCCTGTCCAACTGTTGTCAGATGCAGGATCCAGTCCCACTGTCGTCAGATGAAGGATCCTCTCCCACTCTCGTCAGATGATGGATCCTGTCCCAATCTCATTAGATGCAGGCTCCAGTCCCACTCTCTTCAGATGTATCATCCTGTCCCACTAACGTCAGATCCAGGATTCTCTCCCACTCTCGTCAGATGCAGGATCCAGTCCCACTCTCGTCAGATGCAGGATTCTGTCCCACACTTGTCAGATACAGGATTCTGTCCTACTTTCGTGAGAGGCAGGATCCAGTCCCACTCTCGGCAGATGGAGGATCCTGTCCCACTCTTGGCAGATGTAGGATCCTGTCCAACTCTCTTAAGATGCAGTATCCTTTCCCACTCTCGTGAGATGCAGGATCCAGTCCCACTCTCGTCAGATGCAGGATCCAGTCCCAATCTCGTCAGTTGTAGAATTCTGTCCCACTTTTGTCAGATGTAGGATCCAGTCCCACTCTCGTCAGATGTAGTATCCAGTCCAACTCTCGTCAGATGTAGGATCCAGTCCAAATCTTGTCAGATGCAGGATGCTGTCCCCCTATCGTCAGATGCCGGATCCAGTCCCACTCTCGTCAGATGTAGAATTCTGTCCCACTCTTGTCAGATGCAGGATCCACTCACAATCTCCTCAGATGAAGGATCCTGTCCCACTCTTGTCAGATGTAGGATTCTGTCCCACTCTCGTCAATGGCAGGAACCTGTCCCACTGTTGTCAGATGCAGGATCCAGTCCCACTGTCGGCAGATGAAGGATCCTCTCCCACTCTCGTCAGATGATGGATCCTGTCCCAATCTCATTAGATGCAGGATACAGTCCCACTCTCGTCAGATGTATCATCCTGTCCCACTAACGTCAGATCCAGGATTCTCTCCCACTCTCGTCAGATGCAGGATCCAGTCCCACTCTCTTCAGATGAAGGACCCTGTCCCACTCTCGTCAGATGCAGGATTCTGTCCCACTCTCGTCAGATGCAGGATCCTGTCCCACTCAATTCAGATGCAGGATACTGTCTCACTCTCGTCAGATGCTGGATTCTGTCCCACTCTCCTCAGATACAGGATCCTCCCCACTCTCGACAGATGCATGATTCTGTCCCACTCTCGTCAGATGCAGGTTTCTGTCCCACTCTCGTCAGATGCAGGATCCAGTCCCACTCTCGTCAGATGTAGCATTCTATCCCACTCTCGTCAGATGCAGGATTCTGTCCCACTCTCGTCAGATGCAGGATCCAGTACCCCTCTCGCCAGATGCAGGATTCTGTCCCACTCTCGTCAGATGTAGGATCCAGTCCCACTCTCATCAGATGCAGGATCCTGTCCCACTATTGTCAGATGTAGGTTTCTGTCCCACTCTCGTCAGATGTAGGATCCAGTCCAAATCTTGTCACATACTGGATGCTGTCCCACTATCGTCACATGCCCGATCTAGTCCCACTCTCGTCAGCTGTAGAATTCTGTCCCTCTCTTGTCAGATGCAGGATGCTGTCCCACTCTCCTCAGATGTACGATTCTGTCCCACGCTCGTCAGATGCAGGAATCTGTCGCACTCTTGACAGATGCAGCATCCAGTCCCACTCTCGGCACCTTTAGGATCCTGTCCAACTCTCGTCAGATTCAGGATCCTTTCCCACTCTCGTGAGATGCAAGATCCAGTCCCATTCTCGTCAGATGCAGGATCCATTCCCACTCTTGTCAGATGTAGAATTCTGTCCCACTCTTGTCAGATGCAGCATCCTATGCCATTCTCCTCAGATGTAGGATTCAGTTCCACTCTCATCAGATGCAGGATCCAGTCCCACTCTTGTCAGATGCAAGACCCTGTCCCAATCTCGTCAGATGCAGGATTCTGTCCCACTCTCGTCAGATGCAGGATTCTGATCCACTCTCCCCAGAAGCAGGATTCTGTCCCACTGTTGTCAGATGCAGGATGCAGTCCCACTCTCGTCAGATGTCGGACCAGTCCCACTCTCGTCAGATGTAGGATCCAGTCCCACTCTCGACAGATGTCGGATCCAGTCCAAATCTTTTTCAGATGCAGGATGCTGTCCCACTATTGACAGATGCAGGATCCTGTCCCACTCTCCTCAGAGGTAGGATCCTGTCCCACGCTTGTCAGATGTAGGATCCTGTCCCACTCTCGTCAGATGTAGGATTCTGTCCCACTGTCGTCAGAGGCAGGATTCTGTCACACTGTTGTCAGATGCAGGATCCTTTCCCACTGTCGTCAGATGTAGGATCCTCTCCCACTGTCGTCAGAAGTAGGATCCTGTCCCACTCTCATTAGATGCAGGATCCAGTCCCACTCTCGTCAGATGTAGGATCCTGTCCCACTCTCGACAGATACAGGATTCTGTCCCACTCTCGTCAGATGCAGGTTCCAGTCCCACTCTCGTCAGATGCAGGACCCTGTCCCATTCTCGTCAGATGCAGGATTCTGTCCCACTCTCGCCGGATGCAGGATCCTCTCCCACTCTCCTCAGATACAGGATACTGTCTAACTCTCGTCATATGCTGGATTCTGTCCCACTCGCGTCAGAGGCAGGATCCTGTCCCACTCTCCTCAGATGTAGGATTCTGACCCACTCTCCGCCTGATGCAGAGTTCTTCCCCACTCTCGTCAGATGCAGGATTCTGTCCCACTCTATTCAGATTCAGCATTCTGTCCCACTCTCTTCAGATGCAGTATTCTGTCGCACTCTTGTCAGAAGCAGGATCCAGTCCCACTCTCGACAGATGTAGGATTCTATCCCACTCTCGTCAGATGCAGAATTCTGTCCCACTATTGTCAGATGCAGGATTCAGTCCCACTCTCGTCAGATGTAGGATCCAGTCCAAATCTTGTCAGATGCAGGATTCTGTCCCACTCTCGTCAGATGCAGGATCCTGTCCCACTCTCGTCAGATGTAGGATTCTATCCGACTCTCATCAGATGCAGGATTCTGTCCCACTCTTGTCAGATGCAGGATCCAGTCCCTCTCTCTCCAGATGCAGGATTCTGTCCCACTCTCGTCAGAATTAGGATCCAGTCCCACTCTCATCAGATGCAGTATCCTATCCCACTATCGTCAGATGCAGGATTCTCTCCCACTCTCGCCAGATGTAGGATCCAGTCCAAATTTTGTCAGATGCAGGCTGCTGTCCCACAATCGTCAGATGCCGGATCCAGTCCCACTCTTGTCAGATATAGAATTCTGTCCCACTCATGTCAGATGCAGGATCCTGTACCACTCTCCTCAGATGTAGGATCCTGTCCCACTCTTCTCAGATGTAGGATCCTGTCCCACTCTCGTCAGATGTAGTATTCTGTTCCACTGTCGTCAGAGGCCGGATCCTTTCCCACTGTTGTCAGATGCAGGATCCAGTCCCACTGTTGTCAGATGCAGGATTCTGTACCACTCTCGTCAGATGTTTGATTCTGTCGCACTCTCGTCAGATGCAGGATCCAGTCCCACTCTCATCAGATGTAGGATCCTGTCCCACTCTCGTCAGATGTAGTATTCTGTCCCACTGTCGTCAGAGGCAGGATCCTGTCCCACTGTTGTCAGATGCAGTATCCAGTCCCACTGTTGTCAGATGCAGGATTCTGTCCCACTCTCGTCAGATGTATGATTCTGTCGCACTCTCGTCAGATGCTGGATCCAGTCCCACTCTGGTCAGATGTTGGATCCTGTCCCACTCACGTCTGATACAGGATTCTGTCCAACTCTCGTCAGATGCAGGATCTAGTCCCACTCTCGTCAGATGTAGGATCCTCTCCCACTTTCATGAGATGCAGGATCCAGTTCCACTCTCGTCAGATGTAGGATCCTGTCCCACTCTCGTCAGATACAGGATTCTGTCCCACTCTCGTCAGATGCAGGATCCAATCCCACTCTCGTCAGATGCAGGACCCTGTCTCACTCTCGTCAGATGCAGGATTCTGTCCCACTCTCGTCAGATGCAGGAAACTGTCTAACTCTCGTCAGATGCTGGATTCTGTCCCGCTCGGACAGAGACAGGATCCTGTCCCACTCTCATCAGATGTAGGATTTTGTGCCACTCTCGTCAGATACAGGATCCTCTCCCACTCTCGTCGATGCAGGATTCTGTCCCACTCTCGTCAGATGCAGGATTCTGTCGGACTCTTGACAGATGCAGCATCCAGTCCCAATCTCGACAGATGCAGGATTCTGTCCCACTCTCGTCAGATGCAGGATTCTGTCCCACTCTCGTCAGATGCAGGATTCTGTCCCACTCTCGTCAGATGCAGGATCCAGTCCCACTCTTGTCAGATGCAGGATTCTGTCCCACTCTCGTGAGAGGCAGGATCCAGTCCCATTCTCCGCAGATGGAGTATCCTGTCCAACTCTTGTCAGATTGATTATCCTGTCCCACTCTCGGCAGATGTAGGATCGTGTCGAACTCTCTTCAGATGCAAGATCCTGTCCCACTCTCGTGAGATGCAGGATCCAGTCCAACTCTCCAGATGCAGGATCCAGTCCCACTCGTCATATGTAGAATTCTGTCCCACTCTTGTCAGATGCAGGATCCTGTCCCACTCTCCTCAGATGATGGATTCTGTTCCACTCTCATCGGATGTAGGATTCTGTCCCACTCTCGTCAGATGCAGGATCCTCTCCTACTCTCGTCAGATGCAGGATTCTGTCCCACTCTCATCATTTGAAGGATTCTGTCCCACTCTCGTCAGATGCAGAATTCTGTCCCACTTTTGTCAGATGCAGGATTCTGTCCCACTCTCGTCACATGTAGTATTGTGTCCCACTCTCATCAGATGTAGCATCTTGTCCCACTCTCGTCAGATGTATGATACTGTCCCTCTCGTCACATGCAGGATCCTGTCCGACTCTTGTTTGATGCAAGATTCTGTCTCACTCTCGTCAGATGTAGGATCTTGTCCCACTCTCTTCAGATGTATGATTCTGTCCCACTCTCGTCTGATACAGGATTCTGTCCCACTCTCGCCGGATGCAGGATCCTCTCCCACTCTCCTCAGATACAGGATACTGTCTAACTCTCGTCATATGCTGGATTCTGTCCCACTCGCGTCAGAGGCAGGATCCTGTCCCACTCTCCTCAGATGTAGGATTCTGACCCACTCTCGTCTGATGCAGAGTTCTCTCCCACTCTCGTCAGATGCAGGATTCTGTCCCACTCTATTCAGATTCAGGATTCTGTCCCACTGTCTTCAGATGCAGTATTCTGTCGCACTCTTGTCAGAAGCAGGATCCAGTCCCACTCTCGACAGATGTAGGATTCTATCCCACTCTCGTCAGATGCAGAATTCTGTCCCACTATTGTCAGATGCAGGATTCAGTCCCACTCTCGTCAGATGTAGGATCCAGTCCAAATCTTGTCAGATGCAGGATTCTGTCCCACTCTCGTCAGATGCAGGATCCTGTCCCACTCTCGTCAGATGTAGGATTCTATCCGACTCTCATCAGATGCAGGATTCTGTCCCACTCTTGTCAGATGCAGGATCCAGTCCCTCTCTCTCCAGATGCAGGATTCTGTCCAACTCTCGTCAGAATTTGGATCCAGTCCCACTCTCATCAGATGCAGTATCCTATCCCACTATCGTCAGATGCAGGATTCTCTCCCACTCTCGCCAGATGTAGGATCCAGTCCAAATTTTGTCAGATGCAGGATGCTGTCCCACAATCGTCAGATGCCGGATCCAGTCCCACTCTCGTCAGATATAGAATTCTGTCCCACTCATGTCAGATGCAGGATCCTGTACCACTCTCCTCAGATGTAGGATCCTGTCCCACTCTTCTCAGATGTAGGATCCTGTCCCACTCTCGTCAGATGTAGTATTCTGTCCCACTGTCGTCAGAGGCCGGATCCTTTCCCACTGTTGTCAGATGCAGGATCCAGTCCCACTGTTGTCAGATGCAGGATTCTGTCCCACTCTCGTCAGATGCAGGATCCTGTCCCACTCTCGTCAGATGTAGGATTCTATCCGACTCTCATCAGATGCAGGATTCTGTCCCACTCTTGTCAGATGCAGGATCCAGTCCCTCTCTCTCCAGATGCAGGATTCTGTCCAACTCTCGTCAGAATTAGGATCCAGTCCCACTCTCATCAGATGCAGTATCCTATCCCACTATCGTCAGATGCAGGATCCAGTCCCACTCTCATCAGATGTAGGATCCTGTCCCACTCTCGTCAGATGTAGTATTCTGTCCCACTGTCGTCAGAGGCAGGATCCTGTCCCACTGTTGTCAGATGCAGTATCCAGTCCCAATGTTGTCAGATGCAGGATTCTGTCCCACTCTCGTCAGATGTATGATTCTGTCGCACTCTCGTCAGATGCTGGATCCAGTCCCACTCTGGTCAGATGTTGGATCCTGTCCCAATCTCGTCTGATACAGGATTCTGTCCAACTCTCGTCAGATGCAGGATCTAGTCCTACTCTCGTCAGATGTAGGATCCTCTCCCACTTTCATGAGATGCAGGATCCAGTTCCACTCTCGTCAGATGTAGGATCCTGTCCCACTCTCGTCAGATACAGGATTCTGTCCCACTCTCGTCAGATGCAGGATCCAATCCCACTCTCGTCAGATGCAGGACCCTGTCTCACTCTCGTCAGATGCAGGATTCTGTCCCACTCTCGTCAGATGCAGGAAACTGTCTAACTCTCGTCAGATGCTGGATTCTGTCCCGCTCGGACAGAGACAGGATCCTGTCCCACTCTCATCAGATGTAGGATTTTGTGCCACTCTCGTCAGATACAGGATCCTCTCCCACTCCCGTCGATG
Organism: Gymnothorax javanicus; assembly: GCA_029692085.1. Taxonomy (NCBI): domain Eukaryota; kingdom Metazoa; phylum Chordata; class Actinopteri; order Anguilliformes; family Muraenidae; genus Gymnothorax; species Gymnothorax javanicus. The sequence goes on along the minus strand of CM056194.1, from coordinate 98,502,229 downwards.
CAGGATTCTGTCCCACTCTCGTCAGATGCAGGATTCTGTCGGACTCTTGACAGATGCAGCATCCAGTCCCAATCTCGACAGATGCAGGATTCTGTCCCACTCTCGTCAGATGCAGGATTCTGTCCCACTCTCGTCAGATATATAAACAGTATTGTTCTTTTCTTTACAATTCAGTGAAACGATTGAAACTGTTCAGTCTATGAGACGTATCCTCCAGTGTTCTTGTATTGATCAGGCCTACCGCGATTCAGATGCATGCAATAAGTCCAAATCTTTCAGGATCGTCCATCCATTTGCTTGGCTCGCCACCCCTGCTGGATTCTACAGTACCACCTCCATTGTAGCACCAGAAAACCAGCAGAAGAAGTTCAATTTGCTCCCAAGTCTTGTATCCAGTTCAACCAAACACAGAAGTACACGCAAGGGAAAGAAAAAGACCCAGCCTGAAATAGGCCAAAACAAAATTAAATAATCACTCCATGCTCTCACATATAGTGGTTATAAACTGTTCCAATTACACTGATACAGGTTATTAGTTTCTTTGTGTGTCTCATTACTCTTCACTGCATTGCCCAATACATGGCTAATAATCAGAATGGGATCGGGTCCTGCATCTGACGAGAGTGGGACTGGATCCTGCATCTGACAAGAGTGGGACAGGATCTTGCATGAAACGAGAGTCGGACAGGATCCTGCATGTGACTAGAGTGGGACAGTATCATACATCTGACGAGAGTGGGACAAGCTGCTACATCTGACGACAGTGGGACACAATCCTACATCAGATGTAGGATCCTGTCCCACTATCGTCCGATGTAGGATTCTGTCCCACTGTCGTCAGAGTCAGGATCCTGTCCCAATGTTGTCAGATGCAGGATCCAGTCCCACTGCTGTCAGAAGCAGGATTCTGTCCCACTCTCTTCAGATGTATGATTCTATCGCACTCTCCTCAGATGCAGGATCCAGTCCCACTCTCGTCAGATGCAGGATCCTGTCCGAGTCTCGTCAGATACAGGATTCTGTCCCAACCTCGTCAGATGCAGGATCCAGTCCCACTCTCGGCAGATGGAGGATCCTGTCCAACTCTGTCAGATGGAGGATCCTGTCCCACCCTCGGCAGATGTAGGATCCTGTCCAACTCTCGTCAGATACAGGATTCTGTACCACTCTCTTCAGATGCAGGACCCAGTCCCACTCTCGTCAGATGCACGATACTGTCTAACTCTCGTCAAATGCAGGATTCTGTCCCACTCTCGTCAGATGCAGGATCCTGTCCCACTCTCGTAAGATGCAGGATACTGTCTAATTCTCGTCAGATGCTGGATTCTGTCCCACTCGCGTCAGAGGCAGGATCCTGTCCTACTCTCATCAAATGTAGGATTCTGTCGCACTCTCGTCAGATGCAGGATCCTCTCCCACTTTCGTCAGATGCAGGATTCTGTCCCACTCTCGTCAGATGCAGGATTCTGTCCCACTCTCGTCAGATGCAGGATCCAGTCCCACTCTTGTCAGATGCAGGATTCTGTCCCACTCTCGTGAGAGGCAGGATCCAGTCCCATTCTCCGCAGATGGAGTATCCTGTCCAACTCTTGTCAGATTGATTATCCTGTCCCACTCTCGGCAGATGTAGGATCGTGTCGAACTCTCTTCAGATGCAAGATCCTGTCCCACTCTCGTGAGATGCAGGATCCAGTCCCACTCTCGTCAGATGCAGGATCCAGTCCCACTCTCGTCATATGTAGAATTCTGTCCCACTCTTGTCAGATGCAGGATCCTGTCCCACTCTCCTCAGATGATGGATTCTGTTCCACTCTCATCGGATGCAGGATTCTGTCCCACTCTCATCATTTGAAGGATTCTGTCCCACTCTCGTCAGATGCAGAATTCTGTCCCACTTTTGTCAGATGCAGGATTCTGTCCCACTCTCGTCACATGTAGTATTGTGTCCCACTCTCATCAGATGTAGCATCTTGTCCCACTCTCGTCAGATGTATGATACTGTCCCTCTCGTCACATGCAGGATCCTGTCCGACTCTTGTTTGATGCGAGATTCTGTCTCACTCTCGTCAGATGTAGGATCTTGTCCCACTCTCTTCAGATGTATGATTCTGTCCCACTCTCGTCTGATACAGGATTCTGTCCAACTCTCGTCAGATGCAGGATCTAGTCCCACTTTCGTCAGATGTAGGATCCTGTCCCACTCTCATGAAATGCAGGATCCAGTCCCACTCTCCTCAGATTTAGGATCCTGTCCCACTCTCGTCAGACACAGGATTCTGTCCCACTCTCGTCAGATGCAGGATCCAATCCCACTCTCGTCAGATGCAGGACCTTGTCTCACTCTCTTCAGATGCAGGATTCTGTCCCACTCTCGACAGATGCTGGATTCTGTCCCACTCGGACAGAGGCAGGATCCTTTCCCACTCTCATCAGATGTAGGATTCTGTCCCACTCTCGTCAGATGCAGGATCCTCTCCCACTCTCGTCAGATGCAGGATTCTGTCCCACTCTCGTCAGATGCAGGATTCTGTCGGACTCTTGACAGATGCAGCATCCAGTCCCAATCTCGTCAGATGCAGGATTCTGTCCAACTCTCGTCAGATGCAGGATCCAGTCCCACTCTCTTCAGATGTAGGATCCAGTCCCAATCTCGTCAGATGTAGGATTCTGTCCCACTCTCATCAGATGCAGGATTCTGTCCCACTCTCGTCACATGCAGGATCCTGTCCGACTCTCGTTTCTTGCAAGATTCTGTCTCACTCTAGTCAGATGCAGGATTCTATCTCACTCTCGTCAGATGGAGGCTTCTGTCCCACTCTCGTTAGATGCAGGATCCAGTCCCACTCTCGTCTGATGGAGGATTCTATCCTAATCTCGTCAGATGCAGGATTCTGTGCCACTCTCGTCAGATGCAGGATCCAGTCCCCTTCTCGCCAGATGCAGGATTCTGTCCCACTCTCGCCAGATATATAAACAGTATTGTTCTTTTCTTTACAATTCAGTGAAACGATTGAAACTGTTCAGTCTATGAGACGTATCCTCCAGTGTTCTTGTATTGATCAGGCCTACCGCGATTCAGATGCATGCAATAAGTCCAAATCTTTCAGGATCGTCCATCCATTTGCTTGGCTCGCCACCCCTGCTGGATTCTACAGTACCACCTCCATTGTAGCACCAGAAAACCAGCAGAAGAAGTTCAATTTGCTCCCAAGTCTTGTATCCAGTTCAACCAAACACAGAAGTACACGCAAGGGAAAGAAAAAGACCCAGCCTGAAATAGGCCAAAACAAAATTAAATAATCACTCCATGCTCTCACATATAGTGGTTATAAACTGTTCCAATTACACTGATACAGGTTATTAGTTTCTTTGTGTGTCTCATTACTCTTCACTGCATTGCCCAATACATGGCTAATAATCAGAATGGGATCGGGTCCTGCATCTGACGAGAGTGGGACTGGATCCTGCATCTGACAAGAGTGGGACAGGATCTTGCATGAAACGAGAGTCGGACAGGATCCTGCATGTGACTAGAGTGGGACAGTATCATACATCTGACGAGAGTGGGACAAGCTGCTACATCTGATCGACAGTGGGACACAATCCTACATCAGATGTAGGATCCTGTCCCACTATCGTCTGATGTAGGATTCTGTCCCACTGTCGTCAGAGTCAGGATCCTGTCCCAATGTTGTCAGATGCAGGATCCAGTCCCACTGCTGTCAGAAGCAGGATTCTGTCCCACTCTCTTCAGATGTATGATTCTATCGCACTCTCCTCAGATGCAGGATCCAGTCCCACTCTCGTCAGATGCAGGATCCTGTCCGAGTCTCGTCAGATACAGGATTCTGTCCCAACCTCGTCAGATGCAGGATCCAGTCCCACTCTCGGCAGATGGAGGATCCTGTCCAACTCGTCAGATGGAGGATCCTGTCCCACCCTCGGCAGATGTAGGATCCTGTCCAACTCTCGTCAGATACAGGATTCTGTACCACTCTCTTCAGATGCAGGACCCAGTCCCACTCTCGTCAGATGCACGATACTGTCTAACTCTCGTCAAATGCAGGATTCTGTCCCACTCTCGTCAGATGCAGGATCCTGTCCCACTCTCGTAAGATGCAGGATACTGTCTAATTCTCGTCAGATGCTGGATTCTGTCCCACTCGCGTCAGAGGCAGGATCCTGTCCTACTCTCATCAAATGTAGGATTCTGTCGCACTCTCGTCAGATGCAGGATCCTCTCCCACTTTCGTCAGATGCAGGATTCTGTCCCAATCTCGTCAGATGCAGGATTCTGTCGCACTCTTGACAGATGCAGCATTCAGTCCAAATCCTGTCAGATGCAAGAGGCTGTCCCACTATCGTCAGATGCCGGATCAAGTCACTCTCTCGTCAGATGTAGAATTCTGTCCCACTCTCGTCAGATGCAGGATCCAGTCCCACTCTTGTCAGATGCAGGGCCCAGTCCAACTCTCATCAGATGCAGGATTCTGTCCCACTCTCATCAGATGCAGGATTCTGTCCCACTCTCGTCAGATGCAGGATTCTGTCCCACTCTCGTCAGAGGCACGATCCTGTCCCACTCTTGTCAGATGCAGGATCCAGTCCCACTCTCGTCAGATGCAGGATCCGATCCAACACTCATCAGAAGTAGGATCCTGTCCCACTCTTGTCCGATGTAGGATTCTGTCCCACTGTCGTCAGAGGCAAGATGCTGTCCCACTGTTGTCAGATGCAGGATCCAGTCCCACTGTTGTCCGATGCAGGATTCTGTCCCATTCTCGTCAGATGTATGATTCTGTCGCACTCTCGTCTGATGCAGGATCCAGTCCCACTTTCTTCAGATGTAGGATCCTGTCCCACGCTCGTCAGATGCAGGATTCTGTCCCACTCTCGAGAGAGGCAGGATCCTTTCCCACTCTCGTGAGATGCAGGATCCAGTCCCACTCTCGTCAGACGCAGGATCCTGTCCCACTCTCCTCCGATGTAGGATTCTGTTCCACTCTCATCAGATGTAGGATTCTGTCAAACTCTTGTCAGATGCAGGATCCAGTCCCACTCTTGTCAGATGCAGGACCCTGTCCCACTCTCGTCAGATGCAGGATTCTGTCCCACTTTCGTCAGAGCCAGGATCCTGTCCCACTCTTGTCAGATGCAGGATGCAGTCCCACTCTCGTCAGATGTAGAATTCCGTCCCACTCTCGTCAGATGCAGGGTTCTGTCTCACTATCGTCAGATGCAGGATTCTGTCACACTGTCGTCAGAGGCAGGATCCAGTCCCCCTCTCGCCAGATGCAGGATTCTGTCCCACTCTCGTCACATGTAAGATCCAGTCCCACTCTCATCAGATGCAGGATCCTATCCCACTATCGTCATATGCAGGATTCTCTCCCACTCTCCTCAGATGCCGGATCCAGTCCCACTCTCGTCAGATGTAGAATTCTGTCCCACTCTTGTCAGATGCAGGATCCTGTCCCGCTCTCCTCAGATGTAGGATCCTGTCCCACTCTTGGCAGATGTAGGATACTGTCCCACTCTCGTCAGATGTAGGATTCTGTCCCACTCTCGTCAGAGGCAGGATCCTGTCCCACTGTTGTCAGAGGCAGGATCCAGTCCCATTGTCGTCAGATGTAGGATCCTCTCCCACTCTCGTCAGAAGTAGGATCCTGTCCCACTCTCATTAGATGCTGTATCAAGTCCCACGCTCGTCAGATGTAGTATCCTGTCCCACTCTCGTTAGAGAAAGGATTCTGTCCCACTCTTTTCAGATGCAGGACTCTGTCCCACTCTCGTCAGATGCAGGATCCTGTACCACTCTCATCAGATGCAGGATACTGTCCCACTCTCGTCAAATGCAGGATTCTGTCGCACTCTTGACAGATGCAGCATCCAGTCCCAATCTCGTCAGATGCAGGATTCTGTCCAACTCTCGTCAGAAGCAGGATCCAGTCCCACTCTCGGCAGATGGAGGATCCTGTCCAACTCTCGTCAGATACAGGATTCTGTACCACTCTCGTCAGATGCAGGACCCAGTCCCACTCTCGTCAGATGCACGATACTGTCTAACTCTCGTCAGATGCAGGATTCTGTCCCACTCGCGTCAGAGGCAGGATCCTGTCCAACTCTCGTCAGATGCAGGATTCTGTCCCACTCTCTTCAGATGGAGGATCCTCTCCCACTTTCGTCAGATGCAGGATGCTGTCCCACTATCGTCAGATGCCGGATCCAGTCCCACAATTGTCAGATGCCGGATACAGTCCCACTCTCCTCAGATGTAGAATTCTGTCCAACTCTTTTCAGATGCAGGATCCTGTCCCACTCTCCTCAGATGTAGGATTCTGTTCCACTCTTATCAGATGTAGGATTCTGTCCCACTCTCGTCAGATGCAGGATCCAGTCCCACTCTCGTCAGATGCAGGATCCAGTCCCGCTCTTGTCAGATGCTGGACCCTGTCCCACTCTCGTCAGATCCAGGATTTCTTTCCCACTCTCGTGAGATGCAGGATTCTGTCCCACTCTCGTCAGAGGCAGGATCCTGTCCCACTCTTGTCAGAAGCAGGATCCAGTCCCATTCTCGTCAGATGCAGGATCCAGTCCCACTTTCATCAGATGTAGGATCTTGTCCCACTTTCGTCCGATGTAGGATTCTGTCCCACTGTTGTCAGAGGCAAGATGCTGTCCCACTGTTGTCAGCTGCAGGATCCAGTCCCACTGTTGTCAGATGCAAGATTCTGTCCCACTCTCGTCAGATTTATGATTCTCTCGCACACTCGTCAAATGCAGGATCCAGTCACACTCTCGTCAGATGTAGGATCCTGTCCCACTCTCGTCAGATACAGGATTCTGTCCCACTCTCGTCAGATGCAGGGTCCAGTCCCACTCTCGTCAGACGTAGGATCCTCTCCCACTCTCGTCATATACAGGATTCTGACCCACTCTCGTCATAGGCAGGATCCATTCCCACTCTCGGCAGATGGCGGATCCTGTCCAACTCTCGTCAGATAGAGGATCCTGTCCCACTCTCGCCAGATGCAGGATCCTGTCCCACACTCGTCAGATGCAGGATCCAGTCCCACTCTCGTCAGACGTTGAATTCTGTCCCACTCTTGTCAGATGCAGGATCCTGTCCCACTCTCCTCAGATGAAGGATTCTGTTGCACTCTCATCAGATGTAGGTTTCTGTCCCACTCTAGTCAGATGCAGGATCCAGTCCCACTCTCGTCAGATGCAGGACCCTGTCCCACTCTCGTCAGATGCAGGATCCTGTCCCACTCGCGTCAGAGGCAGGATCCTGTCCCACTCTCGATAGATGTGGGATTCTGTCTCACTCTCGTCAGATGCAGTATTCTGTCCCACTCTCGTCAGATGCAGGATTCTGTCGCAATTTTGACAGATGCAGCATCCAGTCCCAATCAGGTCAGATGCAGGATTGTGTCCAGCTCTCGTCAGATGCAGGATCCAGTCCCACTCTCGTCAGATGTCGGATTCTGTCCCAATCTCGTCAGATTTATGATTCTCTCGCACTCTCGTCAAATGCAGGATCCAGTCCCACTCTCGTCAGATGTAGGATCCTGTTCCACTCTCGTCAGATACAGGATTCTGTCCCCACTCTCGTCAGATGTCGGATTCTGTCCCAATCTCGTCAGATTTATGATTCTCTCGCACTCTCGTCAAATGCAGGATCCAGTCCCACTCTCGGCAGATGGCGGATCCTGTCCAACTCTCGTCAGATAGAGGATCCTGTCCCACTCTCGCCAGATGCAGGATCCAGTCCCACACTCGTCAGATGCAGGTTCCAGTCCCACTCTCACCAGATGCAGGATCCAGTCCCACTCTCGTCAGATGTAGAATTCTGTCCCACTCTTGTCAGATGCAGGATCCTGTCCCACTCTCCTCAGATGAAGGATTCTGTTCCACTCTCATCAGATGTAGGTTTCTGTCCCACTCTAGTCAGATGCAGGATCCAGTCCCACTCTCGTCAGATGCAGGACCCTGTCCCACTCTCGTCAGATGCAGGATCCTGTCCCACTCGCGTCAGAGGCAGGATCCTGTCCCACTCTCGATGGATGTAGGATTCTGTCTCACTCTCGTCAGATGCAGGATTCTGTCGCAATTTTGACAGATGCAGCATCCAGTCCCAATCAGGTCAGATGCAGGATTGTGTCCAGCTCTCGTCAGATGCAGGATCCAGTCCCACTCTCGTCGGATGTCGGATTCTGTCCCAATCTCGTCAGATGCAGGATTCTGTCCCACTATCGTCAGATGCTGGATCCTGTCCCACTCTCTTCTGATGCAGGATCCTGTCCAACTCTCGTCAGATGCAGGATTCAGGAACATTCTCGTCAGATGTAAGATTCAGTCCCAATCTCGTCAGATGCAGGATTCTGTCCCACTATCGTCAGATGCAGGATTCTGTCCAACTCTCGTCAGATGCAGGATTCTGGCACATTCTCGTCAGATGTATGATTCTGTCCCACTCTCGTCAGATGCAGGATTCTGTCCCACTATCGTCAGATGCAGGATTCTGTCCAACTCTCGTCAGATGCAGGATTCTGGCACATTCTCGTCAGATGTATGATTCTGTCCCACTCTTCTCAGATGCAGGATTCTTTCACACTCTCGTCAGATGCAGTATTCTGTCCCTCTATTGTCAGATGCAGGATCCAGTCCCACTCTGGTCAGATGTAGGATCCAGTCCCACTCTCGTCAGATGTAGGATTCTGTCCCACTCTCCTCAGATGCAGGATTCTGTCCCACTCTCGTCAGATACAGGATTCTGTCCCACTCTCGTCAGATGTAGGATCCAGTCCCACTCTCATCAGATGCAGGATCCTGTCCCACTATCGTCAGATGTAGGATTCTGTCCCACTCTCGTCAGATGTAGGATCCAGTCCAAATCTTGTAAGATGCAGTATGCTGTCCCACTATCGTCAGATGCTGGATCCAGTCCCTCTCTATTCAGATGTAGAATTCTGTCTCACTCTTGTCAGATGCAGGATCCTGTCCCACTCTCTTCAGATGCAGGTTCCTGTCCAACTCTCGTCAGATGTATGATTCTGTCCCACTCTCGTCAGATGCAGGATCGTGTCCGATTCTTGTCAGATGCAGGATTCTGTCCCACTCTTGTCAGATGCAGGATTCTGTCCCACTCGTGCCAGATTCAGGATCCTGTCCACGCTCGTCAGATGCAGGATTCTGTCCAACTCACGTCAGATGCAGGATCCAGTCCCACTCTGGTCAGATGTAGGATCCAGTCCCACTCTCGTCAGATGTAGGATTCTATCCCACTCTCGTCAGATGCAAGATTCTGTCCCACTCTCGTCAGATGCAGGATACAGTCCCCCTCTCACTAGATACAGGATTCTGTCCCACTCTCGTCAGATGCAGGACTCTGTCCCACTCTCGTCAGATGCAGGATCCTGTACCACTCTCATCAGATGCAGGATACTGTCCCACTCTCGTCAGATGCAGGATACTGTCTAACTCTGTCCAGATGCTGGATTTTGTCCCACTCGCGTCAGAGGCAGGATCATGTCCCACTCTCGTCAGAGGCAGGATCCTCTCCCACTCTCGTCAGATGCAGGATTCTGTCCCACTCTCGTCAAATGCAGGATTCTGTCGCACTCTCGGCAGATGGAGGATCCTGTCCAACTCTCGTCAGATACAGGATTCTGTACCACTCTCGTCAGATGCAGGACCCAGTCCCACTCTCGTCAGATGCACGATACTGTCTAACTCTCGTCAGATGCAGGATTCTGTCCCACTCTCGTCAGATACAGGATCCTGTCCCACTCTCATCAGATGCAGGATATTGTCTAACTCTCGTCAGATGCTGGATTCTGTCCCACTCGCATCAGAGGCAGGATCCTGTCCCACTCTCATGAGATGTAGGATTCTGTCCCACTCTCTTCAGATGCAGGATCCTCTCCCACTTTCGTCAGATGCATGATTCTGTCCCACTCTCGTCAGATGCAGGATCCTCTCCCACTTTCGTCAGATGCAGGATCCAGTCCCACAATTGTCAGATGCCGGATACAGTCCCACTCTCCTCAGATGTAGAATTCTGTCCCACTCTTTTCAGATGCAGGATCCTGTCCCACTCTCCTCAGATGTAGGATTCTGTTCCACTCTCATCAGATGTAGGATTCTGTCCCACTCTCGTCAGATGTAGGATCCAGTCCCACTCTCGTCAGATGCAGGATCCAGTCCCGCTCTTGTCAGATGCTGGACCCTGTCCCACTCTCGTCAGATCCAGGATTCTGTCCCACTCTCGTGAGATGCAGGATTCTGTCCCACTCTCGTCAGAGGCAGGATCCTGTCCCACTCTTGTCAGAAGCAGGATCCAGTCCCATTCTCGTCAGATGCAGGATCCAGTCCCACTTTCATCAGATGTAGGATCTTGTCCCACTTTCGTCCGATGTAGGATTCTGTCCCACTGTCGTCAGAATCAGGATCCTGTCCCACTGTTGTCAGCTGCAGGATGCAGTCCCACTGTTGTCAGATGCAAGATTCTGTCCCACTCTCGTCAGATGCAGGATCCAGTCCCACTCTCGTCAGATGTAGGATCCTGTCCCACTCTCGTCAGATGCAGGATTCTGTCCCACTCTCGTCAGATGCAGGATCCAGTACCACTCTCGTCAGATGTAGGATCCTCTCCCACTCTCGTCATATACAGGATTCTGACCCACTCTCGTTATAGGCAGGATCCAGTCCCACTCTCGGCAGATGGCGGATCCTGTCCAACTCTCGTCAGAAAGTGGATCCTGTCCCACTCTCGCCAGATGCAGGATCCTGTCCCACACTCGTCAGATGCAGGTTCCAGTCCCACTCTCATCAGATGCAGGATCCAGTCCAACTCTCGTCAGATGTAGAATTCTGTCCCACTCTTGTCAGATGCAGGATCCTGTCCCACTCTCCTCAGATGAAGGATTCTGTTCCACTCTCATCAGATGTAGGTTTATGTCCCACTCTCGTCAGATGCAGGATCCAGTCCCACTCTCCTCAGATGCAGGACCTTGTCCCACTCTCGTCAGATGCAGGATCCTGTCCCACTCGCGTCAGAGGCAGGATCCTGTCCCACTCTCGATAGATGTAGGATTCTGTCTCACTCTCGTCAGATGCAGTATTCTGTCCCACTCTCGTCAGATGCAGGATTCTGTCGCAATTTTGACAGATGCAGCATCCAGTCCCAATCAGGTCAGATGCAGGATTGTGTCCAGCTCTCGTCAGATGCAGGATCCAGTCCAAATCTCGTCAGATGCAGGATTCTGTCCCACTATCGTCAGATGCAGGATTCTGTCCCACTCTCATCAGATGCAGGATCCTCTCCCACTATCGTCAGATGCAGGATTCTGTCCCACTCTCGTCCCATGGAGGATCCAGTCCAAATCTTGTCAGATGCAGGATGCTGTCCCACTATCGTCACATGCCGGATCCAGTCCCACTCTCTTCAGATATAGAATTCTGTCCCACTGTTGTCAGATGCAGGATCCTGTCCCACTCTCCTCAGATCCAGGATTCTGTCCCACTCTCGTCAGATGTATGTTTCTTTCCCACTCTCTTCAGATGCTGGATCCTGTCCCACTCTCTTCAGATGCAGGATCCTGTCCAACTCTCGTCAGATGCAGGATTCAGGAACATTTTCGTCAAATGTAAGATTCTGTCCCAATCTCGTCAGATGCAGGATTCTGTCCCACTATCGTCAGATGCAGGATTCTGTCCCACTCTCGTCAGATGCAGGATCCTCTCCCACTAACGTCAGATGCACGATTCTGTCCCACTCTCGTCAGATGTAGGATCCATTCCAAATCTTGTCAGATGCAGGATGCTGTCCCACTATCGTCACATGCCGGATCGAGTCCCACTCTCTTCAGATGTAGAATTCTGTCCCACTGTTGTCAGATGCAGGATCCTGTCCCACTCTCCTCAGATCCAGGATTCTGTCCCACTCTCATCAGATGTATGTTTCTTTCCCACTCTCATCAGATGCTGGATCCTGTCCAACTCTCTTCAGATGCAGGATCCTGTCCAAGTCTCGTCAGATGCAGGATTCTGGCACATTCTCGTCAGATGTATGATTCTGTCCCACTCTCGTCAGATGCAGGATTCTGTCCCACTCTTCTCAGATGCAGGATTCTTTCACACTCTCGTCAGATGCAGTATTCTGTCCCTCTATTGTCAGATGCAGGATCCAGTCCCACTCTGGTCAGATGTAGGATCCAGTCCCACTCTCGTCAGATGTCGGATTCTGTCCCACTCTCCTCAGATGCAGGATTCTGTCCCACTCTCGTCAGATACAGGATTCTGTCCCACTCTCGTCATATGCGAGATCCCCTCACACTCTCGTCAGATGAAGGATTCTATCACACTCTCGTCAGATGCAGGATTCTGTCCCACTCTCGTCAAATGCAAGATCCAGTCCCCCTCTCACAAGATGCAGGATTCTGTCCCACTCTCGTCAGATGTAGGATCCAGTCCCACTCTCATCAGATGCAGGATCCTGTCCCACTATCGTCAGATGCAGGATTCTGTCCCACTCTCGTCAGATGTAGGATCCAGTCCAAATCTTGTAAGATGCAGTATGCTGTCCCACTATCGTCAGATGCTGGATCCAGTCCCTCTCTATTCAGATTAAGAATTCTGTCTCACTCTTGTCAGATGCAGGATCCTGTCCCACTCTCTTTAGATGGAGGTTCCTGTCCAACTCTCGTCAGATGTATGATTCTGTCCCACTCTCGTCAGATGCAGGATCGTGTCCGATTCTTGTCAGATGCAGGATTCTGTCCCACTCTTGTCAGATGCAGGATTCTGTCCCACTCGTGTCAGATTCAGGATCCTGTCCACGCTCGTCAGATGCAGGATTCTGTCCAACTCACGTCAGATGCAGGATCCAGTCCCACTCTGGTCAGATCTAGGATCCAGTCCCATTCTCGTCAGATGTAGGATTCTATCCCACTCTCGTCAGATGCAAGATTCTGTCCAACTCTCGTCAGATGCAGGATCCTTTCCAACATTCGTCAGATGCAGGATTCTGTCCCACTTTCGTCAAATGTATGATTCTGTCCCACTCTCGTCAGATGCAGGATCCTATCCCACTCTTGTCAGATTCAGGATTCTGTCCCACTCTCGTTAGATGCAGGATCCTGTCCACGCTCATCAGATACAGGAGTCCGTCCCACTATCGTAATATGTATGATTCAGTCCCAGTTTCGTCAGATGTAAGATTCGGTCCCACTCTAGTCAGATTCAGGATTCTGACCCACTCTCGTCAGACGGCGGATTCTGGCCCACTTTCGTCAGATGTAGGAATCTGTCCAACTCTCGTCAGATGCAGGATTCTGTGCAACTGTCGTCAGATGTAGGATCTTGTCCCACTCTCTTCAGATGTATGATTCTTTCCCACTCTCATCAGATGCAGGATTCTGTCCCATTCTTGTCAGATCCAGGATTTTGTCCCACTCTTGTCAGATATAGGATTCTGTCCCTCTCTCGTCAGATGTAGGATCTTGAACCACTCTCTTCAGATGTATGATTCTGTCCCACTCTCGTCAGATGCAGGATTCTGTCCCACTCTTGTCAGATGCAGGATTCTGTCCCACTCTTGTCAGATATAGGATTCTGTCCCACTCTCGTCAGATAAAGAATTCTGTCCCCCTCTAGTCAGATGCAGCATTCTGTCCCACTCTTTTCAAATGTAGGATCCTGTCCCACTATTGTCAAATGTAGCATCCTGTCCCACTCTCGTCACATGCAGGATTCTGTCCAACTCTCGTCAGATGTAGGACTCTGTCCCACTCTCGTCAAATGCAGGATTGTGTCACACTCTTGTCAGATGAAGGATTCTGTCCAAATTTCGTCAGTTTTAAGATTCTTTCCCAGTCTCGTAAGATGTAGGATTCGGTCCCACTCTAGTCAGATGCAGGATTCTGTCCCACTCTCGTCAGATGCAGGATTCTGTCCCACTCTTGTCAGATTCAGGATCCAGTTCCAATCTCGTCAGATGTAGTATTCTATTCCACTCTCATCAGATGGATGATTCTCTCCCACTCTCATCAGATGAAGGTTCCAGTCCCCCTCTCGCCAGATGCAGGATTCTATCCCACTCTAGTCAGATGTAGGATCCATTCCCACTCTCATCAGATGCAGGATCCTGCCCCAATATCGTCAGATGCAGGATTCTGTCCCACTTTCATCGGATGCAGGATCCTGTCCCACTCTCCACAGATACAGGATTCTGTCCCACTCTCGTCAGATGTATGTTTCTTTCCCACTATCGTCAGATGCAGGATTTTGTCCCACTCTCGTCAGATGTAGGATCCAGTCCAAATCTTGTAAGATGCAGGATGCTGTCCCACTATCCTCAGATGCTGGATCCAGTCCCACTCTATTCAGATGTAGAATTCTGTCCCACTCTCTTCAGATGCAGGTTCCTGTCCAACTCTCGTCAGATGCAGGATTCTGTCCCACTCTCGTCAGATGTATGATTTTGTCCCACTCTCGTCAGATGCAGGATCGTCTCCGATTCTTGTCAGATGCAGGATTCTGTCCCACTCTTGTCAGATGCAGGATTCTGTCCCACTCGTGTCAGATGCAGGATCCAGTCCACGCTCGTCAGATGCAGGATTCTGTCCAACTCACGTCAGATGCAGGATCCAGTCCCACTCTGGTCAGATGTAGGATCCAGTCCCACTCTCGTCAGATGTAGGATTCTGTCCCACTCTCGTCAGATGCAGGATCCAGTCCCACTCTTGTCAGATGCAAGACCCTGTCCCACTCTCGTCAGATGCAGGACCCTGTCCCACTCTTGTCAGATGCAGGATCCAGTCCCACTCTTGTCAGATGCAGGACCCTGTCCCACTCTAGTTAGATACAGGATTCTGTCCAACTCTCGTCAGAGGCAGGATCCTGTCCCACTCTTGTCAGATGCAGGATCCAGTCCCATTCTCGTCAGATGCAAGATCCGATCCCACTCTCATCGGATGTTGGATCCTATCCCACTCTGGTTCGATGTTGGATTCTGTCCCACTGTCGTCAGAGGCAGGATTCTGTCCCACTGTTGTCAGCTGCAGGATGCAGTCCCACTGTTGTCAAATGTAAGATTCTGTCCCACTCTCGTCAGAAGTATGATTCTGTCGCACTCTCGTCAGATGCAGCATCCAGTCCCAATCTGGTCAGATGCAGGATTCTGTCCAGCTCTCATCAGATGAGGGATCCAGTCCCACTCTCGTCAGATGTAGGATACAGTCCCTCTCTCGTCAGATGAAGGGTTCTGTCCCACTCTCGTCAGATGCAGGATTCTGTCCCACTCTCGTCAGATGCAGGATTCTGTCCCACTCTTGTCAGATGCAGGATCCAGTTCAAATCTCGTCAGATGTAGTATTCTATCCCACTCTCGTCAGATGGATGATTCTGTCCCACTCTCGTCAGATGCAGGTTCCAGTCCCCCTCTCGCCAGATGCAGGATTCTATCCCACTCTAGTCAGATGCAGGATTCTGTCCCACTCTCCTCAGACGGCGGATTCTGGCCCACTTTCGTCAGATGTAGGAATCTGTCCAACTCTCGTCAGATGCAGGATCCTGTCCCCGCTCGTCAGATACAGGAGTCTGTCCCACTCTCGTCAGATGTATGATTCAGTCCCACTCTCTTCCGATTTAGGATCCTGTCCCACTATCGTCAGAAGCAGGATTCTGTCCCACTCTCCACAGAAGCAGAAGTCTGTCCCACTCTCGTCAGATGTAGGATCCAGTCCAAATCTTGTAAGATGCAGGATGCTGTCCCACTATCGTCAGATGCAGGATCCTGTCCCACTCTCTTCAGATGCAGGTTCCTGTCTAACTCTCGTCAGATGCAGGATTCTGTCCCACTCTCGTCATGTATGATTCTGTCCCACTCTCGTCAGATGCAGGATCGTGTCCGATTCTTGTCAGATGCAGGATTCTGTCCCACTCTTGTCAGATGCAGGATTCTGTCCCACTCGTGTCAGATGCAGGATCCTGTCCACGCTCGTCAGATGCAGGATTCTGTCCAACTCACGTCAGATGCAGGATCCAGTCCCACTCTGGTCAGATGTAGGATCCAGTCCCACTCTCGTCAGATGTAGGACTCTATCCCACTCTCGTCAGATGCAAGATTCTGTCCCACTCTCGTCAGATGCAGGATACAGTCCCCCTCTCACCAGATCCAGGATTCTGTCCCGCTCTTGTCAGATGTAGTATCCAGTCCCACTCTCATCAGATGCAGGATCCTGTCCCACTATTGACAGATGCAGGATTCTGTCCCACTCTCGTCAGATGAAGGATCCAGTCCAAATCTTGTCAGATGCAGGATCCTGTCCCACAAACGTCAGATGCCAGATCCAGTCCCACACTCCTCAGATGTAAAATTCTGTCCCACTCTTGTCAGATGCAGGATCCTGTCCCAATCTCCTCAGATGTAGGATTCTGTCCCACTCTCGTCAGATGCAGGATCCAGTCCCACTCTCGTCAGATGCAAGACCCTGTCCCACTCTCGTCAGATGCAGGACCCTGTCCCACTCTTGTCAGATGCAGGATCCAGTCCCACTCTTGTCCGATGCAGGACCCTGTCCCACTCTCGTCAGATGCAGGATTCTGTCCAACTCTCGTCAGAGGCAGGATCCTGTCCCACTCTTGTCAGATGCAGGATCCAGTCCCATTCTCGTCAGATGCAAGATCCGATCCCACTCTCATCGGATGTAGGATTCTATCCCACTCTGGTTCGATGTAGGATTCTGTCCCACTGTCGTCAGAGGCAGGATCCTGTCCCACTGTTGTCAGCTGCAGGATGCAGTCCCACTGTTGTCAGATGTAAGATTCTGTCCAACTCTCGTCAGAAGTATGATTCTGTCGCACTCTCGTCAGATGCAGCATCCAGTCCCAATCTGGTCAGATGCAGGATTCTGTACAGCTCTCATCAGATGAGGGATCCAGTCCCACTCTCGTCAGATGTAGGATACAGTCCCTCTCTCGTCAGATGAATGATTCTGTCCCACTCTTGTCAGATGCAGGATTCTGTCCCACTCTCGTCAGATGCAGGATTCTGTCTCACTCTTGTCAGATGCAGGATCCAGTTCAAATCTCGTCAGAAGTAGTATTCTATCCCACTCTCGTCAGATGGATGATTCTGTCCCACTCTCGTCAGATGCAGGTTCCAGTCCCCCTCTCGCCAGATGCAGGATTCTATCCCACTCTAGTCAGATGTAGGATCCATTCCCACTCTCATCAGATGCAGGATCCTGTCCCAATATCGTCAGATGCAGGATTCTGTCCCACTCTCGTCAGATGCAGGATCCTGTCCCAATATCGTCAGATGCAGGATCCTGTCCCACTCTCCTCAGATACAGTCTTCTGTCCCACTCTCGTCAGATGTATGTTTCTTTCCCACTCTCGTCAGATGCTGGATCCTGTCCCACTC
Source organism: Gymnothorax javanicus (assembly GCA_029692085.1). NCBI lineage: Eukaryota > Metazoa > Chordata > Actinopteri > Anguilliformes > Muraenidae > Gymnothorax > Gymnothorax javanicus. Next base: position 98,484,798 of record CM056194.1, on the reverse strand, counting down.
TCGTCAGATGCAGGATCCTTTCCAACTTTCGTCAGATGCAGGATTCTGTCCCACTTTCGTCAAATGTATGATTCTGTCCCACTCTCGTCAGATGCAGGATCCTATCCCACTCTTGTCAGATTCAGGATTCTGTCCCACTCTCTTCAGATGTAAGATTCGGTCCCACTCTAGTCAGATGCAGGATTCTGTCCCACTCTCGTCAGACGGCGGATTCTGGCCCACTTTCGTCAGATGTTGGAATCTGTCCAACTCTCGTCAGATGCAGGATTCTGTCCCACTCTTGTCAGATATAGGATTCTGTCCCTCTCTCGTCAGATGCAGGATTCTGTCCGACTGTCGTCAGATGTAGGATCTTGAACCACTCTCTTCAGATGTATGATTCTGTCCCACTCTCGTCAGATGCAGGATTCTGTCCCACTCTTGTCAGATGCAGGATTCTGTCCCACTCTTGCCAGATATAGGATTCTGTCCCACTCTCGTCAGATGCAGGATTCTGTCCCCCTCTAGTCAGATGCAGCATTCTGTCCCACTCTTTTCAAATGTAGGATCCTGTCCCACTATTGTCAAATGTAGCATCCTGTCCCACTCTCGTCACATGCAGGATTCTGTCCCACTCTCGTCAGATGTAGGACTCTGTCCCACTCTCGTCAAATGCAGGATTGTGTCACACTCTTGTCAGATGAAGGATTCTGTCCAAATTTCTTCAGTTGTAAGATTCTTTCCCAGTCTCGTCAGATGTAGGATTCGGTCCCACCCTAGTCAGATGCAGGATTCTGTCCCACTCTCGTCAGACACCGGATTCTCTCCCACTCTCGTCAGATGTAGCAGTCTGTCCCAATCTCGTCAGATGTAGTATTCTATCCCACTCTCGTCAGATGGATGATTCTCTCCCACTCTCATCAGATGCAGGTTCCAGTCCCCCTCTCGCCAGATGCAGGATTATGTCCCACTTTCATCAGATGCAGGATCCTGTCCCACTCTCCTCAGATACAGGATTCTGTCCCACTCTCGTCAGATGTATGTTTCTTTCCCACTCTTGTCAGATGCTGGATCCTGTCCCACTCTCGTCAGATGCAGGATCCTTTCCAACTCTCGTCAGATGCAGGATACTGTCCCACTTTCCACAAATGTATGATTCTGTCCCACTCTCGTCAGATGCAGGATCCTGTCCCATTCTTGTCAGATGCAGGATTCTGTCCCACTCACGTCAGATGCAGGATTCTGTCCCACTCTTGTCAGATGCAGGATCCTGTCCACGCTCATCAGATACAGGAGTCCGTCCCACTCTCGTAAGATGTATGATTCAGTCCCAGTCTCGTCAGATATAAGATTCGGTCCCACTCTAGTCAGTTGCAGGATTCTGTCCCACTCTTGTCAGATCCAGGATTTTGTCCCACTCTTGTCAGATATAGGATTCTGTCCCACTCTCGTCAGATTTAGGATTCTGTCCCACTCTCGTCAGATATAGGTTTCTGTCCCCCTCTAGTCAGATGCAGCATTCTGTCCAACTGTCGTCAGATGTAGGATCTTGTCCCACTCTCTTCAGATGTATGATTCTGTCCCACTCTCATCAGATGCAGGATTCTGTCCCACTCTTGTCAGATCCAGGATTTTGTCCCACTCTTGTCAGATGCAGCATTCTGTCCCACTCTTTTCAAATGTAGGATCCTGTCCCACTATTGTCAAATGTAGCATCCTGTCCCACTCTCGTCACATGCTGGATTCTGTCCCACTCTCGTCAGATGTAGGACTCTGTCCCACTCTCGTCAAATGCAGGATTGTGTCACACTCTTGTCAGATGAAGGATTCTGTCCCAATTTCGTCAGTTTTAGGATTCTTTCCCAGTCTCGTCAGATGTAGGATTCGGTCCCACTCTAGTCAGATGCAGGATTCTGTCCCACTCTTGTCAGATGTAAGATTCTGTCCCACTCTCGTCAGATGTAAGATTCTGTCCCACTCTCGTCAGATCTAGATTTCTGTCCCCCTCTAGTCAGATGCTGCATTCTGTCCCACTCTTGTCAAATGTAGGATACTGTCCCACTCTTGTCAGATGAGGGAATTGGTACCACTTTTTTCAGATGTAGGATCCTGTCCCACTCTCGTCAGATGCAGGATCCTGTCTCACTCTTGTCAGATGCAGGATTCTGTCCCAATTTCGTCAGTTTTAGGATTCTTTCCCAGTCTCGTCAGATGTAGGATTCGGTCCCACTCTAGTCAGATGCAGGATTCTGTCCCACTCTTGTCAGATGTAAGATTCTGTCCCACTCTCGTCAGATGTAAGATTCTGTCCCACTCTCGTCAGATCTAGATTTCTGTCCCCCTCTAGTCAGATGCTGCATTCTGTCCCACTCTTGTCAAATGTAGGATACTGTCCCACTCTTGTCAGATGAGGGAATTGGTCCCACTTTTTTCAGATGTAGGATCCTGTCCCACTCTCGTCAGATGCAGGATCCTGTCCCCGCTCGTCAGATACAGTAGTCTGTCCCACTCTCATCAGATGTCTTATTCAGTCCCACTCTCTTCCGATTTAGGATCCTGTCCCACTATCGTCAGAAGCAGGATTCTGTCCCACTCTCCACAGAAGCAGAAGTCTGTCCCACTCTCGTCAGATGTTGGATTCTGTCCCACTCTCGTCAGATGTAAAATCCTGTCCCACTCTTGTCAGATACAGGATTGTGTCCCAATCTCCTCAGATGCAGGATTCTGTCCCACTCTTGTCAGATGCAAGATTTTGTCCCACTCATGTCAGATGAAGGATTTGTCCCTCTCTCGTCAGATACAATATTCTGTATCAATCTTGTCAGATGTCGGATCCCACTCCCAGATGTAGGATCCTGTCCCACTCTCAACAGATGCAGGATCCTGTCCCACTCTCGTCAGATGCAGGATCCTGTCCCACTCTCGTCACATACAGGATTTTGTCCCATCACATACATGATTCTGTATCAATCTTGTCAGATGTCGGATCCTGTCCCACTCATCAGAACCAGGATCCTGTCCCACTCTCGAAGATGCAGGATCCTATCCCACTCTGCAGATCCCTGTCCCACTCTCACAGAACCAGGATCCTGTCCCACTCTCGTCAGATGCAGGATCCTGTCCCACTCTCGTCAGAACCAGGATCCTGTCCCACTCTCGTCAGATGCAGGATCCTGTCCCACTCTCGTCAGATGCAGGATCCTGTCCCACTCTCATCAGATGTATGTTTCTGTCCCACTCTCGTCAGATGCAGGATCCTGTCCCTCTCTCATCAGATGCAGGATCCTGTCCAACTCTCGTCAGATGCAGGATTCTGTTCCACTCTCGTCAAATGTATGACTCTCTCCCACTCTCGTCAGATGCAGGATCCTGTCCCACTTTTGGCAAATGCAGGATTCTGTCCCACTCTCGTCAGATGCAGGATTCTGTCCTACTCTTGTCAGATGCAGGATTCTGTCCCACTTTTGTCAGATATAGGTTTCTGTCCCCCTCTAGTCAGATGCAGCATTCTGTCCCACTCTTTTCAAATGTAGGATCCTGTCCCACTATTGTCAAATGTTACATCCTGTCCCACTCTCGTCACATGCTGGATTCTGTCCCACTCTCGTCAGATGTAGGACTCTGTCCCACTCTCGTCAAATGCAGGATTGTGTCACACTCTTGTCAGATGAAGGATTCTGTCCCAATTTGTAAGATTCTGTCAGTTTTAGGATTCTTTCTCAGTCTCTGTCAGATGTAGGATTCGGTCCCACTCTAGTCAGATGCAGGATTCTGTCCCACTCTTGTCAGATGTAAGATTCTGTCCCACTCTCGTCAGATGTAAGATTCTGTCCCACTCTCGTCAGATCTAGATTTCTGTCCCCCTCTAGTCAGATGCTGCATTCTGTCCCACTCTTGTCAAATGTAGGATACTGTCCCACTCTTGTCAGATGAGGGAATTGGTCCCACTTTTTTCAGATGTAGGATCCTGTCCCACTCTCGTCAGATGCAGGATTCTGTCTCACTCTTGTCAGATGCAGGATTCTGCCCCACTCTCTTCAGAACCAGGATCCTGTCCCACTCTCGTCAGATGCAGGATCCTGTCCCCGCTCGTCAGATACAGGAGTCTGTCCCACTCTCGTCAGATGTATGATTCAGTCCCACTCTCTTCCGATTTAGGATCCTGTCCCACTATCGTCAGAAGCAGGATTCTGTCCCACTCTCCACAGAAGCAGAAGTCTGTCCCACTCTCGTCAGATGTTGGATTCTGTCCCACTCTCGTCAGATGTAAAATCCTGTCCCACTCTTGTCAGATACAGGATTGTGTCCCAATCTCGTCAGATGCAGGATTCTGTCCCACTCTTGTCAGATGCAAGATTTTGTCCCACTCATGTCAGATGAAGGATTTTGTCCCTCTCTCGTCAGATACAATATTCTGTATCAATCTTGTCAGATGTCGGATCCTGTCCCACTCTCAACAGATGTAGGATCCTGTCCCACTCTCGTCAGATGCAGGATCCTGTCCCACTCTTGTCAGATGCAGGATTCTGTCCCACTCTCATCAGAACCAGGATCCTGTCCCACTCTCGTCAGATGGAGGATCCTGTCCCACTCTCGTCAGATGCAGGATTTTGTCCCACTCTCGTCAGATACATGATTCTGAATCAATCTTGTCAGATGTCGGATCCTGTCCCACTCTCATCAGAACCAGGATCCTGTCCCACTCTCGTAAGATGCAGGATCCTGTCCCACTCTCGTCAGATGCAGGATCCTGTCCCACTCTCGTCAGAACCAGGATCCTGTCCCACTCTTGTCAGATGCAGGATTCTGTCCCACTCTCATCAGAACAAGGATCCTGTCCCACTCTCGTCAGATGCAGGATCCTGTCCCACTCTCGTCAGATGCATGTTTCTGTCCCACTCTCATCAGATGCTGGATCCTTTCCCTCTCTCGTCAGATGCAGGATCCTGTCCAACTTTCGTCAGATGCAGGATTCTGTTCCACTCTCGTCAGATGTATGACTCTGTCCCACTCTCGTCAGATGCAGGATCCTGTCCCTCTCTCATCAGATGCAGGATCCTGTCCAACTCTCGTCAGATGCAGGATTCTGTTCCACTCTCGTCAGATGTATGACTCTCTCCCACTCTCGTCAGATGCAGGATCCTGTCCCACTTTTGGCAAATGCAGTATTCTGTCCCACTCTCGTCAGATGCAGGATTCTGTCCTACTCTTGTCAGATGCAGGATTCTGTCCCACTCTCGTCAGATGCAGGATTCTGTCCTACTCTTGTCAGATGCAGGATTCTGTCCCACTTTTGTCAGATACAGGATTGTTTCCCACTCTGGTCAGATGTAGGATGCTGTCCCACTCTTGTCAGATCCAGGATTTTGTCCCACTGTTGTCAGATATTGGATTCTGTCCCACTCTCGTCAGATATAGGTTCTGTCCCACTCTCGTCAGATATAGGTTTCTGTCCCCCTCTAGTCAGATGCAGCATTCTGTCCCACTCTTTTCAAATGTAGGATCCTGTCCCACTATTGTCAAATGTAGCATCCTGTCCCACTCTCGTCACATGCAGGATTCTGTCCCACTCTCGTCCGATGTAAGACTCTGTCCCACTCTCGTCAAATGCAGGATTGTGTCACACTCTTGTCAGATGAAGTATTCTGTCCCAATTTCGTCAGTTTTAAGATTCTTTCCCAGTCTCGTTAGATGTAGGATTCGGTCCCACTCTAGTCAGATGCAGGATTCTGTCCCACTCTCGTCAGACGCCGGATTCTCTCCCACTCTCGTCATATGTAGCAGTCTGTCCCACTCTCGTCAGATGCAGGATTCTGTCCGACTGTCGTCAGATCTAGGATCTTGAACCACTCTCTTCAGATGTATGATTCTGTCCCACTCTCGTCAGATGCAGGATTCTGTCCCACTCTTGTCAGATGCAGGATTCTGTCCCACTCTTGTCAGATATAGGATTCTGTCCCACTCTCGTCAGATAAAGGATTCTGTCCCACTCTTGTCAGATGCAGCATTCTGTCCCACTCTTGTCAAATGTAGGATCCTGTCCCACTCTCGTCAGATGTAGGATTCCGTCCCTCTCTCGTCAGATGCAGGATTCTGTCCCTCTCTCGTCAGATGTAGGATTCTGTCCCACTCTCGTCAGATGTAGGATTCTGTCCCACCTCTCTTCAGATGTAGGATTCTTTCCCACTCTTTTCAGATGTAAGATTCTGTCCCACTCTCGTCAGATGTAAGATTCTGTCCCACTCTCGTCAGATGTAAGATTGTGTCCCACTCTCGTCAGATGTAGGATTCTGTCCCACCTCTCTTCAGATGTAGGATTCTGTCCCACTCTTGTCAAATGTAAGATTCTGTCCCACTCTCGTCAGATGTAAGATTGTGTCCCACTCTCGTCAGATGTAAGACTCTGTCCCAATCTCGTCAAATGCAGGATTGTGTCACACTCTTGTCAGATGAAGGATTCTGTCCCAATTTCGTCAGTTTTAAGATTCTTTCCCAGTCTCGTCAGATGTAGGATTCGGTCCCACTCTAGTCAGATGCAGGATTCTGTCCCACTCTCGTCAGACGCCGGATTCTCTCCCACTCTCGTCATATGTAGCAGTCTGTCCCACTCTCGTCAGATGCAGGATTCTGTCCGACTGTCGTCAGATGTAGGATCTTGAACCACTCTCTTCAGATGTATGATTCTGTCCCACTCTCGTCAGATGCAGGATTCTGTCCCACTCTTGTCAGATGCAGGATTCTGTCCCACTCTTGTCAGATATAGGATTCTGTCCCACTCTCGTCAGATAAAGGATTCTGTCCCACTCTTGTCAGATGCAGCATTCTGTCCCACTCTTGTCAAATGTAGGATCCTGTCCCACTCTCGTCAGATGTAGGATTCCGTCCCTCTCTCGTCAGATGCAGGATTCTGTCCCTCTCTCGTCAGATGTAGGATTCTGTCCCACTCTCGTCAGATGTAGGATTCTGTCCCACCTCTCTTCAGATGTAGGATTCTTTCCCACTCTTTTCAGATGTAAGATTCTGTCCCACTCTCGTCAGATGTAAGATTGTGTCCCACTCTCGTCAGATGTAGGATTCTGTCCCACCTCTCTTCAGATGTAGGATTCTGTCCCACTCTTGTCAAATGTAAGATTCTGTCCCACTCTCGTCAGATGTAAGATTGTGTCCCACTCTCGTCAGATGTAGGTTTCTGTCCCACTCTTGTCAGATATAGGATTCTGTCCCACTCTTGTCAGATGCAGCATTCTATCCTACTCTTGTCAAATGTAGGATCCTGTCCCACTCTCGTCAGATGTAGGATTCCGTCCCTCTCTCGTCAGATGCAGGATTCTGTCCCACTCTCGTCAGATGTAGAATTCTGTCCCACTCTCGTCAGATGTAGGATTCTGTCCCACCTCTTTTCAGATGTCGGATTCTGTCCCACTCTTGTCAGATGTAAGATTCTGTCCCACTCTCGTCAGATGTAAGATTGTGTCCCACTCTCGTCAGATGTAGATTTCTGTCCCCCTCTAGTCAGATGCAGCATTCTGTCCCACTCTTGTCAAATGTAGGATCCTGTCCCACTCTTGTCAGATGAGGGAATTGGTCCCACTTTTTTCAGGCGTAGGATCCTGTCCCACTCTCGTCAGATGCAGGATCCTGTCCTACTCATGTCAGATGTAGGATTCTGTCTCACTCTCTTCAGATGTAGGATTCTGTCCCACTCTCGTCAGATGTAGGATTCTTTCCCACTCTCGTCAGATGTATGATTCTGTCTCACTCTTGTCAGATGTAGGATTCTGTCCCACTCTCGTCAGATGCAGGATTCTGTCCCACTCTCGTCAGATGCAGGATTCTGTCCCACTCTCGTCAGATGTAGGATTCTGTCCCACTCTCTTCAGATGTAGGATTCTGTCCCACTCTCGTCAGATGTAGAATTCTGTCCCACTCTCGTCAGATGTAGGTTTCTGTCCCACTCTCGTCAGATGTAGGATTCTTTACCACTCTTGTCAAATGTAGGATCCTGTCCCACTCTCGTCAGATGTAGGATTCTGTCCCACTCTCGTCAGATGTAGGATTCTGTCCCACTCTTGTCAGATGAAGGAATTGGTCCCACTTTTATCAGATGCAGGATCCTGTCCCACTCTCGTCAGATGTAGCATTCTGTCCCACATTTGTCAGATGTAGGATTCTGTCCCACTCTCGTCAGATGTACGATCCTGTCCCACTCTCGTCAGATGTAGGATCCTGTCCCAATCTCATCAGATGTAGGTTACCCTGTCCCACTCGTCAGATGTAGGATTCTGTCCCACTCTTGTCAGATGTAGGATTCTGTCCCACTCTCGTTAGATGTAGGATTCTGTCCCACTCTTGTCAGATGAAGGAATTGGTCCCACTTTTATCAGATGCAGGATCCTGTCCCACTCTCGTCAGATGTAGGATTCTGTCCCACATTTGTCAGATGTAGGATTCTGTCCCACTCTCGTCAGATGTAGGATCCTGTCCCAATCTCATCAGATGTAGGTTACCCTGTCCCACTCGTCAGATGTAGGATTCTGTCCCACTCTCGTCACATGTAGGAATTTGTCCCACTTTTCTACTTTGCAGGATCCTGTCCCACTCTCGTCAGATTTAGGATTCTGTTCCACTCTCATCAGATGTGGGATTCTGTCCCACTCTCGACAGATGTAGGATCCAGTCCCACTCTCATCAGATGTAGGATCCTGTCCCACTTTCGTCAGATGCAGGATCCTGTCCCTCTCTCATCAGATGCAGGATCCTGTCCCACTCTCATCACATGCAGGATCCTGTCCCACTCTCGTCAGATGTAGGATCCTGTCCCACTCTCTTCAGATGTAGGATCCTAGCTACTGAATTTGGGTTTAATTGCTTATGCTTATTCATTGAAGGTAAACCTCCGTTAACCTGCGCTGTCCCGAAGCCAGCACGGACAGAGTAAATGTGCAGAGGGGCCATGAGCAGGGCTTTATGCGATACCATACTGAACATCATTATTTTTTTAAATTCTATGAGACAGGATTTTCAAATCCAAAAAACTATCGTCTTCAAGTAAAGTGTGCAGGAAAGTAGTTTAAAACTGGAGCAGAATGACCAACTCATTTTTGAAATGATTACAGAGTACTGCATGATTACTTGTGTCAAAACCTGCAATTAAATTGAGAAAAACAACCTTGGAAACCAATTCATATCAGTGCAGTCTCAGGTTATTAGCCACTCTCACCGATTTGGTCTCCTTATGGAGAGCAGATATGAGGTGGACTGAAATTTATCATGAACACAGTTTCTGCTGAGAAATTAGTTTAGCCGCCAGAGAAGTACATTTTCCAAATATTTTGCTCAAAAATGGTAAATTAGAAATGGGATTCAAATTACTCAGTACTGAAGAATCAATAGAATGCTGCGCAAGGCAAGGTTTAACGACTGTAGTTGTCAGTGCACCAGGGAAAACTCCTGTTTCCAACGAACAGAAGGTAATATCAAGCACAATAAAAATTAGGCTGTCAACAACATTTCAGAGGAGCATTCCTGAACCGGAATGAGTGCACATGAAATTAAATTAATTTAAAACAAATACACCAATAGTGCCCATATTCACTGAGATGCTGTCTTGTTTTGAGAGGATATTTCACTATGTTTTTACTGAAAAGCACTCGGAGGTAGAACTGTGCATGCACAGTCAAGAACAAAACTGCCCAAACTGTGAGTCTCTCTCTCTCTTTCAAGCACACACAAACACAGACACACACACACACACAAACACACACAAATGAATATTACAAGTGTTGCAACGGCAAAAGATATTAAAGAGGTGATGAGAGGAGAATGATGAAATACAGAATGTTTCAGCAGAAATTAGAGATTCATGAAATAAAAAATAATGAAAGATCAGTGCTGTCAGATTTGGGTGAAGGGCAGGAGATCTGCAGATGGAAGGTGTGTTCTAGAGGTGCAAGACACAGGCTGATGTCAGTAGCACCGTACAGCCGGCGCTAATGGTGCAATTAAGACCTTCAGGGCTGGGTTGAGGCGCTGGAATGATGGACGGAGGCGCTCAGTCGGCAGTAATAATGACTGCGCAGAATGGGCTTGATTAGCTCTCAGTCACACTGGCTCTTCACGCAGATGTCCCGGAGATGAGACGGCCCAAAATTACTCAAATCTGGCTTTAATCCTGCATCATTCTGTTTGTGCCCTCAGGGGAAAAGAGAAGGCTGGAATGATGGGTATTTGGAATCACGGACTAACGTTTAACTCAGCTGTTTGCCTGTGGAATAGTGCTGCTGAAGTTTGGTGACACAAGGTGGAAGTGCAGAGCAGTGAGGTAGCAGTGTTTGGGAGTGGGATGTGGTGTGGAATAGTGCAGCTGAAGTTTGGTTACAAAGGGTGGAAGTGCAGAGCAGTGAGGTAGTAGTGTTTGGGAGTGGGATGTGGTGTGGAGTAGTGCAGCTGAAGTTTGGTTACACAGGGTGGAAGTGCAGAGCAGTGAGGTAGCAATGTTTGGGAGTGGGATGTGGTGTGGACTAATGCAGCTGAAGTTTGGTTACACAGGGAGGAAGTGCAGAGCAGTGAGGTAGTAGTGTTTGGCAGTGTGATGTGGTGTGGAGTAGTGCTGCTGAAGTTTGGTTACACAGGGAGGAAGTGCAGAGCAGTGAGGTAGCAGTGTAATGTTTGGTTACACAGGGAGGAAGTGCAGAGCAGTGAGGTAGCAGTGTATGGGAGTGGGATGTGGTGTGCAGTAGTGCAGCTGTAGTTTGGATTCACAGGGTGGAAGTACAGAGCAGTGAGGTAGCAGTGTTTGTGAGTGGGATGTGGTTAATCTGAAGTTTGGTTACACAGGGTGGAAGTACAGAGCAGTGAGGTAGCAGTGTTTGTGAGTGGGATGTGGTTAATCTGAAGTTTGGTTACACAGGGTGGAAGTGCAGAGCAGTATGGTAGCAGTGTTTGTGAGTGGGATGTGGTTAATCTGAAGTTTGGTTACACAGGGTGGAAGTGCAGAGCAGTGGGGTAGCTGTGTTTGGGAGTGGGATGTGCTGTGGAGTAGTGCAGCTGTAGTTTGGATACACAGGGTGGAAGTGCAGAGCAGTGAGGTAGCAGTGTTTGGGAGTGGGATGTGGTGTGGAGTAGTGCAGCTGTAGTTTGGATACACAGGGTGGAAGTACAGAGCAGTGAGGTAGCAGTGTTTGGGAGTGGGATGTGGTGTGGAGTAGTGCAGCTGTAGTTTGGATACACAGGGTGGAAGGGCAGAGCAGTGAGGTAGCAGTGTTTGGGAGTGGGATGTGGTGTGGAGTAGTGCAGCTGTAGTTTGGATACACAGGGTGGAAGTGCAGAGCAGTATGGTAGCAGTGTTTGTGAGTGGGATGTGGTTAATCTGAAGTTTGGTTACACAGGGTGGAAGTGCAGAGCAGTGAGGTAGCAGTGTTTGGGAGTGGGATGTGGTGTGCAGTAGTGCAGCTGTAGTTTGGTTACACAGGGTGGAAGGGCAGAGCAGTGAGGTAGCAGTGTTTGGGAGTGGGATGTGGTGTGGAGTAGTGCAGCTGAAGTTTGGTTACACAGGGTGGAAGTGCAGAGCAGTGTTTGGGAGGGGATGTGGTGTGCAGTAGTGCAGCTGAGCAGTGTTTGGGAGGTAGGTGTTTGGGATGGGATGGGTGTGGAGTAGTGCAGCTGAAGTTTGTTTACACAGGTTGGAAGTGCAGACCAGTGAGGTAGCAGTGTTTGGGAGTGGGATGTGGTGTGGAGTAGTGCAGCTGAAGTTTGGTTACACAGGGTCGAAGTGCAGAGCAGTGAGATAGCAGTGTTTGGGAGTGGGATGTGGTGTGGAGTAGTGCAGCTGTAGTTTGGTTACACAGGGTGGAAGTGCAGAGCAGTGAGGTAGCAGTGTTTGGGAGTGGGATGTGGTGTGCAGTAGTGCAGCTGAAGTTTGGTTACACAGGGTGGAAGTGCAGAGCAGTGAGGTAGCAGTGTTTGGGAGTGGGATGTGGTTAATCTGAAGTTTGGTTACACAGGGTGGAAGTGCAGAGCAGTGAGGTTGGTTTTGGGGTGGGAGGGTGGAAGTGCAGAGCAGTGAGGTGGCAGTGTTTGGGAGTGGATTGTGGTGTGGAGTAGTGCAGCTGAAGTTTGGTTACACAGGGTGGAAGTGCAGAGCAGTGAGGTAGCAGTGTTTGGGCGTGGGATGTGGTGTGCAGTAGTGCAGCTGAAGTTTGGTTACACAGGGTGGAAATGCAGAGCAGTGAGGTAGCAGTGTTTGGCAATGGGATGTGGTGTGCAGTAGTGCAGCTGTAGTTTGGTTACACAGGGTGGAAGTGCAGAGCAGTGAGGTAGCAGTGTGTGGGAGTGGGATGTGGTGTGGAGTAGTGCAGCTGTAGTTTGGTTACACAGGGTGGAAGTGCAGAGCATTGAGGTAGCAGTGTTTTGGTGTGGGATGTGGTGTGGAGTAGTGCAGCTGTAGTTTGGTTACACAGGGTGGAAGTGCAGAGCATTGAGGTAGCAGTGTTTGGGAGTGGGTTGTGGTGTGCAGAATTGCAGCTGTAGTTTGGTTACACAGGGTGGAAGGGCAGAGCAGTGAGTTAGTAGTGTTTGGGAGTGGGATGTGGTGTGCAGTAGTGTGGCTGAAGTTTGGTTACACAGTGTGGAAGTGCAGACCAGTGAGGGAGCAGTGTTTGGGAGTGGGATGTGGTGTAGAGTAGTGCAGCTGAAGTTTGGTTACACAGGGTGGAAATGCAGATCAGTGAGGAAGTAATGTTTGGGAATGGGATGTGGTGTGGAGTAGTGCAGCTGAAGTTTGGTTACACAGGGTGGAAGTGCAGAGCAGTGAGGTAGCAGTGTTTGGGAGTGGGATGTGGTGTGCAGTAGTGCAGCTGAAGTTTGGTTACACAGGGTGGAAGCGCAGAGCAGTGAGGTAGCAGTGTTTGGGAGTGGGATGTGGTGTGGAGTAGTGCAGCTGAAGTTTGTTTACACAGGTTGGAAGTGCAGAGCAGTGAGGTAGCAGTGTTTGGGAGTGGGATGTGGTGTGGAGTAGTGCAGCTGAAGTTTGGTTACACAGGGTGGAAGTGCAGAGCAGTGAGGTAGCAGTGTTTGGGAGTGGGATGTGGTGTGGAGTAGTGCAGCTGTAGTTTGGATACACAGGGTGGAAGTACAGAGCAGTGAGGTAGCAGTGTTTGGTTGTGGGATGTGGTGTGGAGTAGTGCAGCTGTAGTTCGGTTACACAGGGTGGAAGTGCAGTGCAGTGAGGTAGCAGTGTTGGGGAGTGGGATGTGCTGTGGAGTACTGGAGTTGCTGGTGAGGGCATTCATGATCATGTGTTCATTTGTGGGGTTGTAGAGTTGGGTAGCAGAGTGGCAGTTGAGACCTGTTTTGAGAACTGAGGCAGTATTGTTGGGTAATCCAAGAGTATCATGTAATTGCGGGAGGTACTGAGGGTTTGTGAGGAAGTGAGCAGTGGTGACGAAGTGTGTCTGAGTGGAGTGTGGAGGTTTGGCGTAGAACTTATGAGCAGCGGATGCGGTATTGCTGCTTTCTACTGTAAAACCAATGTGGAGTTGGTGAGATACATTCATTCTGTTTCCATGACTCAAATTTTCAGCGATTTGTGCCACAGTGGCCCTGTCACAGAGAGTCCAGCCGCTCTGGATCCGTTTCGACCCATTCAACTGGACCTAACAAATCAGCTCCTTGCTGTCGCTCAAGGTCACTTTATCTCGCATCCAGCATGTTGACCACGAGAACCGATTGTCCTGTACAGCATGAGGTCTGTTCATAGATTTTGACACGCACTGTTAGCAGAAAATTAACATTTGCTTCATGGGTGAATGCTCATTATGTTTTGTCTCATCCACAGGACTGTAATTTGGAGGACAGTGACACCATTTTGGTTCTGTACTGCAGCACTGTGGGTTAGAGGATAAAATGATAACGAGACTGATATTCCCTTCAGAGCTGGACAGGCTGCATATCTAACATTTATTAAGTCCACAAAAAAAAAAAAAGAGGGTTTTCCACAGAAAAGATTCAGTCTGTGACGAACTTTACTTTGTTTACTTTGTCAAATAAGGATGCTGCAATTTTGTCACGGTGTAAAATTTCACGTCATGAGGTCGGTTGGCTTGGTAGTCTTTCAGTAATGCACTCCTGACAACAATGACAAAACAGAGCCAAATGCAAAACAAAGAAAGAGTAAGAAGGAGGATAATTTTCACTTTGCTCCTGTCTGGGTGTAGCAATAAATTTTACTTAGTGTAAAATAGGACCAAGGGTCCAGTAGCTTACCAGCAAGCAATCATCTAGTGATGATACAAGTTATGAAAATTTCATGTGAAGTTTGACCTTTGAATCAATAAAGGTCAATGTCAAGGTCACTATATAAAAGTTCACAAACATTAATAAGACGTTCTGTAATGCAATCCTAAGCTCTGAAGCAGTTTTGGCGACACAAGTCATTGAAAATTCAATATGTCAATTGTGAACTTCAAAGATCACAGAGGGTCAACTTGAGATCAGCAAATGGACTTCAAATATGATTTTCTAAATGTCTCTAAACAAACCCTGGCTCAATCTGTGACCATTTTGGTGATACAAGTCATTGTAATTTCACTGTTGAGTTTAGCCCTCAAAGGTCGCTGACAGTCAAGTTGAATGTCACCAAATGAAAGTTCATATGGGACTTCCTAGATGTCAGTAACACAAACCTAGGCTCCATCTGTGACCATTTTAGTGGTACAAGTCACTGAATTTTCACTAGGTCACATTTGACCTTTGAAGGTCAATAAGAAGGTCACCAAATGAAAGTTCATATATGACCTACACTCTATCTGTAACAATTTTGCTGATATAAGTCATTGAAATTTCACTGAAAAGTTTGGCTGTTGAAGGTTATTCAAGGTCAAGTTCAAGGTCACCAAATGAAAGTTCATATATGACCTATCGGTCTTCAATACACACGTTTCCAATCTTTAATATTTTCAAGCCTAGAAGCCTTCGAAAATTGTAACAAAATTTTGCCTGACCTCACGTTTGACCTTTCAAGGTCATCTGAGGTCAACTTAAACACAACCAATATATAGGTCATGTATGACTTCCTATATGTTAATAATACAAACTTAATCTCCACCCATTTAGCTTCCACAGGCAATTTTGCCCATTCTCCATAAGACCCAATGCTAAAGTACAGCGCCCCCACTAGACCCACTTCCGTCAATTCAATTACAATGGCACTTGCACTGTACCTCGGTGAGTTGATTGCCAGATTTAGAAAAAAGTGACAGTCCTATCTGTAACATTGGGGCCAAAATTTCAATGGCCTATAAAACGGAAAAAAATTATTCAATCAAAATTCAGAAAAAAAACATCTGGAGATATGGTCTCGTAGTATGTTATGGCAAATTTACACAAAAATTCATTGCGCCATAAAAAAAGATAAAAAATGTTCTGGACGACGGACGACGGTATATTTTCCCTTTAGTTTATTATTATTATTATTTTTTTTTTTTACTTAAGCAGCAGTCGGTTTTCCTGTGCTGGCTGTCTGAACTGAAACATCAGAGCCCCTGTCAGCTCGCAGTAGCTGAGGTAGATGAGGACCACACTGAGGAGGTCTGTGAATCTGGCATGATGGAGACTCATTGACCAAACTGGTTTACGGGCATTTTCAGCCATACTGGTTGAAATGTTAAGCACAGAGTACCTTTTGTATAAAGACCCCCCCACTGTAAAACACTTCAAAGCATACTGATCAGTTTGACAAAAAAATGAAAGGTCATTCATAGAATGACGACTTGCCGGAATCATGCACAGATCTCTGAAACAAAATGAACGGAATGGAGTTGGTTCTAAGTCTTTAGCTGTAATAGTAGCGAAGTTATGAACCAAAATGTGTTTTGGACCTTCCTGGTGAGCTTGCCCTTTGCCCTTTGCCCTCGAAAAGAGACCGGTCTCTAAGCCACAAGACTAGTCAATGTTGTCACCAAGTTTGGTGAAGATAATGTGAAAATTGTGGCCTGTAGAGTGCACACAAACAGACAGACCAAAAAATAAACCAAAATAGAGCGCTGCTTAGGTGTCCTTCACCTTTGACCTAGATTTACCACAATAGTGCAGTGCTTAGGTCAGGTAATGCAGGCCTTGAGTTTATCAACAAATGATGCACTTGGTCTTAAGTGTGTACACCGATTAGAAGCAAAGCTATGGCCACTTATTTGTTTTTGACATTTTGTGACACCTTGACCTTTGATGTAGATTCACCAAAATAGTGCAGTACCTAGGTCAAGTAACATAGACCTTTCGTTTATGAACAACATGCAGTTGGTTTGAAGTCTCTACGACGATTAGAACCGAAGATGTAGCTTCTTATGTGTTTTTAACCTTTTGTCAGACCTTGACCTTTGACCTAGATTCTTAGGTCAAGTATGATAGACCTTTCGTTTATGAACAATATGCAAACAAACACACAAATGAAAAGAGTAATATACTTGCGGAATCCGAGATTCCGGCAAGTAATAAAGTATTTATTATTTTATATTTAGTTGCACATCCTTCACATGCACGGACAGCTTGAAAATGCAGACATCAGCAGACCCTGGGTATCTATCCTGGTGATGCTCTGCAGCATCTTGAGTTCCTGCTGGTGCCGATCGCTCTCTGCCTTCAGTCTCTTCTGCAGCAGGTAAAATTGATGCTCCGCTGGATTAAGATCCTTTGATTATTCAGCTAACAGAACTTCGATAAGAGAAAAACGAGTCAATATCTAATGAATTACAGTGCTCACTCCAAATTCTAAATAACTGCAGAAATTCTTAAAACGAGTAATTTTTTTTTAAAGAGATTTCAAAAATAATTTCGCACTTGGAGTTTAAATGCCATTCACAAAAGTCATCTGGTAAATGCTTCAGGGAGAAAAAAATCACAGTAAATTCCTCAGCATTGATGTATTGATTTATCAGCAGTTTTATGATAATGTTAATTGGCAATAAAAATAAAATGGGATTTTTGACCTCCAGGGTAACAGCCCCCCTCTCCAGCTCAATAAAATCTCTTTCCCAGAAGAAGAGCAATGATTGCGTCCTGAGGGGAGGGGTTGAGAATATGGCAGGCGATACATTCTGTACCCTGATGCTGGCGGGTGACGCATTCTGTACCGATGATGGCAGGTGATACATTCTGTACCCTGATGTGGCGGGTGACGCATTCTGTACCCTGATGCTGGCAGGCGATGCATTCTGTACCCTGATGCTGGCGGGCAATGCATTCTGTACCCTGATGCTGGCGGGCGATGCATTCTGTACCCTGATGCTGCCGGGCGATGCATTCTGTACCCTGATGCTGGCGGGCGATGCATTCTGTACCCTGATGCTAGCGGGCGATGCATTCTTTACCCTGATGCCGGCGGGCGATGCATTCTGTACCCTGATGCTGGCGGGCGATGCATTCTGTAACCTGATGCTGGCTGGCGATGCATTCTGTACCCTGATGTTGGCAGGCCATGCATTCTGTACCCTGATGCTGGCAGGCCATGCATTCTGTACCCTGATGCTGGCAGGCCATGCATTCTGTACCCTGATGCTGGCAGGCCATGCATTCTGTACCCTGATGCTGGCAGGCGATGCATTCTGTACCCTGATGCTGGCAGGCCATGCATTCTGTACCCTGACACTGGCAGGTGATATATTCTGTACCCTGACGCTGGCGGGCGATACATTCTGTACCCTGACGCTGGTGGGCGATGCATTCTGCACCCTGATGCTGGCGGATGATGCATTCTGCACCCTGATGCTGGCGGGTGATGCATTCTGCACCCTGATGCTGGCGGGCGATACATTCTGTACCCTGATGCTGGCGCGCGAGGCATTGTTCTACTAACAAAACTTGGCCTAAATAATCCCACATAATTCACTGTTAATTCCTTTAACATATTTAAGGACCTCAATCAGATCACCCCTAAGTCTCCTGTTCCTAAGACTAAAGAGATTAAGGATCTTCAGCCTCTTCTGATAGCTTTCATCTTTTATACCTGGAATTAGCTTAGTGGCTCTTCTCTGAACTTTTTCTAGAGCCTCTATATCTTTCTTAAAGTATGGACCCCAGAACTGTACACAATACTCCAGATGTGGTCTGACGAATGTGTTGCACAATAGAAGTATCACCTCCTTGGATTTGTACTCAATACTTTTGGCAATGTATCCCAGCATCCGATTGGCTTTTTTAACTGCTACGGCACAATGGCTAGAACCTGTGAGGGTTTGGTCAACAATCACTCCTAGATCTTTTTCATGTTGAGCACATTCCAGTTTTAAACCTCCCATGAATAAATCCTGTCTAATATTTTTATTACCTACATGTACAACTTTAGATTTGGCTGCATTTAATTTCATTTGTCACATTTCTGCCCGATTCTGCATTCTGTACCCTGACGCTGGCGGCCGATGCATTGTGTACCCTGATGCGGCTGGGCTCCTGTCTTAAGCCTGGTTTAAAACTGATTTTAGCTTCTGCAGCCATAAACGGGCTGGAAGGGAAAATGTCAGTGCAAATCCAGTTATGGATTAAACTGCTGAGAATTCCAGAGTGATAAAAGCAAACTGCAAACATACATATAGTGCTGTGAAAAAGTATTTGCCCCCTTCCTGATTTCTTATTTTTTTGCATACTTGTCACACTTAAATGTTTCAGATCATAAAACAAATTTTAATATTAGACAAAGATAACCCGAGTAAACACAAAATGTAGTTTTTAAATGATTATTTCATTTATTGAGGGGAAAAAGCTATCCAAACTTACTTACTTGGCCCTATGTGAAAAAGTAATTGCCCCCCAAAACCTAATAACTGGTTGTGCCACCCTCGGCGACAACAACTGCAATCAAACATTTGCAATAACTGAAAATGAGTCTTTCACATCGCTGTGGAAGAATTTTAGCCCACTCTTCTTTGCAGAATTGTTTTAATTCAGCCACATTGGAGGGTTTTCGAGCATGAACGGCCTGTTTAAGGTCATGCCACTGCATCTCAATCAAATTTAAGTCCTGACTTTGACGAGGCCACTCCAAAACCTTCATTTTTTTTTTTTTTTTTTTAATTTTTTTAAGCCATTCAGAGGTGGATTTGCTGGTGTATTTCGGATCATTGTCCTGCTGCATAACCCAAGTGTGCTTGAGCTTGAGGTCACGAACTGATGGACGGACATTCTCCTTCAGGATTTTCTGGTCGAGAGCAGAATTCATGGTTCCATCAATTACGGCAAGTTGTCCAGGTTCTGAAACAGCAAAGCAGCCCCAGACCATCACACTACCACCATCATGTTTGACTGTTGGTATGATGTTCTTTTTATGAAATGCTGTGTTAGTTTTACGCCTGATGTAATGGGACGCACACCTCCAAAAAGTTCAACTTTTGTCTTGTTAGTCCACAGAATATTTTCCCAAAAGTCTTGGGGATCATCAAGATGTTTTTTGGCAAATGGGAGACGAGCCTTTGTGTTCTTTTTGGTCAGCAGTGGTTTTTGCCTTGGAACTCCCATGGATGCCATTTTTGCCCAGTCTCTTTATTGTTGAATCATGAACAGACTTTAACTCCTTCAACCCCACAGGCCTCTACAGAGGGCTGACCAACATATTCCCTTCAACCCCAAATTCCTGTAGGGAAAATTCAAACAATCTGACTAATTGATTGGAACATATCAGGTTACATTTAATGGGATTCCAGAGATAACAGTAAGATACAATGTCGAGATAATGACCAGCCCTCTACAGAGGGCTGTGGGGTTGAAGGGTATAGTGATGCTAGAATATCTGGGGTTGAAAGAGTTAAATGAGGCAAGTGAGGCCTGCAGTTCTTTAGATGTTATTCTGGGTTCTTTTGTGACCTCCTGGATGAGTCGTCAGTGCGCTCTTGGAGTAATTTTGGTAGGCCGAACACTCCTGGGAAGGTTCACCACTGTTCCAAGTTTTCTCCATTTGTGGATAATGGCTCTCTCCATGGTTCACTGGAGTCCCAAAGCCTTAGAAATGGCTTTGTAACCCTTTCCAGACTGATAGATGTCAATGACTTTGTTTCTCATCTGTTCTTGAATTTCTTAAGATCGTGGCATGATGTGTTGTTTTTTGAGATCTTTTAGCCTACTTCACTTTGTCAGCCAGGTTCTATTTAAGTGATTTCTTGATTCAACAGGTCTGGCAGTAATCAGACCTGGGTGTAGCTAGTTTTCTCTTACTCGGATTAACTTTGTCTAATATTAAAATTTGTTTTCTGATCTGAAACATTTAAGTGAGACAAATATGCAAAAAAATAAAAAATCAGGAAGGGGGCAAATACTTTTTCACAGCACTGCACATAAGCACTTAAGGTAATCAGTAGTGAGATGCCAGTAAATACCAAGAATATTTGTTTTTCCTCTGCCTCAATTTTTACTTGTGACTTTAAATGCAAATTACCAAAAATCACAATTTTGACTGATTTTCAACCTTGTGGCATTTATAAAATCTTTAATATTCATCTGATTGACTTGAAATTTGGACTGAAGTTGTATCTGGTGGAGATCTATGAAATGCCTTAGGATTTGCTAGATAGGTGCATCCCTAGGGGGTTAATTTTGAAAATGAAGCAAGTTGATGATAGGGATTTTTGTTATGGTTACATAACAGAGCTCATTATTCATAAATGTTCCAAACAAAAAAAAATCCTATGTCATTCATAGAACCATCTAAAATCTTTCAGATGAGGCTAATTTGAGGAAAATCTGACCATTGGTTATTGAAATATCAGTGCCACAAAATATTCTCAGATTTTGTCATTAAAGTGCCATTTCCATGGCAACCATGTAAATTTTTATCAAAATACTACATTTTATGATGTTAAAATCATGTTGAGTATGTTTATTTCTTAGTTTTTACATTATTGTGATTATTTCTACACTTTACCCTGAAGACCCCCTAAGGTGAAAAGAAAAGTGTTAGTCTTGGCATAACATCTCATTGTTCTACATAAAAGCAGACCCTGTAAATGCTACAGGACGACACTACATCAGCACCAATGACTCCATGGCAACCAACGGTTCCCTCACAATCCATTTCACAATGTTAACTGCACTGACGTTCCTAAGGCTTGGCTTCACAAATGCAGCGCTGCAGTACATCTAAACATCTCGAATGCAGCCCAGATGTGATTTTCAGCGAAGTACAAACCAGACAAAACGCGTCCTCAGCCCAGTCACAATCATATTCTCACCACCAACAGGTTTTTCATTCTTATTCAAATTTATTGACAAACAGTGTTTTACAAAGCAGTGCAGCAATGAGCTCTGTACATAGGAAGGGCAGAAATACAGACCCAAATAAATGAGACCGGCTCGGCCTGGCCCCGGTCCAAAATCAGGAGACGACCCTTCATGGAAGGATACACTGCTGCTCCTGTCTGCTCGCTTAAATGCAACCAAACATCCGCACGCATACAAACTAAAGAGGCCATGTTTGGAGGACACCGGCAGAAGGATTTCTTCTTCTGTCTGAATTTGTCCAAACCGAATTTCATTGCAGACAGTTAATGATGGTTTCTGTAAAATCCCTCTCACTCTGCTTTAGATGAGTTAAGCTTGCCCTTCAAGTCCAATTTTCCTCTGACATGACAATTTTACCATCCATTCGACAGATAGGGATCCCAAAAAAAAAAAAAAAAAAAAAAAATCAATCAGCAATCAACTGGAGTCCAGGGTGTGTGCACCAGACAGAGTGCTGTGGCTCTTGATTGGCTGGGGGAGCATGCCCTCCTGTGGAGCAGAGCTGTGATTGGATACCGCCCTCTTTCATGAAGGGCCAGTCCGCATTTCCTTCGACGCAGCCAGCATGGCTCTGACTTTTGCCATCAGGTCCTGCAGAGCAGGGAGGGAGGGAGGGAGGGAGAGAGAGAGAGAGAGAATTAGAAATCTGCAATGAAGAACCCAGCTCTTCATGATCTCACATTAGGGGCTGGTTCACTAAGATATTTCAGACTGGTCTATAGGGGTAGACCAGTATAAAATTTGCTCATAGATTAGTCTCAGGGCTCGACATTCCCTTTGATCTGATAGCCCGGCGACGTTTTTAGGCCTTCCGGGCCGGTACGGACCACCACACTTTGCATTTCACTGGTCCGGTTGGGCCACTAGCAAATAAAATCGCTTTCAAAAAAATTTATTCATCTTACTGCGTTAAACACGCAAAACGCAGCTCAAACTTGACATTACTTCGTCCATCTCAGCTCAAGAAATTAAAATGGGATTAGGATTATTCCACATAAGATCTTGCACGCACGATATCTTGTGCATGAAGATCATTGAGTGTTTATTGCGAGGAACTGGACGAGCGGTAACAGCATGCTTATGGGCGGTGCACGTGATAACTCCTCCAAACATGAAAGCGCATTTGAAACGGTTATAGTTGGAATTCTCATTGGAAAGGAAACTGAGTTGGGGGTACAATTTGAAAAAACCCGCACGCATTTCTTCTGACTACGACACGAAGCAGAACCCAGAACAAGCGAGAGTAATACTTTAGCTTGCTACAGCTCTACGTTGGGAATCGAGAATGCACCACAAGCTGCAATTTACCACGTTAGCTAGCCAGCCTAGGGTGCGCTTCCCAAAAGCTCAGTCGCTAATGATATCAGCTACTAAACTGCATAGGCTGAAACATTCGATCACCGGTTGCAGCTATGCAAGTTGGCACTACAGCGTTGTTGGGAAATATTCCCCAGGTTATTTTTCTGTGTTTCTAAGTAATGACTTCTCGCAATTGACCATGTCAATTTATTTTTGTTTCGTTCACTTGTTAAAGGCTTGGTTGAGCGAGTGAATATAGCCAGCTAGAATTAGAATTAGCTCCAGGAAATGTCTATTTAACTGTCCGACGGACCCCTTTATTTTCTGCCACTTTGCAGTCTCTTCCGTTTTACATGCGCAATTGGCACAGTTTAAAATAATCACGGAAACTAGGTAGCTATATACTTCGGAGATACTGATATTGCAAATTGATCATTTCGCTGGCGTCAATTTAGCCACAAGTAATTGGACTTATGTCTTCACGAGAAGCATCAGACGTTATTGCACGACACTTCCTATCAGATATAAAATACTGCATTGTCATTGACTATAAAGTTAGATTGGTTACTGGAATTGACATTCATACTGTGACTTAACGGTCCGGTAGCTTGATTACTGGCAGCAGGCTACGTTGTAAATTCATGCCTACTGCCTTACTTATATTGACTAGCTACAAACACGTCGCACACAGATGAAAAAAATCAAATGACAGTAAAATGATCCAATCATATTTCCCTTATGAATGGGAGGGCTTTGTTATCGCTAATGTTATGACAGGTTCCGCCCGCTGTCCCCCAGGCGAATCACAAGCTAGCGAAAAAAAAAAAAAAAAAAAAAAAAATCGGCGGTAAACCACCTAGCGAGCTAGCCTGAGTTGCTGGTTCGTAATAGATGTGAATATCATTTTGAGTTTATTAGGCACGTTTTCCAGATTAATTTTCAAAAAGAAGTTGGAGTTGATCAGCATGGGAAAACCTACACCAGGCCTTAATTTGATGCAAAAAACCAAGGCTTTTGAGAGGCATTTCAACACCAGCAATTATGCGCGATACCCATGGATGAAGGAGGAAAATCTGTATTGCTGGGATTGGGTCCTTGGCCAAAACTGGACTCTCTGAGCGGGTGAAAACGGCAGTTAAATGATCATGAAACAGTAAGCTATTTATAGGGCTCTGTGCTAAGTGATTTTTGTATTTTTGCCGTCGCTGTCAGTGTTTTGTGCATGTTATAAAATTTATTTGGGAAAACTTTATGCGGCATGACTGCTGAGATGGTGAAATATATTCACCGGTAATACAGCACGATGCTTTTACCCAAATTAACTTTACAGGGGAAACGGAATGAAACTTTTACCCTCTGAAATAAGTTTTGTGACCTCACGGATGCGTAAGATCACGGACAGCGTTAATTATTCATTAATTAGATCCTCCTGACTGATCCTGGCGTATCTGGAGATTTTAATGTTTTACAAGTAAAAAAAAAAAAAAAATCCGCGTATATTCATTTTCTCTCACTAAAGGACGGTGTGAGAACAGTATTAGGCACATGAAGCCAGCAGAGACCTTTCAGCCAGAACGACAGTACTTGGACGTATTTTCCTAATAAACCTCTCTGATTAGTCTTTCTTGCCTCGGTACACTGAAGGTAAAAATGGGCATACTACTCGGCCGTCTCGTTATACTAGTGTCGCGCTTTGACAAACTGCCCAAAGTGAAGAATTAATCGGGGCTAAAGAAAAAAAAATACTTGGAGCTACATCTTCGAATGCCACTGTTTTATACCCGTCACTGATGGATAAAGTTCATCAATGACGTTAGTGACGAGCGCCAGCGGGAGCTCTGCATTAGCCAATGTAATGCGTTCGCCATAATCCAGGCCGGTGAATTTGGAGTGTGGCCAGTGGATATTTAAATCTTCTGGCCCGGTGGGCAAGTGCCTTTTTTCCCCTGGAATGTCGAGCCCTGAGTCTAATGCAAGTTAGACTGTTTCACAAAAATAAAGACTGACTAAGTTTAAGCCAAAAAAATTAAGACACCTCACCCCCAGGCTAACTTGGGCTTTAGACCTATATTACCATGGTAACCAATCAGTTACACCTTCTGACCAGTGGCACTCAACAAAAAAACAGGAATACACAAAGAAAGAAAGAAAAACATGGGTTTACACGTTTACGGTAGCGGCCATTTTTTTCCATATCAGGTTTTTTTGTTATTGTTACACTCCTCATTGAATTTTCCGAGTAAAATTTCTTTATACGTTTTGAATTCTTCGAGGAGACAGAAGTTTTCTGCTGAGGTTAAAGGGAGATGAGCGGCTAGATGCGGCCATTTTTATTTGAGAAAATCTTAATTTACCCAGAATTCATTGTACAGAAGTCCTACTTAAGAAAGTCAAGAACTAAACTGCTTTGTGAAACAGCTGAATTTGGACGTCTATCTGATGTCTGACTAGTGCTTGTGTCTAACCCAAAGTCAGAGCCTATCTTTGCGAAAACAGCCCCTGGTTCTCCAGTTACTGACAGAACTCGGGAAGGACAGCAGAACCCGGTCCTGTTGGGAGATTTGGACCAGCCAATGGCTCAGGCACTAAACTGGAAAAATACAAAATTAAGGAAAAAGGCCAGGACTCTGAGAAAATGCACTTTCACCTCCAGTAACACAACACTGGCACAGGTCACCAGTTACACCAACCAGCGCCAGAAACCTCATGCATTAAGGTGGTTCAACTGAGCCCTAAGAGCACTAAAAGAGGAAGCCAAAAGGGCAGTTTCTTCCAAAAAAAAAATTTATTCATTTTTCTACATCAAAATACCTGCTAGATTGTCCAACCAAATGCATACGAAGGGGGAACATTTGCCAAATTAGCATTTTAAATGTATAGCCAAACACAGAGTCAGTTGCGTATGTAACGGCCTGACGAACACTTGAGTGAGAGCGCGTTATGTGTACCTGCGCGCCGAGCCTTATGAGGGTGCACTACATCTACTTGGCTGCTCTAGACTCTTTTTCGCATTGAAATGTTTTCAAATTATTCGTAATACAAATTCAGAGCTATGAAATCAAACATCATCTACCAAGACTGACAGAAGGTTATGGCCACAGCGTTAAACAGAACATCATACCTCTGCAAACTGCAGTTCTGAAACACTCCGTTACTCTGAACACATTAAGATTCAAAAAGGGGCTGCCGATTTCTGATTCATCTCACACAAAGGGTACCAAATCCTCCAGTATAATACAGTCCTTCCATCCCCACAGTTAGGCGTCATTAGCACACCCCTCCCCTCTGGCTCGCGCACTAAGAGCCCAAACTATAAAGAGCGCCACCAACTGCAACCAGGTCCAGCAAAGCTGCATTATGACCCATTCCACACTGGACGGATAGAAAACGATGAGAAGAAAGGAGGAACTGGCAGAGTATCAGTCCCACATCAGGCCCTCAGCAAACACACAGTCACTGATAAGAGCCTGGCACACACATTCGGCACATAAACACATCTGCCACCCTGAAAGGAGAGGACAGGCCATCAGGAAAACACGGGCAAATTACTTCCAGCTACGCAACACAATACTCGCTATGGTTTTCCAAGGAGTTCTTTAAAAGAAAAAGCACAAATTAAACATTTTTACTCCCGCTCTTTTAGGTGAAAGACACACTGGCCCTTCTGCAGCTTTCTATGTGGAAACCAGTCGTCGTCACAGAAGCGAAACACCTGCCAATACCAGCGATTCATTCATGAGATTTTATACTACAAGTGTGGCCCATGTATGGGAATACACTTATGTTCCAGTTTATGCTATACGTGTAATACATAAAATACTTATTTTACTCACATTAATGCATGGCGGTCATTTCCCTTCATCTTATGACAAATGCTAATCTCTATAAATCTCGGGGTAACACCGACAGGGTCAGTGAATAACCATGCAGCCACGGAAAAAGAGGAATAGGCTAAGAAATCTGAAAGACTGATCGAGTGTGAGTCCATTAATGCTTGTGACGTATCTGACAGCCATTTACACTCACTGACCACTTCATTAGGTACACCTGCAGGTCAACACAAATTGTCCACTCTTCCACACAGCGAACTGCGTAGCCACGACTACTTTAATAAAGAATGCCGACATGGAGAAGTGTTTGTCTGGCGCAGCATAACTGGCAGTCTGCAACTCTGGCCGGGGTGTGACTGATTTTTCCAGACAGGGAGCTTCCAGCACCTTAGAAACAGCAGCCCTCCGGAAACTTCCACGCAGAGTCAACAGAGGAAATAGAAACTAGATAAACAAAAAACATCCAGGGAAGGGCAGTTCTGTGGCAGAAGTCTGAACAGGAATGGCAGTTCTGTGGCAGAAGTCTGAACAGGAAGGGCAGTTCTGTGGCAGAAGTCTGAGCAGGAAGGGCAGTTCTGTGGCAGAAGTCTGAGCAGGAAGGGCAGTTCTGTGGCAGAAGTCTGAACAGGAAGGGCAGTTCTGTGCCAGAAGTCTGAACAGGAAGGGCAGTTCTGTGGCAGAAGTCTGAGCAGGAAGGGCAGTTCTGTGGCAGAAGTCTGAGCAGGAAGGGCGGTTCTGTGGCAGAAGTCTGAGCAGGAAGGGCGGTTCTGTGGCAGAAGTCTGAGCAGGAAGGGGGGCGGTTCTGTGCCAGAAGTCTGAACAGGAAGGGCGGTTCTGTGCCAGAAGTCTGAACAGGAAGGGCGGTTCTGTGGCAGAAGTCTGAACAGGAAGGGCGGTTCTGTGGCAGAAGTCTGAGCAGGAAGGGCAGTTCTGTGGCAGAAGTCTGAGCAGGAAGGGCAGTTCTGTGGCAGAAGTCTGAACAGGAAGGGCAGTTCTGTGGCAGAGGTCTGAGCAGGAAGGGCAGTTCTGTGGCAGAAGTCTGAACAGGAAGGGCAGTTCTGTGCCAGAAGTCTGAACAGGAAGGGCGGTTCTGTGCCAGAAGTCTGAGCAGGAAGGGCGGTTCTGTGGCAGAAGTCTGAGCAGGAAGGGCGGTTCTGTGGCAGAAGTCTGAACAGGAAGGGCAGTTCTGTGGCAGAAGTCTGAGCAGGAAGGGCAGTTCTGTGGCAGAAGTCTGAGCAGGAAGGGCAGTTCTGTGGCAGAAGTCTGAGCAGGAAGGGCAGTTCTGTGGCAGAAGTCTGAGCAGGAAGGGCAGTTCTGTGGCAGAAGTCTGAGCAGGAAGGGCAGTTCTGTGGCAGAAGTCTGCGCAGGAAGGGCGGTTCTGTGGCAGAAGTCTGAGCAGGAAGGGCAGTTCTGTGGCAGAAGTCTGCGCAGGAAGGGCGGTTCTGTGGCAGAAGTCTGCACAGGATTTGGTAGATTTGGTCAGAAATGCTAAAATAGGAGCAGTCTGAAAGAGTGGTGTACAGATGGAGTTTTCTGCAAACACAGCACACCAGGGTTCTTTCAGAGGAAAAACTGCAGGACCAGAAGATGGAGTCAGACTTCACTACTGTCGCGTACACACAGGACCTTCAGGCTGCGGCTGACATTATCACCAACACTGGCTGTTCTGAGGGACGAACAAAAATGTCCTTGTCAGAAAAGTCTTGTTAAATATGGCAAGATGAAAATCACCTGGTCAGAACCTGGATCCGGTGCACCTTGTCAACAGTGCAGGTAGTTGAGAGGGTGTAATGGCCTGGGCAATTTCTTCACACAAATTACTTCCCTATATACCTCCTGAGCAGTGTTTGAATGTGGTGGCATTCCCATGCATGTGACCATTTACATTCCCTGATAACAACAGGCCAGGGCTCCCCAAATCATGGTCCTAAAGGGCCGAGAACTGGGGGCTTTCCGCCCTCCCTTTACCTGGGAGTCTGGCGTGATGACAGTAACTGTTCAGTGAATTGCTGGGAGGAGCAGCAAACCAGGGCTGGATTTGGATTTGAGGCCCAGATGATATCCCCGGCAGGACATGCAGTGTCCCACAAACGATTTCTGTGTATTCGAGTGGCCAGCGTGCACCCAGAGAGCTGCTTTTGGGTGGGACCGAGAGGGTGGTTTGCTGCAGAAACGCACAGCTGTAAGATACACAGAACCTGTGATGCCGTTTAAACAGCCTGTACCGAAATCCCTGAGGAGGACTGAGCATGTTCCATGAGGAATACGGGCAGTTTTAGGGGCAGACGGCAGTCCTTCCTGTCCTCCGCTGGGTGTCCATGACAACATACAGGAGGACACCTGAGCCCCCAGTGACGGGCAGATACACCCAGCACACAGCCTTCTCCCGCCAACGCTGGCGTCCGATTCGCAGAGCGGTGGAGAGCAGACAGCGGTAATGTGTCCTAACGCTGGATCTGTCTTAAGGTCAACACCAGTGTTCCTCGCACACATGGCTCATTACTGTGAGGGGTCATCGAAATGAAGCGTCTGAGGGATGACGCTGCGGATTAGACCGGAAGGATAAGCAGCTCCATCACGAGGGTCTCACAGTGGACGTACTAGAAAGGTCAAGACCCCGACAGGTACAGCAGCCTCAGAAAACGCTGCATCGATCTCCGCACACCAATGCAGAAATGTCAGCAGTTTTTTCCCCCGTTATTTCCAGACAAAAACAAACATTAATTTTTCACACCACTTTAAGTTTAGGGGGGACTAAAGTGGAAAAGCCAGGCTGCCTGGAGACAGAAAAGCTTCTCGAAACCGGCGGTGAGCCTCAGGCAATGAACACGGCCCGCGGGCGGCCGGGGGGGCGGAGCTCCGTAAACGCTGCAGTTACATCCTGACTGAGTCACTCCAAACCTCCATCCACCGGTCGCCTCCCATCGACTGCACTCGCCCCCTGAAATCACCCTGTCATTTTTCCATAAAACTAATGAGCGCATAAAGCTCGCCTCTTTCGCCAGTCCAGACACTTCCTCCATCTGCTCCCACACTTCCCTCAACTCTCTCCCGAACCCCACCTGCCAAAGTCTGAAAAGAACACAGCCCGTTTTCTGCAAATATGAAGGAGAGTTATAGCGGGACACCATTGCATGGTCTTACTGTCTTATTGGTATTTCTGTCTTATTTGGCATTTTAACATCGTTGGTAAAAGTTCTAAAGCCTGGCCACACACCAAACTTTCCTGCATGAGACCATCCAGACTGACTGCGGAATATTTTGCCTCAACATTGAGAGGTATGAGTGGTGAAACACTTCCTTCATCGGTCATTCCATGTGCCCTTAACTGAAGAATCCATGCATCTCATACGCAGCGTGGGCAGCATGTACGTCCACAAGCCTGATGGCACTGACCCAGGCCTTTGGAGAGTCACATGCTCGTCTAAAGAAATCAGAGGCAGAAGTACAAACAATGGCTTAAACTTCTTCATGGGAAATACGCAAGCTGTCCAAATGCTGGCATACAGCGGGGAAAATAAATATTCAATGTGTCAACATTTTTCTCAGTAAATACATTTCTAATGGAGCTATTGACATGAAATTTTCATGTTGGTAACAACCCAAGCAATCCACACATGCAAAGAAATCAAAACAAGTAAGTCCATAAATTGTGTGTAATAAAGTGGAATGACACAGGGAAAAAGAATTGAACGCTGTAATGACAGCTTCAGGACGCCTCCTGTATGGAGAAACTAGTCGCATGCATCGCTCAGGTGTGATTTTGGCCCATTTTTCCACACAAACTGTCTTCAAATCTTGAAGGTTCCGGGGGCCTCTTCTATGACCTCTGATCTTCAGTTCTTTCCATAGATTTTCAATTAGATTCAAGTCGGGTGATTGACTGGGCCATTCTAGCAACTTTATTTTCTTTCTCTGAGACCAACTGAGAGTTTCCTTGGCTGTGTGTTTGGGATCATTGTCTTGCTGAAATGTCCACCTCATTTCATCTTCAGCATCCTGGTAGATGGCAGTAGATTCTCATGAAAAATGTCTCGGTACATTTCTCCATTCATCATTCCTTCAATTATATGAAGTCTGCCAGTACCATATGGTGAAAAACAGCCCCAAACCATGATGTTCCCACCTCCAAACCTCACTGTTGGTGTGGTGTTTTGGGGTGATGTGCAGTGCTGTTTGTCCTCCAAACATGGTGTGTGCTATGACATCCAAAGAGTTCAATTTAGGTCTCATCTGACCAGACTATATTCTCCCAGTATTTCATAGGCTTGTCCAAATGTTTGCAGCAAACTTTAAACGAGCTTCAACATGCTTTTTCTTCAGCAATGGAGTCTTGCGCGGTGAGTGTGCATAGGGGCCATGGCGGTTGAGTGCATTACTTATTGTTTTCTTTGAAAGAACTACACATGCTAATTCCAGGTCTTTCTGAAGCTTTCTGCGAGTGGTCCTTTGCTCTTGGACAACTCTTCTGATTATTCTTTTGACTCCTCTGTCAGAAATCTTGCAAAGAGCACCTGGTCGTGGCTGGTTCATGATGAAATTATGTTCTTTCCACTTCTGGATTATGGCCCCAACAGTGCTCACTGGAACATTCAGAAGTTGAGAAATAAATCTGTAACCAATCCCATCAGCATGTTTTGCAACAATAAGGTTGCAAAGGTCTTGAGAGAGCTCTTTGCTTTTACCCATCCTGAGATGCCTCTTGTGTGACACCTTGGTAATGAGAAACCTTTTTATAGGCCGTCAATTAGGGCTAAACCAGCTAATATTAATTTGCACTGATAGAGAGCAGGATTGCTTTCTAAATACTGACAGATTTCAGCTGGTTTCTTTGCTTTCCATGCTTTTTTGCACCTCCTTTTCTTCATGTATTCAACACTTATTCCCCGTGTCATTCCACTTTATTACACAAAACTTTATTTATGGACTTATTTGTTTTGATTTCTTTGTATGTGCGGATTACTTGGGTTGTTACTGACATCTGGTGAAAAGTTCATGTCAATAACCCCATTAGAAATATATTTGCTGAGAAAAGTGTTGACACATTCAATACTTATTTTCTGTATGAGAAATGTGACTGCGCAGAAGTGCCCGTCCTGCAGCACGGAGGACCCCCGGGGCCGCAGCACATCACACCTCAGGACGGCTCCGCATCAGGCTCAGGTTATGAGGGTCACCTGACCAGGGGGTACGGAGCCCCGTTCCCGACACCATCAGAGGTTGTCAGACAAGCGCCATAAAGGCTGTGTTATTTCTCTCATCGTGTAGCAGGGCCAGCTCGTCGCACGGGTTTGCAGCCAGCCCACGGCGAACAAGTAATAACCTGCAGCCGCTCGGACACAGTACATTCTGAGCTAAAAAACAAATCAGCGACAAGGAAGTACATTACACCACCTTCCTGAAGTCCGTACAAAGGGAAAAGAAAAAAGAAGAATCGTGTAACCTTGAAAACCCCCATTTCCCAAACAAATCAGAGAACCTTCATGATTACGGCTTGGATATGCTCAGAATATGCTGGTGAACCCCGCATATTAAAGAAACAAGAAAAACATAAACCAGTGCGCACAGACACACACACACACACACACACACTCACACACACAGACACAAACACACGCACATACGCACAAACGCGCATGCACACACAAACACACAGACGTTTTCATGTTTTGCGGAGACATCCCATAAACTCAATATTCATACTCTAACCCCCTAACCCTCACTGATACCATAGACATTACAGGCCCAACCGTAATCCTAACCGAAATGACTAACCCCGAGACGGCTGTAAGTCAGAAACACTGGGACACCAGAGCTGTCCACTTACTGATGAGGAAATCTGCCGCTCCATCACAACTGGGGATATTTGGTCTTCACAAAAGGTAGAAAGCCCCGCCCACCCAAATGAACGCACACACACACACACACACACACACACACACACACGTGGTACCGGCTCTACTCTGCTTGGTATCGGGTAGGCTACTTTCCTGCGGGTGGTTTTCCATTACGGGATAGTACTGCCTCAGTGTAGCTGGTCGTCATAGCGGTGCAGCACCGAACCTCTGCGACGTCATCCTCAACACTAAACACAATGTAGCTGCAGTTATATCAAGTTTACATTTATTCCGCCAATTTCGTTCGGACGCACTCTACCGTTACCACGTTATGGCGCTAAAGTCCAGTGAGTGTTGAACTCTATTTTCTGTTTGATATTGTCGTGTCCGATTCAGTAGCACATTAATGTACCACCTAACAACGCGAAGCAGTGATATCTGTAAAAGGCATGGAGAGCGAATGCACATGTCATCCTGAATTTGACAGCAAACAAACAAATTTTTAAAGCATGGGTTAATTAAGTGATCATTGTAGAGCAGAGTTCCTCGTTGCAAATCCGCAAATCGCAGGAGAGGACAGAGAATCAGAATTCATCGCTGTATGATGCGTCATCTCATCTGCGATAACTTTAAGAGAAACTTCCGTTAAGTTATTTTTCTGCGTGATTTTCTTCGAACAGGGGTAGCATGACAAACTTTCTCAAGGGGAATTAGTTAGGGGAACATAACTGGACACAACTCCGTCACTTAATTTCGCCACAAGCAGGGTCACAGACAAAGAGAATTGCATTTCATAAATGTAGCAGCTTTGGTGAACAAGCGAAACAGTGTTTGAAAGGTAAGGCAATGCACAGTATATCGAACAAGTAGCCTAAAATAATATAAGTCGATGATCATAATAACTGCGCTAATCTAACTTGAATGAGATGTCCCGAGGTCGACTACGGAGTTGTCTTTCGCAGTGACGATTCTTTCTGACCAATCAGTGGGCTGCAATGTTGTCACGTCACATTTTAGTACCTACTAGTACCCGGTCGGCTGTTAATGGAACCCCAGGAGAGCAGGTACCAGAAAAAGTGGTATCAGGAACTTTTTCCTACTGGAAAAGCAAAGAATGCGAGTAGAGCCGGTACTGCGTAGTGGAAAAGCCCCATTATCTAGAGGGCAGCAGAGCCCAGCTGTAACAGGGCACCTACGCAGGGACACACTCTTGTCCATAAAAAGATGACTAAGCCCGTCTTGCCTGCACAGAGCAGTAGGAAAAGTTTTTTCTCGAATGAATGGGAAGTAACGCTCACACCAGCGTGCCTTTCTTTAAAACTTTACGGAGACGTGTGCGGTGTTCGGCACCTTTGGCCTCGCTCCAGCCGGTATTACCGTGTGCTTTATGTTCTCCATGCATGGACAGACGCATAACTCACTCTGTGTAATAAATCAGCGGCAGCATGAGTGGCGAGGGGCTGTCCTGAGCTCACCTGAGTGATCTTCGCCTGAACTGAAGAGACAATGGCCGAGGACACTCGCCTGTCTTTCTCCAGCGAACCGCCTCTGTAAGACAGCGCACACACACACACACACACACACACACACACACACAGGATGAGCGCTACAGGCTGGTTGGACTGTAGAACCTGGACAGATACTGGCTGGAGTGTAATACCTGGACGTCCCGAGGCTGGCGGCGGGGCTATTAGAAGGGGACAGGCTTGCCGAATGTTTCCGGCTTTCTGCTCCACCTGGCGAGGATGAGGGGGAACAGGACGAGGCCTTCGCCGTCAGCAGCTGTGACTTGGAGCTCTTTTTCCTGTTCTCGTGTGGGGACCTGGAAGGAGGGAGAGAGAGAGGGAGGGAGAGGAAGGGAGGGAGAGGGAGAGAGAGAGAGAGAGAGAGGGGAGAGAGGGGAGGGAGGGAGGGTGAGGGGAGAGAGAGGGAAGGAGAGAGAGAGAGGGAGGGAGAGAGGGAAGGAGAGGGGGAGAGAGAGGGAGAGAGAGGGAGAAAGAGATAGAGAGAGGGAGGGGGGGAGAGAGAGAGGGAGGGAGGGAGGGTGAGAGAGAGGGGGAGGGAGAGAGAGAGAGGGGGAGGGAGGGAGAGAGGGACAGAGAGAGAGGGGGAGGGAGGGAGAGAGAGAGAGGGGTGAAATCAGGACACAGCTCAGAGCTCATGCAAACACCACTCAGGAAAGGGTCATGTGACCCGGCTCCAGTACGGTCCTGTTTCAGTGCCGTCAGACGCTGAATTGGTTCGGGGTGTGAGCTCTTGAGAGTAAACACACCCGGGACACACACTCCAGGGGCCTCATTCGCATCGCGAGCGAGACTTTGGCTGTGACTGGATGAAAGTGGGTCTGTCTGTCCGTCAGTCTGTCTGTAAGCACAGAGCAGACGGCTATTCAGCTCCCAGGATAGGCGGCTCCTCTCTCGACAGTGGGGGTCTGTCTGTCCGTCAGTCTGTCTGTAAGCACAGACTGCTGTTCAGCTCCCAGGATAGGCGGCTCCTCTCTCTACAGCGGGGGTCTGTCTGTCCGTCAGTCTGTCTGTAAGCACAGAGCAGACGGCTGTTCAGCTCCCAGGATAGGCGGATCCTCTCTCTGTGTCTGGGCGAAAGACTGTTTTCCAGGAGACTCCCTAAGGGACTGCTTTCACACTCCAAAGTGGTCTTCACTGAACCTGCTGGAGACTCGACAGTGACTGACAGGCTGCTCTACTCTCCCGGCCCCGGGAGACGAGATCTGTAACCTGATTACCGAAGAGCGAGACGGCGAAGACCTGCTGTCCGACAGCTCCAAT
Organism: Gymnothorax javanicus; assembly: GCA_029692085.1. Classification (NCBI taxonomy): domain Eukaryota; kingdom Metazoa; phylum Chordata; class Actinopteri; order Anguilliformes; family Muraenidae; genus Gymnothorax; species Gymnothorax javanicus. The sequence continues at coordinate 98,449,809 of CM056194.1, read as the reverse complement.
CACACAACAGGACTGCTCACCCCAGGCCCCAGCTCCAGTCAGAACAGCGTGTTACCCTGTAGGAGGGGACAGCCATACTTCTCTTCACGGTTATGACGGCACTGGCCAGATTCGGGGACCGAAGAGATCAAAGCTTCAGGAAAAGTTGACCTGGGTGCGTGGGCACTATCGTTCTTTGATGAAGTCTAGAGTTTTCTCAGAAAAGTAAGACTTCTCCATTTTCACACTGTTAAACTCATCTGGATGCAGACTGCGAACACTCTCAGACACCTTCAATTACAGCCGCTACAGGGAGAAGGGGATGTGGCTTAGAACCACTTTCCCCGCTCCGACATGTGGTTTTAATTCCAAAACATCGCCAACGGCTTCTCGCCGTGTGTTAACTAAGGCAGGATTATCGCTGCAAATGCAGGGGGCCCTGGGTCTGCAAAAGCCATTTTGGTGGGGAGATCACAGGATCTGCAAACTCATTGTTAACTACGCGGGGTCAGTACAACGCTGTTAGGGCACTAAATTAGAGCCAGCCTCCAGCTGCATGCGGGCACAAGAGCCCAGCAGATATGCTTCACTCACTCGTCAGAAAAACAGTGGCTATCTATTGAGTATCCGGTAAAATCTGGACATTCACTAGCCATCTGCACAGGGAACAAAAAAGTCAACTTCGCACCCTAGATCCACCATTTTTCAGTTAGTTGCTGATATGAAACCAAATTAAAGGTAGTAATACAGCATCCTCGTGATCTGTTTAAATGCGTCACATGACCACACAGGCATGTTGCTGGCTGGCAGTTTTGTTGATAAATACCGTACAGAAGTGGTGGTATTTCCCCCTCACCTAAAGCATTTCACCTCTTCTGAAGTTTCGAGGCTGGGCCCCGCGTGATGTGTGATTCAGGGGGGCTTGGCCCCGCGTGATGTGTGATTTAGGGGGGCTGGGCCCCACGTGATGTGTGATTCAGGGGGACTTGGCCCCGTGTGATGTGTGATTTAGGGAACTTGGCCCCGCGTGATGTGTGATTCAGGGGGGCTTGACCCCGCGTGATGTGTGATTTAGGGGGGCTGGGTCCCGCTTGATGTGTGATTCAGGGGGGCTTGGCCCCGCGTGATGTGTGATTCAGGGGGGCTTGGCCCCGCGTGATGTGTGATTCAGGAGGGCTTGGCCCCGCGTGATGTGTGATTTAGGGGAGCTTGGCCCCGCGTGAAGTGTGATTCAGGGGGGCTGGGCCCCGCGTGATGTGTGATTCAGGGGGGCTGGGCCCCACGTGATGTGTGATTTAGGGGGGCTGGGCCCCGCGTGATGTGTGATTCAGGGGGACTTGGCCCCGCGTGATGTGAGATTCAGGGGGGCTGGGCCCTGCGTGATGTGTGATTCAGGGGGACTTGGCCCCACGTGATGTGAGATTCAGGGGGGCTGGGCCCCACGTGATGTGTGATTCAGGGGGACTTGGCCCCGCGTGATGTGAGATTCAGGGGGGCTGGGCCCCGCGTGATGTGTGATTCAGGGGGGCTTGGTGTTCTGTTCTCTCCAGAGGAAATAAAACCTTTATGGAAGAGCGGCTCTCTTCTCACCTCCTTTCTTTGAAATGTCAGCGGTACTTCCTGACTGGCAGGTGACAGGACCGTCTGAAGAGCGATCTGTGCTGGGGCACCGAGATTAAAAATGGGGTTTCAGGCCGGGGTCGAGTCTGACTGACAGGCTGACTCCCCAATCGCAGAGCTCAATCTCAGACAGAACACAGCTGTCTCTCCAGCACAGGGCTCCCCCAGCCTGCCAGCCAATCACAAGAGAGCCCATTCAGAGTCTGCGCTTACACTATCAGAACTGAGCACGTGTCCAGCGCTGGAGCAGTGCATGGGCGAGCAGATTTCTGCTCCTGTCACTCTGAGATGGCCTTCCTGTCCCGTTAGTTAGAGGATCAGTGATGAACTGAGTGCACAGATCCAGGACTTGACGGAAAAACAAAAAGCTTCGAGTAAAACATGAAGCAGAGCACTTCACAGAAATTTCAGCTCAAGTTTAAGAGCAAAAGCACTTGCTTTTAAACGCCCATTTAAGAGCTACAAATGTAAAAGTACCGCAATTTTAGGGCTCTAAGACTGTAGCACTGGTGTACTTTTAAAAGGAAATACGTGTGGCCTTTACAATGAATACAGATTTGACTTCCACCTGCACTTGCGTGGAGAGTGTGTGTGTGCTTGATTCAGCGCTGAGTGGGTCTAACGCAGAGAGAGTGTGTGCTTGATTCAGCGCTGAGAGGGTCTAACGCAGAGAGTGTGTGCGCTTGATTCAGCGCTGAGAGGGTCTTATGCAGAGAGTGTGTGTGCTTGATTCAGCGCTGAGAGGGTCTTACGCAGGGCACTGATGCAGAGGTTAGTGAGGCCCCCATTTTCACCTTTCATCTGCAGCTTTTCACTGCATTCTCATTCCCAGTAAAACTCACAGATGGATTTGTGAACCTGCAGACACAGCAGCGAAAGCAGAGGTTCAATTCAGGCTAAGCTCTCCATCAAAAGAGTCTTTTTCACCGTAAATAAAGCCAAGCAACTTAATTCCCGTTTCAAGATTCCTCCTTTTTTAGAAGCATCCTGGAGAGAACTCTACGAGCCCGAAATGATGTGCGCTCCCCATTGATCAGCTTCTCATTGAACAGTGAACCCAGCGCTGATCTTATTTCAAAACATCTCATCTACAACTGAAGGATGAGAGCCAAACACAGCTGTGAGCACATTTCTGCTCAAAATCCGATAACAAGCTTAAAAAAAATATTCCCAGGGTTTATGTTGGCTAATTTGTGCCTGGAGGTGATTATTAATGCAGAGTACATGCCGGCTAATTGATTGCTTGATTAATGAATTTGCACGAGGGCTAAATGAATTAAACAGCTAAAGATTAATCGCTCGAGACCGATGGCCTACATACGTTTAACGGGCTGATATTAATGAAAGAGACGAACCAAAGAAAGGAGGAAGAGAGAAAAATAGAAACTTTAAGCAACAGCCAAGTGAGTCTTTTCAGAGTTACAGCAGCAGGAGTTCAACTCAATTAAAATGTTTCCTCAGAACAGATTAAATGCAGCTCTGCGGGACTCAAGCCCAGGCCAGGGTGGGGGGGGGGGTCCCACAGGGGTACGGGGGGATTACTGGGCAGAAAAATGCAGTCTAAGGCCTCGGGTTCGGGAGAAACTAGGACACACGAGCCACAGAGCTGCAGCAAGGCCCGTGGGTAAATAAATAACTCCAAAAACACTTGAGCTGGGCCAATAAAGCAGGATTGAATAAGTGCACCCGAGCCAGGACTGTCCCATAAACATGCAGAGGGCTCCTTATCGAGATGACATCAGAGAGGCTGCAGCGCTGCCAAACACAGTTAGCAGGAGTTTTAATAAAACCAGCCCACGGACGTCTCCGCATCTCCGATGTCTTCATCCACTGAATTCTCTCGTCCGTGAGGACGACGTCACCCGCGTCAAACGTCAGCCGCCAGTTTTATTAAAGCTCTGGGCTTTCTGTGCTCAGCACACTGCAGCTCTCTCTGGAGTTACCCGGGCCTGCATTCCCCTGCAGCAGTGAACGCCCTGCGGATTACCTGCCCAGTGTAAGAGATCTGAAGGACGCCTCGCTCATCTAAAGACGGCAGAGGTTATTAATATGAAGTGCATTATTGTGAAGTACTTCCTGGAACTGCGCCACAGTGAATTACATACGTTGTCATTTTATTTGTACACCTCATTTTATTTGTACACCTCATTATGCATCGAAGTTTGAAAAGCACAACATGACAAGATTTATGAGATCGCGAACAGGCTTTAATTTGTTTCACAGGTTTCCCTGCCCCGGCATCAGTCTCTGTAATGATAATATAACTCAAGACTGTCCTGTAAACTGTAATCTTCAACAAAATTAAAACATGATTGATGGCTTACTAAGTTTCCACGCCAACAGGCTTCAGCAAAGAAGACATCCATAACACTACTATTACTCAGCCAACCCTTTATACAAAGCAGGGTCTGAAATTATACACAGCAATGTTCCTTTCACTTCCCTGACTGACAGATGAGCAGAGAGAGAGAGAAAGAGAGAGAGAGAGACAAGTTGGGATGGAATCTTAAACTACATTTAAAGCTGAAAATAGTGACTTTAAAATTAGCCTTTTGTGTCCCATTCCTGCAGCAAACAAGTCCTAAAAAGCGCAGAACTACGGGGTCTTCATTTTCGCACTTTGTTCTTCAAAATCTGCCACATCCTTTCTATTGGGGAAGGCAGGCTGGCCAGGCTAGAACCCGCACCATCATTACACAACAATGCGTTTGTAATGCATGCAGAATGCGGTTTTGTCCCTGTCCCAACTTTTTTGCAATACCTTACAAGACAGAATGGCAGGAAGGGACGTATGTTTGCAAACACGATTAAGCTGACTCACTGAAACATTAGGTAACTTGTTTTCACACTGTCTGCCATGCTATACACGTGAAAGTAAATTTAGTAATCACTGCTTTCTGTTTTTATGTGCATTTACCATGCTGACTTTGTTGGGCTTTTAATTCCATTGTTCATTTTATTCAAAGGGCTCGTCAACAAATTAGCCATGAGACGGCCTGAGTTACTCAGCATCAACAGCAAGACTGGACTTCGAATCACATTACTACTAGAATGCAGAGCAGCTAACTTTCATGCTTTCTCAGGGTTTGCAGCATGCTAGCCATCACACAGAGATGTTTCCACTGAAGGGATGAATCTAGAACAACATGTATTCTCTGCATTTGCAGTATGCTAGCCATCACACAGAGATGATTCCACTGAAGGGATGAATCTAGAACAACATGTATTCTCTGCATTTGCAGTATGCTAGCCATCACACAGAGATGATTCCACTGAAGGGATGAATCTAGAACAACATGTATTCTCGGCGTTTGCAGCATGCTAGCCGTCACACAGAGATGTTTCCACTGAAGGGATGAATCTAGAACAACATGTATTCTCGGCGTTTGCAGCCTGCTAGCCATCACACAGAGATGTTTCCACTGAAGGGATGAATCTAGAACAACATGTATTCTCAGCGTTTGCAGCCTGCTAGCCATCACACAGAGATGTTTCCACTGAAGGGATGAATCTAGAACAACATGTATTCTCAGCGTTTGCAGCATGCTAGCCATCACACAGAGATGTTTCCACTGAAGGGATGAATCTAGAACATGTATTCTTGGCGTTTGCAGCCTGCTAGCCATCACACAGATGTTTCCACTGAAGGGATGAATCTAGAACAACATGTATTCTCGGCATTTGCAGCATGCTAGCCATCACACAGAGATGTTTCCACTTGAAGGGATGAATCTAGAACAACATGTATTCTCGGCGTTTGCAGCATGCTAGCCATCACACAGAGATGTTTCCACTGAAGGGATGAATCTAGAACAACATGTATTCTCGGCGTTTGCAGCCTGCTAGCCATCACACAGAGATGTTTCCACTGAAGGGATGAATCTAGAACATGTATTCTTGGCGTTTGCAGCCTGCTAGCCATCACATAGAGATGTTTCCACTGAAGGGATGAATCTAGAACAACATGTATTCTCGGCATTTGCAGCATGCTAGCCATCACACAGAGATGTTTCCACTGAAGGGGATGAATCTAGAACAACATGTATTCTCGGCGTCTGCAGCATGCTAGCCATCACACAGAGATGTTTCCACTGAAAGGGATGAATCTAGAACAACGTGTATTCTCGGCGTCTGCAGCATGCTAGCCATCACACAGAGATGTTTCCACTTGAAGGGATGAATCTAGAACAACATGTATTCTCGGCGTTTGCAGCATGCAAGCCATCACACACAGATGTTTTCACTGAAATGGATGAATCCAGAACAACATGTATTTTTTGCAAACTCAAAGTCAGCCAAAAAAGGCTGAACCCAGACTTAAGGTCCCTACCGTGACCTGGAACGCTTCTGGCTGAATCCGGGGCTGTTACCACGGCGATAGGCACTGGGGACATATCGTTCCCTCTCATCCCTCCTCCTTTCCACCGAATACATCGCCCTCTCCCTCCTGCCGGGCGAACGGGACCGAGACCTGGGGGCGAGAGAGCCAGTGCCATTAAACCTGGGTGTACAGCAGCCTCTGCAATTACTGGCGGTAAAAATACTGCAAAAAATAAATGAAAATATTACAAACAAGAGCCATAACCCCCCAACTCGATCAAAATCCAAACTGCTAAAAATTCCAAAACAGCAAAAGGCAGCACTGAACGCTTCGGGATGATCAGTCTTTCACACACCCCAAAAAATCCTGGGTCATTCCATGTCAAATCATCCAGATTTAGAGAAATTTTCCAGGTCACCCCCTCAAAAATTTTTGAAAAAATTTGCAAGTAAATATTCATTTAAAATAATAAAAAAAAAGCCAAATATTAGGCCAGTATCTCAAATATTTCGATTTATAGCCCTTCAAAATTTGAACAATATTTTAAGTTTTTTGGTGAACCCATTTTCAGCCAACTTTGGCAACTTATTGCTCCAATTTGATTGCTTATATAACGCTGAAATTGGGTATACTAACCATATTCATATTTCATATTGAAAATGGCCTTAGATTGTGTGTATCTTGATCCGCTTTTGTATGGTAAAGCCTCAAAATCAGCCAAAAACACAAAACGCCCAAAAATGAGACCACATTTTATGACCTGAAAGTCAGGAACTAAGTAAGATAAAAGGCTAGAATTCATTTTTTATGATTTTATGATATATCTCTCTGTAAAAATGCAGTAATCCAAGTAATATCATCTGTAGAAGTTTTTTAATGAAATACAAGTAATTTCTAAGTTAATTTTTCCGGTTTTGCCCCATAATACCCTTTTTTGGGGAAAAAATTACCATGTCACCAGTTATTCATCGCTCTGAAATTTTTACTGTGCAATCTATAAATGTGAATGGTTTTTAAATAACACTCCAGACAAAAATGTTTACAGACGGACAGACAAACAGAGTGAAAACTATGTCCGCATTATATGCTGCGGGGACAGTAATGAACTCCAGTGTGAGAAATACAGTACTTCACAAAGCGTTCAATGGAATCAACCAAAATTATTTATTTATTGAATTAAAAGTTAAAGGCCTTCAAATCAGGGTTTCACAATAATACAGCAAATACCACCAAGCAAATTAAAACCAGGAGTAAAATTTATTGAAGTCTGACAGTACTATACTCAGTCATCCGTCTGCCACCCAGCATCAAAAGCACAGGCAGTTCTCGAGACAGTCAGACTCCAGCACCTGGCTGATGTGTGTGCCAAATTTTTTGGGAAAATATAAAACGATTTTTAAGTTATGCTCCAAACAAAAATGTTTACAGCAGACAGACAGAGCGATAGCTATATCCCACTGTATTAACCTTTAGCATGCTAAGTTAATTTAAGCCTATTGCACGCTGGCAGCTGGGTTCTGGATCAGTGTAATATAGCCTGCAACTGGCTTATTTTCAAGACTGCTCCAGATATCACACCTACTGATACTAAAAAATTGGGTCGTTTCCACGGAAATAACCCAGAATTACAGACCTCAACCACTCAAAACAAGCCATTACGATGACGCAATGGAGTCTCCCGTATTCATATGGCTAATATTGGCCATGTGATCGTTGGTTCATTTTAAATATAGGTTACAGCGCAAGTGTTTGTAGCGGATTGGAATTTCGGAATGAGTTGGGCCGCGGAGGGATTTTTAAAATTTAAACATCCCTCCGCGGCCCAACGAGTTCCGAAATTCCCCAGACGCAACCAACACGAGCACAGTAAACTATGTATTATATGCGCCATTTTTTGTATTCATTTGTGAGACAAAATAAGTTTTAATTCAACATTTCATATAGATTTATCTGGTTTGTAAAAAAAAAAAAAAAAAAAAACAAAAAGGGAACTATTTGATGTAGTATGAGTGTACTGGTATTGTACAGCGATCACAACAGTCATTTTACATTCACATGTATGATGAAAAATGGCTAGATTTGCAATACCTGTCCAACAAGAATTGTCTACATAGCTAGCAAGAACAATGCAAAACAGATGTGGGACACAAAATCCATAATATCAGCATTTAATAATCTGTCACATTTGGCAATGGTCGTATGCATAGCCACTGACTCTCCATTGCTCGATATCAGTGCGACTGCACTCATACTGCGTCATGTACTCACTTTAAAATGAAGTTATATTAGCACTTGCCGCTGAAATGATATTTGGATCTTGGCATTCCTAAACACAGTTCTTCTTGTCGAGCGATCTCGCCGGCAATCGAAACAGATATAAACAAACGTGGCGACTGCGGTCGCCGGCAGTTGCACAGAATAAGGAATATATGGGTGAGTACGGTCGCCGGGAGCACGCTAAAGGTTAAAACACTAAAAACAATTTTGTTTGTATCATGAAATTTTGAGTTAATCTCAATGATGTCCCAATTAATGTCTTCCATTATAATTTTTTAAGAATTTTAGGGCATACCAATACTGTAGGCAAAGCTTCAAGAGCGGCTAAAAGCGTCCCTTAAGGCCTGACCTCGCCGTTAAGACCACTCGCTGAGCTCTTCAGACGCGCCTTTCCTCTGATGCAGAAACACTGCAACACACCCTGACCCTCACACAGGACAATCAGGCGAGACACGAGGAGTGAATCCATCAGCCCGAGCCTGACGTACCAGAACCCGACACTGAAACAGACACCACACGCATGACACAGGGAAACAGGCACCACACGCGTGACACAGGGAAACAGCCCACAGCTCATGGGTCAGAAGCAGAGAGACAGTAGGGAAACAAGGACTGCTTTACTGACTAACGCGCTTAAAAATAAATACTACCAACGCCGCAGCGGAGTGCCGCAGGGATATGAAATGGAATTTAATCCAGCCAGCTGCGTCTACATTAATTTAACTCGGGGTTAGAAGAAAATGCGGTTTAAAACAAAGATGGGTGCGGCTTTGCATTAAACCTGAGAGAGACTATTAAAATGAGACTCTCTGAATGAGTGGCCTGTATGGAGTCTGCGGCTGTTTCAGACTGTAATGCCCCGGGGCCAGTGAATGCTGCAATCAAGTGAGAAAAGCCTGCGCCCTTACCGCAGCGCTCATCCGGACTGCTAATGCGGCCGGCGCGCTCCACAGTTCACCCTCTTCAGAAACCCCACTGCACTCTCACAATCATTTTCGCAGGACTATAAAATGAGATTTTACAACTCTTAAACAATGGATAAAGAGAAATGTACAGGCCGTCCTCTCCCAGAACGGGAGCACTCCAGCCAGCGCACCTCCGTCCTCATTTGGGCCGAACACTGGGGAGGGGGGGGAATCGCAGTGAAAAATCAGGGCTTTTTTTGCCTGAATTAAACCGGTCTACATTTTTCAGTTCCTATGAGGTCTTCAGAAACACGCACATAATAAAAAGCAGCACGTGCTACACTGATGGCTGCAGGTTACTGTGAGGGGGTAAATTAAGGGGGGCAGAAAACGACAACTGCCCAAACCATTCTCTAAATGCCCCCGTCATCATGCGTATGGGAAAATACTGCCAATTTACTTTTTTTTTTTTTATACACCAGACGGCAGGACAGTATTTGCAGCTGAATATACGGTCTGAAGTCACTCCAGGCTGTGCTGCTGAAAACACTGCCTGATTCACAGATTCAATAAGCTCTCTCCACATGCCTGCATTTACCTGCCGGAAAACTGTGGAGCCATAATTCCCAAAACAATGAAGTTTCACAATGCCACTTAATGCAATCCCTTTAGAAATGCAGCAGGATTATATCCCTGAAAAATATTCATTTCACAGCCTGGTTACTGCGCTGACAAACTCGCTTCCACTGGAGTTTCAAGGACCATCGCTGAGCCTGGCCAGAGTTTTCGGCCAAGAGACCAACTCACATGACCCCATCACCGTGGAAACGGACAGTTAGAGCACACGGTGCCCTTCCGGGGCAGGACCCTCAGACTGGGTGTGAATTTACACGATATAAGTTATTTAAAAATAGAACCAAGGGTCCTGTAGCTTACCGGCAAGTAATCTTATAGTCATGATACAAGGTATGAAAATTTCATGTGAAGTTTGACCATCAAATCAAGGTCAATGTCAAGGTCACTAAATAAAAGTTCATATACATTTCTAAGACCTCCTGTAATACAAACACTATCCTAAGCTCTGCATCAGTTTTGGTGATACAAGTCATTGAAAATTCAATATGTCAACTGCGAACTTTAAAGGTCACAGAAGGTAAAGTATAGTAAATGGACTTCAAATACGACTTTCTAAACGTCTCTTTACAAACCCTGGTCCAATCTGTGACCATTTTCGTGATAGAAGTCATTGTAATTTCACTGTCGAGTTTGACCCTTAAAGGTCACTGACAGTCAAGTTGAATGTCATAAAATGAAAGTTTAAATATGACTTCCTAGATGTCAGTAACACAAACCGAGGCTCCATCTGTGACCGTTTTGGCAATACAAATCATTGTAATTGTATTATATCAAGTTTGACCTTCAAAGGTCACCAACAGTCAAGTTGAATGTCGCCAAATGAAAGTTCATGTGTGACTTCCTTTAAGTCCGTGATACAAACTTAGGCTCTATCGGTGACCTTTTTAGCGATAGAAGTCATAGAATTTTCACTCAGTCAAGTTTGACCTTCAAAGGTCAATATGAAGGTCACCAAATGAAAGTTCATATATGACTATACGTCCTATACGTCTCCAACACAAACCAACACTCAATCTGTAACGATTATGCTGATATAAGTCATTGAAATTTCACTGCATAGTTTGGCCACTGAAGGTCAAGTTCAAGGTCACCAAATTAAACTTCATATATGACTTCCTACATGCCCACAATACAAACCTTACCTCTATCTGTAATAGTTTTGGTGATAGAAGTCATTGAAATTTTGCTATGTGAAGTTTGACCTTCAAAGGTCACCCAAGGACAAGTTCAAGGCCATCAAAAGAAATTTCATATATGACTTAGTGTTTAATACACATGTTCCCAATCTTCAATATTTTCAAGCCTAGAAGCCTTTGAAAATTGTAACATTTTGCTTTGACCTCAAGTTTGACCTTTGAAGGTCATCTGAGGTCAACTTTAACACAACCAAGTTATAGGTTATGTATGACTTCCTATATGTTGATAATAGAAACTTAGTCTCCATCTGCAACCATTTTGCTTCCACAGGCCATTTTGCCCATTCTCCATAAGACCCAATGTTAAAGTACAGCGCCCCCACTAGACCCACTTCCGTCGATTCAATCAAAATGGCACTCGCACTGTGCATAAAGTGTATCAAGATGAGATGATTGCCAGATTAAGAAAAAAAGATTTCGGACAGTTTTTGAGAATTTTTTTTTTTTTTTGAAATTTCCAGTCCTATCTTTTAACATTGTTAATATTTCCTTGACCTCAAGTTTGACCTTTCAAAGTCATCTGAGGTCAACTTTAACATAGCTAAGGTCATATATGACTTCATAAGTCGATAATACAAACTTAATCTCTATCTGCAACAATTTGGCCTCTACAGGCCATCTTGCATGTTCATAAAGTACAGCGCCCCTACTAGACCCACTTCCGTCGATTCAATCAAAATGGCGCTCATGCTGTACATTGACGGTACCAAGGTAAGTTGATTGCCTGATTTAGAAAAAAAATTTATCAGGCAGATTTTGAGAAATAATTTTTTAAAATTTCTCAGTCCAATCTTTAACATTGTGGCCAAAATTCCAAGGGCCCATAAAACGGACAAAAATGACTCAATCAAAAATCTGAAAGAAAAAAAAAACGTCTGGAGATATGGTCTAGTAGTATGTTATTGCAAATTTACACAAAAATGCATCAGGCCAAAAAAAAAAGATAAAAAAAATTATCCGGACGACGGACTCCACACCACGACAATCGCTTATTGGCCCATAGGGCCGGTAAGCTAAGAAAAACGACTCTGAAAGGACAGGAGGATGCAGAGTAATTTCAGGATCTTCAGAGGCGGGCGATAACGAGAAGGCGAGGTGCCTCGCAGATGCGGGGTGGTGAACGAGGCCGGGTGGTCGAGCGAAAGGGAATGTCTGCTTTGATGCACTGTGGGGGCGTTATGATGGACAGGCTGTTCTCCCACAGAAACATAGATATCCAGCCGAGGCTAGCATGCTAATGTTAGCACGGAGGAAAAAATCACGGCGATGGAGGGAGAAGCTGTTAAGAGATTCGATGTGCGAGGTGTCACATCGGAAGGCTTGTAGGATCCTAACCCGCCTGGGTGTGCTGGAATACACAGTGGAGCCTCTCTACAGTATTCACTTCATCAGGGGCTACAGCCAGGCGGCTAACGAACACTGAGGACAGTGGGCGGGGCTTCTGAGAGACATCCGTCACCAAACAGGACCAACCACATCTCTGGAAATCCAGCCTTACATTCCACAGCCGAATAATGGGACTACAGCAAATCAACAGGACACAACACAGCCTGAGCTGATGGCGACAGGAGGACTCATAGCAGACGAGGCTCAGGCGATGGAACGTTGTTACAACCGACTAACAGGGTGACACATGGTTTAAAATCATTAACATAACATAACATGACATGAATGGCGGGAACAGGCCGTTCAGCCCAACTAGGCTCGCCAGTTTCTTTATACTATTGTGAATATATCACTTCAGATACTCAATGTCTCAATGGTATCTAGCTTTGAGTCAAGCCTGCTCTTGAAAACTCCAAACGTCTCTGCCTCAACAATATGGTCAGGCTAGCTATTCCACATCGAAATTACTCTTTGGGTGAAGAAATATTTCCTAATATCAGTGCTAAATTTACCTTTGGTCAGCTTCCATTTGTGACCCCGAGTTCTACTAACAACACTTGGTCGAAGGAATCCTACATAATTCACTTTGTTAATCCCTTTAACATATTTAAAGACCTCAATCAGATCACCCCTAAGTCTCCTTTTCCTAAGACTAAAGAGATTAAGGATCTTCAGCCTTTTCTCATAGCTTTCATCTTTTATACCCGGAATTAGCTTAGTGGCTCTTCTCATCGCCTTTCTAGAGCCTCGATATCTTTCTTAAAGTATGGTCCCCAGAACTGCACACAATACTCCAGATGTGGTCTGAAGAATGTGTTGTACAAGAGAAGTACCACCTCCTTAGATTTGTACTCAGTACTTTTGGCAATGTATCCCAGCATCCGATTGGCTTTTTTAACTGCTACGGCACAATGGCTAGAGCCTGTGAGGGTTTGGTCAACAATCACTCCCAGATCTTTCTCGTGTGGAGCACATTCCAGTTTTAAACCTCCCATGAAGTAATCCCGTCTAATGTTTTTATTACCTACATGTGCAACTTTATATTTCACTACATTAAATTTAATTTGCCTAATTTCTGCCCAATTCTGGATTCTATCCAAATCATCCTGAATCACTTTAGTGGACTCTAAACTATTTGCCAAACCTCCCAATTTAGTATCATCTGCAAATTTAACTAATTTGCTCTCAATATTCCTATCAAGGTCATTAATGTAGATGAGGAACAGCAGGGGTCCCAACACCGATCCCTAGCTCAGATGAGATTCCACTGACCACCACTCTTTGTGTTCTGTCCTGTAACCAGTTTTGAATCCACTTCAGAATACCTCCTAACTCCAATGGAGCTCATTTTAAAAATTAGTCTCTCATGCGGTACTGTATCAAATGCTTTCTGAAAATCCAAGTATATGATATCATAAGCCCTGCTCTGGTCATAAGTCTTGGTGTCCTCTTCAAAAAATTCCAGGAGGTTTATCAGGCATGACCTTCCCTTACAGAAACCATGTTGGCTATCCCTCAAGATATTATTACGTTCAAGAAATAAGTCCAGCTCATCTTTTATGATAGATTCCAGTATTTTGCACGCAATGCAAGTTAAACTGACTGGCCTGTAATTTCCTGGCTCAGTACGGTCCCCTTTCTTATATATTGGAATTATATTGCCCTGTTTCCAATCATTTGGTATTTCTCCAGTTTCTAAAGACCGTCTGAAAATAGAGGAGAGCGGTTTAAAAATGATCTCACTAACTTCCCTGAGCACTCCAGGATATAAGCCATCAGGACCCGCCGCCTTATCTGCCTTTAGTTTATGCAACTTGTCTAATACTTCATTATCCCTAACCTCAATTTCCGCTAAATAATCTTGAGCATTGGACATGCCCTCTGGCCGAATAAAAACCCGCTTGGAGGTAAAATTCTCAACAAAGTAACTGTTTCAGGTATCCGCAATATCCTTGTTATCATATAGCAGCGATCCATATTTATTCTTTATGCACTTAACCTCCTCTTTGACTTTCCTTTTTCTGCTACAGTACTGAAAGAAGCGCTTAGGGTTAGTTTTGCCCCCTCTGCAATTTGTCTTTCATACAGTCTTCTAGCATTCCTCAGCTCTTTTTTGACCACAGCTCGCATTTTACAGTATCCAGCCTTAGTGTTCTCATTGTTATCCTTTATGTACATCTTATAAAGATTCCTCTTTTCCCTCAAACTCCTACGAATAGCTGCGGTCATCCACTGAGGATTCTGCTTTTTCAGCTTACTTTTGGACACCTTTGGAATGAATTACCAGTGTGAATCAAGTAAAATCAATTCATGCCTTAATAAGGGAACCCTGACACACACACACACACACACACACTCGGACTCACCTGGACCTCCGCACCCTTCTGTAGGCGCTGGGCAGCGCATGCTTGTTTTTGGACCGGGATGGCGAGCGAGATCGGGATGGCGAGCGAGATCTGGACCTCTTCTTGCGTTTCTTTTTCTTCCTCTCTCTCTCGCGGTCGTGGCCGTGCGAGGCGGCGGCGGAGGAGGACGGGTTCTCTCTCTCGCGGTCGTGGCCGTGCGAGGCAGCGGCGGAGGTGGACGGGGGGGCAGGCTGCAGTGGGGGAGCTGGGTCCCAGAGTCTGGCTGCTGCTGTTTCAGGGGGTCCGGGGTCCACAATGGGCAGCGGGACCCTGGGGGCCATGGGCGGTGGGACAACGGGGGGGCTGAGCACTTCCGGCTGCTATGGAAACAGCAGAGGGCGGGGCAAGGGGGGGAGGATGCAAACAGATTAAAAATGAGCGTTTTCAAAAGGGCCAGTTTCTTTCCCCATTGGCTGATATACAGTACAGGGTCGTTCCAAAAAGAACGCGCTTCGATTACAGAATATTTCAGCTCCACACCTCCCTAAAAACAAGTGTCCTTCACTATGGCGTACAAGCTACCCGGCTTCTGGAAACATCTCCAGCACAAAAACACACAGTCCTAAACAGGAGGAGTTTTCATGTTATTAAGAGCAGCTAAATGGAGAAGAAAAGAATTATCAGATTACATTTTGACTCCGTCTCCATTCTCTAACGACATCTACTCAACTGCTGGCGGAGCGACATCTCGAGCAAAGCCTCAAAATAAAGCGCAACGTTCCGATTTAACACCTCCCAGTGTGCATGTACTGCAGTGCGGAGGGACCAGATGGCAGTGTTACTGACCAGAGATATGGAGAAGGCGTTTAAAGACTCTCGGCCCCAGGGGCCAGTCGCACCGACGACACACAGTCACGCTGCTAATTAAAAGATGCTTTTAGCCACCGTAAATACAAAGCGCTTTTGCGAGTTAGGATCGGCAGCATTTTCCTGGCCGGCTGATGTAATCTCTGTAGGCTCAGCCCCTTCCCGCTCAGCCTGAACCGCCTGGCTTCCGGACACTACTCCTAACAAGCTTTCATCAGCGGGCAGCCGGCCAGCGCAGGCATTTACACGCAGGATATATATTCCCCTGCCAGGGGCCGCGGGGGCCAATCTGGGGAGGCCCTCTGTGAAGCAGGGCACATCGTTCTACAGCCATCGGCCCCCATTTGGTTGGGAGCGCTACGCCCCCACAAGAACAGAATAACAGTGCCAAATGAATCGTGTGACAGACAAGCAGAAGCTTTGATTGGCCCATCCCTCACTCTCCACAGTCCCCACACACCTGTCCAGTGCACTGATATTTCCCCCGTCACACTCATACGGATAATTACACTCATACTCAAACATGGAGCTCATGCAGTGTACTTACAATAATACTTCCATTTAAAATGTTGAGAAAGAATACTTTCAACCTCACAATGTCATTTCTAGTCACAATCCAACTTATTACTTACAATCCAAGTCTCATTGACAAACTTTTTGTACAAATCGCCACACAGATAGCTAGAAAATAAACTGAATAACCAGTGTTTGCTCAAACTGTTCGCAGTAATGACACCACATCACATCTGCACATTTGCAGTCCCCTGGGAGTGACGGAATTGCTTTAAGTGCGTTACGGAGCCCACTGCCAGGAAAAACAGTGAGAGTACAGCTTCTGACAAATCTTCACAAAGACAATTTAATCAAATGAGTCATCCCAATATACGGAGACCGTTTTTGTCACGCTCATTTTAATAAGCTGAAAAACATAACCCACCCACTCAGAAACAATAGACAAATTAAAAAATATTTCATCAGGAAAACTGACCTCCATAGACTGGATTTTATCATGAGCATCACTCAGTACAATTGGCTTTGTGACAGTGAACGGAATGACTCTCAGCAGACACGTATTCTCCAGGTGTGATTGTGTGAGCAAAGTCATCGCCCATCGGCCTAATGCTACTCCACAACAGCTTAAAGATAACCAATTCTTTCCTTATCCTCAACTGTTTTTTCCCAATAATTTGCCAGGCTGTTCCAATAAAAAAAGATTTGTGTGCAAGTTTTAATGTTGTCCTCGACCCCTAACAAGGATAAATTCCGAAGGAAAGCAATCACTCGACCGTTACGACCAGCCATTGTGGCTGCTGGACCGCGGCCATTTCTACGTGCCTACTACTTAATATGCATGAGCGATTCGCATGAAAAGTCACGTCAGATCAGTCATCAGATTCGACTGCTAGTAAATAAATTACATTTATGCGATAGTGTTAGCCAGAATGGAATCTCAGGGTGTCTCACCCGTGACCAGGCCAACCTGACCAAGACCAAACCACCTGCGGTAGGGGTTCATCCCATGGAACCAGCTTGTTGCAAACAAAAGAAATAACTGATGGGTATGTTGTACAATTGACAAAGAAGAAAGAGGAAAAGACACCACTTCAGTTCAAAACACCACATTTAATTATACAAGAAACTCATCTTAAATATACAGCTGTACTTGCATCCAAACATGAGCGCATTAGTGTACTTGGTTCACAGAAGGGAACTGTAAATAAAAGGAAATCATGGCATTATTGAAACCTCAAACCTAAATGAATTCAGTGTTGCACTTTGTCGCAGGGAAAACCTGAAGTGATCTTAGACGATACGCATGTGCCAAGTGCGGACAGCCTCGATTTTAAATATCCCGCAGTATACTGGGAACAACCTAAGGACGTCTCAAATGCCGAATGCCTTAGACTCAATACAAGCCTGAAGACAGTACTTTTATTTATTACAGTCGGTGATACCACAAGTTTATTTAGCTTGTTTAGAATAGAGATTCTCCAAGAGTGGGCTCTAGTGGTAATACTGGCCATTTCTCCGACATTAGTATTCAGTCAGTGATTATATCGTGTAGGAAGATCAAGTTCTGCGCCCCATCCGCCGATCTACCACATCGGTTTTTTTTTGTCATTCCTCTGTGTCACAGCACCAAATATTTTTCTAAAGTAACTAAATGAGTATTAAAATGCATACCAGTAATAAAATTTTGTTATTCTTCAACATTTATAGACTAGATCTCAGCTGGCAAACAACAGTGCTAGAAGGAGCCGTTGTTCGACAATAGGGACTTTAAGCAATGGCGGATTTTGCAACGGCTATGGCACCCGGATATAGATCTGCGCTCCGCTGATCGATACTTAAGCCGTTGTGCCGGCGTTCCTCGCCGTAGCAGGCTGATCTACTACGGGGAAAGAACCAATCTCACGAAGTCACCACAACGCTTGGTTCAGGTGATTGAATTTAATGGTTTTCATTGTATTTCTGAAATGACATGTTTTCTATAATTGATTGTGACACACTAAACATTATGTGTTTCAGCAAACCTTTCTCACAGATACAGGATACTATGTAAATTTCACTGCATAAAACCATAGTGAACTATTTTCTGCTGTAGGCTATATTCTCCCCTCATCCTTGCATGGCATACGGTACTTAATTTCTCTGTATACCCTATAAATATCTATTTTTACTCCCATGTACATTAGTCTTTATTCTACTGCTGTGCATATAAAGCACACATATGCTGTATATAGATGCACACTCCCATGCACTTTACCATTCGTTCACACTCTGATTAGAAGTGTGCTTTAATTGTCAAATTTTCTGTCTTTTTTCAATTGCATTGTTCGAAATAAAGTTTATTAAAAAGATGCACATTTCTTTTCGTTATCCTCTGTACCTGTACTTGGCATAATGACAGTAAATTTGAATATTTTAATCTAATATTAACAGTTTCCCATTTCCCCTAAAGCTATGACATCTGCCCATTCTGCCAGTGGGAGTGGGACAAATCAGCGCTCACAGTAAGTTACAGTTACAATTACTGTTCACACTGAACTAACTACTTTGCTAACAAACTTTGATCAAAATCCACCGTTGTTTAAGGTCCCTGCTGGATTTGACGGCAACGACACCAGAGTCAGGAGAGATTTATTTCCGGGTGCCGCAGCCGTCGCAAAATCCGCCGCTGCTTTAAGTCCCTATTACGTCACTGGCCAAAGCGATGGAATTTCTCTAAACTGGGGTTCCCAGTATGGCCAGCACTTCCGTGAGTCGCCATCTCAGCGCGAAGCAGTATCCCCGGCGATCTCTCAGTTCAGAACAGCTATGGCCCGGCCAGCAAAAAGTTTTCTTCCCCATTCCGGTTCTGAGCTCAAATATAACATATCATATAACAAATAATTTCTCAGGTCAGAGCCGCATATATAAAAACTTGGAATAACGAAACTTGCACTTGGAAGCCTTTTTGATGTTTGGGCTGTATCGCAGAAATCTACGTCTTGTAGCTCGCCTCGCGATTTCAGAACACAATCAACATGATTAAACTGACTTGTTGGGAATCGCCATCTACGTGATCAAGAGACAAGCAGTTTCGACGTGGCAGAACTGTCAGCTTTTACACGTAGTTCATATCAGCTGCAGTAGATGGAATATCATCTCGCCTAAAGATTGTCATTTCAAATCAATTATTAATAGGAATATTCACTCAATTCTACCACTTGTATGAAACAAGTCTACATTAGAATTGAATTTTATGTCCCGTGGGCTCGGATTTCGAGAGAGAGCCAAGAAGGAAATGATATTGGCCAAGTCTTGTGCCACATCAAGGGGATTGGCAAGGGATGAAATCTGGCGACTGTTAAACTTCTAAGAGCGGAAAGCTGGCTATATGATTCTAAAACAAATACGATTACCGTAATATATGTAGCCTACATGTATTTCTTTCAAGCTACATTTACTCATTTTCCTGATTTCTGATACACGAGTTTCTATTGCCGACACTCACACACCGATACAAATAAAAACTATTTGAAGGGGCTTTGAAAGAGGCATCGATTGTAACAAATCAGCGCAAGACAGAGCGTTTTGAATCACATTACAGTGAATAAAATGCTCTTGGACATCTATGTTATCAATACAATTTCTGACCTACCTCAAAAACAACTTAATTCATCCGATACAAATGGACAATGCCCAGTCGCCCACACACGCTACGAGACTTGGCCATGCCGCAATTGTGTGGTGCATAATCAATAAGACAGAAGTGTGCGGATTGGTCATATGTAAATGAGTTTATATTTGAGCCCAATTTCGCGCCCGGCCCACGGCACTTCAGTTCGCTAAAGAATTCAAGTGAAATCGACTGCGCAGATTTTCGAGACAACCAATGTTATCTATACAGATGCTCGCCCGTCTCACATGAAGGCAATTTAATGCTGGAAACAGCCGGACCCGTCTCAAATCAGACTTACCCACCTCAGCGTCTCAGGTAAACATTGCCCGCCTCAAGGACGGGGAGACGGGCGGCTGGCTAACACTATGGTTTATGCATTATATGTCTAGTTACAAATACAGGACGATTTCAAGTACATTACCGATCTGAAAGTGCGAGGAAACAGGGAAATCCAGTGTTCTGTCAATTTGTGCTGCCTTGTCAAAAAAAAAATGCTACCGTAATACAAAGCGATCGTAAAGTCTTCGTTTTCGCCTTGATATTGCAATATGAATCAGTTTACAGTAGCCTAGTAACTTTATTATTTGTTAGCTTATTATAACATAAGCAGATTTGATAACGAGTTGGATAAGCTTGTTCAAAGATATATGCCCATATACGCCATCATCATCTAATTTCAGCATTTTCAGGAAAACCCAGCGTGTAGGCCTACATGCAAATATATGTACACTTACAGGTCGAAAGGCGCACTGAAAATAAATCTATTTTTATGATTTTTGAAGATACCTAAGATATGAGCGAGGAAACAGCCCGAGATGTTAGGTTTGCGCAAGCGCAGAACCGCGAGGTAGCATATTTTGAGGTAGCAAAATTTGTCAGAACACCGGCACTTTGCACCAGGCATCAAGTTTACTTGTGTATCCAGCAAAAGTCTGGCCACATCTTCATTGGAAATATCTCCAAACCTGGCTTTAAAAGTTTGCCAGCGATCACTTTGGCCTTTTATATTTATCCTGGCCTTCAATCGATCTTCTTCCTGGCCCTTTCTAGCACTTTTACGGGCTGAATCAGTCAGAGATTTCTTTGGCCGTGGCACTTTGCTGTTCGCCAACTTGTCTTCATTTCTGCTTCCACCGCGCACATTCGCTTTCGCGGGACATTATTTTTGCTTGCTCGTGAATACTAATGAGGTATTGCAAATGGCACTGAGTTTTTGCAGGTCGCAAAAACTAATTTCACTTTAAATATGCGGGGGATTGCAAGCGTTCTCGGAGAAAACATTTATTTATTCCCGTCTGTTTTGGTCATATCTATTAACTTATATATAAGAAAAGAACAGATAAGTTACCTTAACCACAGTGCACCACAGACAGACCCACTGCAGGATTTCACAGAGCACTTAAAGGCTGTGCTGCAACTTCTAAAACATCCCCTCAATATTCACTTCAGATTAGTGTAGCGCCAGGGCTCAAGTTCCCCGTGTCGAGCAACATAACACGTGCCTGAAGAAGTGTCACGTGAACAGAACCGTAAAAGGACAATGAAGTGAATTAACATCTTGTTTTCACACACCACAGTTCATCATAAAATATTGACTACTTTTATTTAATTATTTACTCTAATTAATTCGACCAGGACACAGAGCGCAACTTAGCAGTCCACTGGAGTGAGGGCGAACAGGTGCTCGCTGTTCGGCGTTTTGCCTGTTTAAATGCAGGTCTGTAAGCGTCACTGTAAATAATCGCAGGCGAAGTCAAAAGCGCTGCAGGTCAAAGCGCTGGGGTTTAGGGGTCTTCACTGGCGGAGGGGGGCTACAGCACAAGCCGAGGTCAAAGAACCTGCTAACCGCAAACACGCAGTCCGAGTACAGCCGTGACCCGGCGGGGCTGATCCCAGACCAGCCCAGTCTGAGTGTGCCGTAATTAAACTGCCTGCCGGAGCCCTCAGTGACAGACTGGAGAACAGTCAGGTCAGGTCATCCTCTTTGCTAATTTAGTGTTCACCCCGAGGCGAGGCAGGAAGCTGCACCGCAGGGGGGAGAGACTGTCCTCCACCAATCCCTGCCCAGTAATTCAAGGGCAGTAATGCTAATGCACCACAAGAACAGTATCCACTGTAACTTCTAAAAAAGAACACACCCACTTCACACCAGTAATTCAAGAGCAGTAATGTTTACCGATATAATGGAACATCTCGGTATAAATTCCTGACGGTTATCATGCCCTTTTAATGTTTTAATATTGTAAAAACCGTATTTCAGATCCACGGTTTCAAAAACTCATTGTCCGCACTAGCATCTCTGCTCTAGAATTGATCTGAAGTGGAAAGTGAGTTCAGTTTAGTTTGCTTCAGACATGCTGAAAGCACAGGCAGCAGTTACTGTGACGTTCCAGAACTCTCTCCATCGAATATGAGGAGCAAGTCAGAGGTGTGGTAGTATTTTGGATTCTATGAAAAGGAAGAGGCTATTCGCCCCGCAGCGCTTCCGTGCAAAAGTTCAGTGGGTGGGGCGGATTATAAAATGAAATCTCTGATTGGCCCAACTGCGGGGCAAATAGCAGAAGCGCTTCTCTTATCCGGCCCACCGCTTTGCGAATAGCAGAACTGCGTATCTTGTCGGGGGAGGATAAGCGATCTCCTTCCCCCAATTCACCCCTCTGCGGGGCGCATAGCCACTTCCTTATAAAAATGCTGATGGAACACTGACGCAGATGACTGTCTGACCTGTCTGCAGAACATGCAGAACAAAAATCACTGCTACAGCGGGCAACACGTCAAATCTTTTCACTGATCTCTGTGTACACCATCCAAGGCTATATAGTGAATGCAAGGCAAGTTAACGTTTAGCTGAAGACATTGCCATATTTCCCTGCCTTCTCATTGGTCGGGAGCTTCTGATCTGCAAGTGCCTTGGTACGAGCTAATCAGCTCTGTGGTGCGCGGTTAAACACGCTGCCTCAGGTATATGGCAAGCAGCTAACTTTGTAGACTGTATTTAGGAAAACTGCTGTTTATCGTAACAGTATAATTTTATGTATGAGGTGTTGCCTTTCATTCAAACCGTGCCAACATGGTGACACAAGCTAGTTAACATACGCTGCCCAAAGCCAGGTTGCATCCATTTGTATCCCTCCTGGCTGTTGTCGGCTGTGACACACTCCAGAGTAGGACGAGGGAAAGTTGAAACATGACCGTGCATACAAAGATTAAACGCAAAACTATTATGAAATAAGCTCAAATAAGTGTTTTATTGCAATTTATAAACTAGGCTAAATCCAATAAATCCGCCTGGCTGCCCAGATATTGTCCCCAGACATATGGCCTTAAGTCACAAGATGCAGACATAGTGGATATTTTATGACTCATATATGTATTTATGTCGACTGGGCTCATTGCAATTTATATTGCTGTCTTAAAATTACTTTGATGCAGCCTAAATTGTGCATGGGGTCTTTGCTTAGGCTATTGAAACAGTGGAATTGCCCTGACTGTGCAAGCTCTTCATTTCAGACATGACTAGTGTTGCAAACCTGTGAAAGACTGGGCCTATATCTCAACAGTGAGGAATGTGAATGCCTTTTTGGTTGCCGTTTTCTCATTTGCTATGTGCAGTTACCTCTCACAGCCACAGAGTCCCATCTGTAATACACAGTTGTATATTTTTTGGATGTTTAAAAAATGTAATAATATTTGTTGTTCTTATTATGTAATTTATATTGTGTTTATGTTCACAAAAAGGTTATTTCCAATGTGCGGTTGCCTCTCACAGCCACATAGTGCTCTTCAATGCACAGATGTATGTTTTTGTATGTTTACATACAGACAGTAATTTTTTGTCCTTATTATTGACTTTCAAGTGTTTCTGCTTGTAAAAAGCTTATCTGCAATGCGCAGTTACCTCTCAGGGCCGCAGATTTGTATGTTTAACACACAGAATGTTATCGATTCTTGATTTTTTTTTTGTTATGAAAGCAAAAAGTGTATTATGCTAATTTTATATATTGGTTTCATAGTAAAGCTTACTGAAATGATTTTAGTAACTATATCAGTACTTTTTGAACCTTTTATGCACATTTTAATAACACCACAATAATACCAAAAACCGCAATATTTTTGTTCACAAAAAACGTAGTATTAAATTTTCATATCGTTACATCCCTAATGCTAAGAACAACAAGAGCAGTATCCGCTGTAACTTCAACAAACAAAAACCCAATGAAAGGACACACCCACTTCACATTATAAAGTTCCCCTATCATGTCACCAGTTACAAAGCCAATTAGCTATTACAAGCCATTTCACAATCTGTCCTTTGTGACATCACAAGGGGGAGAGGCCGTCCAAAATAATGACGGAACTGATTAACTGCTTGGGCAGTTACCTCCCCACGTGAGGTCATGGAGGAACAGACTTTGAAACGGCCTGTAATGGCTGATGGGCTGTGTAGCAGCTGACGTGAGGGGGACCCCAAACCTTCACCCCCATTATGCGAGGATGGAAGCCAAAGCCAGATGCGCAGAAGCCCTGCGGTGCAATAACGAAGCTAGCGTGGGGCGGGAAACGGCTTGATTTCGAACGAGAGAAAACGTCTTCCGCGATCCCGAACGCACCATAGCGGGAGGCAGCAGGTTCCCTCCCAATGGAGCGTGCATAGAGACGGGGGGTGGGCAGAGCGATACTCCATACCTGCTGCGCTAGGCTAAAATCCACCGCGATAATTCAGCCCAAAAGGCAATCGCAGAGAAACGGAAACACTGGCTGGCAGCCGCACTTCTGCAATTAGGCGAAATTGAGTGGGGAAAATGTACATGCTCAGATCGCTGGGGACGTCACACAGAACAGCAGGGTCAATATACGAGACAGGTTTCATTTATTTGCACAAATGTACTGCACACGCAAGCAGGGTGAACACCATTCAAGTGTTAAACATTTACTGCACACACAAGCTGTTTCACAATCAGGGTACACAAATTTTCTCACATGGGTGAAAAAAAAGTTTGAAATGGGTCCAAAGTTTCTATGTGAGTTTATTGTGTCCTATTTCACGATCAGATTTCTAAAATTTCAGAGCATAGGGATATTTAGTCTGGAAAATATTTGGAGTTAATGTTGTAAAATGAAGAATATTTTATAGACTCATAATGAAAATTCATTTTGTATCATACATAAATATATGGAGCCATTTCTGACAAAATGTTGTTCCAGTTGCAAGGTAAGTGTCGGGTAATAACAGATGTACTGATAAAAACATTTTGAAAATGCCAGAAATGAAAAATATTACTGTTTAATATGCAAAACCTTACTGCAAATCATGGTAAGTTTTTTTTTTTAAATTATTACTGTGCATGAATATTCTTGATAGTCTTACATTTAATACCACTGCTTTGAATAATAAATTATTTCTGGCCTTTCCTGAAAAAAATCAGGGGGACATCTAGTATAGACACAATTTGGTGGACCACAGAAAAGTGTGTGAATAGTCTGACATTTTTTCTGGAGAGGACACATTTTGGACAATATGTTTATAGTGCCTAAAAGAAGTAAATGAGTATACTGCATTGTCATTAGTGTTGTCTTCCAGTAGTATAAGCAATACAATGCACATTACAATATGCTTATTTAACAAGCTAGTTAATAATTAAGCACTGTTTGACTCAAAAATATCAAAAGTGAGTTAATTAGGAGCCAACTACATCTTTAATTTGGTTAAATTGTTTTTTCTCATTTTATGCTGTTATTTCCAATGCATCGCAATGTGGGAATGGCATTTTTTTTTTATTCTTGATGCCAAACATAGCTATTTCTGTTATCTTGTGAGTTAAGAGGGCAAATAACTGCTCTAAACATTAAATACACTTAATTAAGACAAATTAACAGCTTGTTAAGGTCCTGTGATTGCAACTGTGGTTGGAACAAAAGCCAGCGTACACAGTGGGTCCCCAGGACCAACGTTGAAGACCACTGTGCTAGACCATTAATCAAACAGAAAAAAATATGTATTTAGTCCAAAACATCAATACATTCATGTATAATCATGAGGCTTATGGTGATAGTCATAAAAAAGTTACATAGCATCCAAACATTCAAACATGAATTGCGACAGAGGTTAATATTACATGAAAACTAGAGTTTCTGGAGAGGACATTTACGGAGTCATAAACTATATGTATAAAGTACATGAAATTTATCAATCAAATTTCAGGAAGAGTATCTTCAGTCCAGGGAAAGTGCTAGATAATAAGAATAATGAAAAAAGACTGGAATTAAGCTATATCAATTCAAGCTATCAGGTGAAATGTGCATTCCGGAGTGGACATATTTTGGACGGACAAACATTCTCTGACCAATGTACAGCTTTTTATTACCTCCGCCAACGAAGTTGGGGCGGAGGTTATGTTTTCGCCCCTGTTTATCTGTCCGTCTGGGAACAACATAACTCAAAAATTAATGCACGGATTTGGCTGAAATTTTGTGGGTGCATTGCTATTACATCAAGGATGGACCCTATTCATTTTCACTGCGATCAGTGAAACAATATGGCCGTCACGGCAGCCATCTTGAAATCATATGACACGCGATAACTCAACTTTGTTCCCACTCATGAAGATTTGGATTGTGCTGCCTTGGCGGAGGTTTGCGCTCTACGAGTGCCTCTAGTTATATTACAATATCAGCACAACTGTACACACTCTGAGGGAATACATAATACAAACAAAAATACCCAAAACAGATCACCCATTTGTATTTATATGGCATTTAACACATCACAATCATTTTACTTCCGGAGAGGACATATTGGACGGACAAATGTACAGGTTAGTTTATTGCTCATATTTATTCTATTTACTTTTTCACAGTGTGTCTGTGGTGACTAATAATGCCAAACACGTGAATCTGAATTCAGAGAGATGTTTTGCACCTGCATTTAATAATATATTTCA
This sequence comes from Gymnothorax javanicus, assembly GCA_029692085.1. Classification (NCBI taxonomy): domain Eukaryota; kingdom Metazoa; phylum Chordata; class Actinopteri; order Anguilliformes; family Muraenidae; genus Gymnothorax; species Gymnothorax javanicus. Next base: position 98,423,171 of record CM056194.1, on the reverse strand, counting down.
TACAGATGTATAATTTATTCTTGATTTCAACAAAGAGAAAAAAAATATGCGCAAAAAATGCTATTTTTACGCCATTCGAAGGAAAATAAAGCTTTCTTCATGAAATGAACAACATTTTTAATTGCATTAGATGTATTTCTTGCAAATAAATTTAATAGAATTCAATAGTTCTTCTATATTTCGGCAAATTTCATTCAAAGGCTCACAAATCTCATGCGTACCCTGATTGTGAAACAGCCCACACAAGCAGTGTGAACACCATTCAAGTGTGCACACACAAGCAGTGTGAACGCCACTCAAGTGTTAAACATTTACTGCACACAGAAGCAGTGTGAACGCCATTCAAGTGTTAAACATTTACTGCACACACAAGCAGTGTGAACGCCATTCAAGTGTTAAACATTTACTGCACACACAAGCAGTGTGAACGCCATTCAAGTGTTAAACATTTACTGCATACACAAGCAGTGTGAATGCCACTCAAGTGTTGAACATTTACTGCACACACAAGCAGTGTGAACGCCATTCAAGTGTTGCACATTTACTGCACACACAAGCAGTGTGAACGCCATTCAAGTGTTGCACATTTACTGCATACACAAGCAGTGTGAATGCCACTCAAGTGTTAAACATTTACTGCACACACAAGCAGTGTAAATGCCACTCAAGTGCTACACATTTACTGCACACACAAGCAGTGTGAACGCCATTCAAGTGTTGCACATTTACTGCACACACAAGCAGTGTCAACACCACTCAAATGTTAAAAATTTACTGCATACACAAGCAGTTTGAACGCCATTCAAGTTTTAAACATTTACTGCACACATAAGCAGTGTGAACGCCGCTCAAGTTTTAAACATTTACTGCACACACAAGCAGTGTGAACGCCATTCAAGTGTTACACATTTACTGCACACACAAGCAGTGTGATCGCCACTCAAGCGTTAAACATTTACTGCACACACAAGCAGTGTGAACGCCACTCAAGTGTTAAACATTTACTGCACACAAAAACAGTGTGAACGCCATTCAAGTTTTAAACATTTACTGCACAAACAAGCAGTGTGAACGCCATTCAAGTGTTAAACATTTACTGCACACACAAGCAGTGTGAATGCCATTCAAGTTTTAAACATTTACTGCACACACAAACAGTGTGAACGCCATTCAAGTGTTAAACATTAACTGCACACACAAACAGTGTGAACACCACTCAAGTGTTAAACATTTACTGCATGCACAAGCAGTGTGAACGCCTTTCAAGTGTTAAACATTTACTGCACACACAAGCAATGTGAACACCACTCAAGTGTTAAACACTTACTGCATACACAAGCAGTGTGATCGCCACTCATGCGTTAAAACATTTACTGCATACACAAGCAGTGTGAACGCCACTCAAGCATTAAACATTTACTGCACACACAAACAGTGTGAACACCATTCAAGTTTTAAACATTTACTGCACAAACAGGCAGTGTGAACGCCACTCAAGTGTTTCACATTTACTGCACACAAAAGCAGTGTGAACGCCTTTCAAGTGTTAAACATTTGCTGCACACACAAGCAGTGTGAACGCCATTCAACTGTTAAACATTTACTGCACACACAAGCAGTGTGAACGCCACTCAAAGTGTTAAAAATTTACTGCATACACAAACAGTGTGAACGCCATTCAAGTGTTAAACATTTACTGCATACACAAACAGTGTGAACGCCACTCAAGTTTTAAACATTTACTGCACAAACAAGCAGTGTGAATGCCACTCAAGTGTTTCACATTTACTGCACACACAAGCAGTGTGAACGCCATTTAAGAGTTAAACATTTACTGCATACACAAGCAGTGTGAACGCCACTCAAGTGTTAAACATTTACTGCACACACAAGCAGTGTGAATGCCATTCAAGTGTTAAACATTTACTGCACACACAAACAGTGTGAACGCCATTCAAGTGTTATACATTAACTGCATACACAAGCAGTGTGAACGCCACTCAAGTGTTAAACATTTACTGCACACAGAAGCAGTGTGAACACCACTATAGTTTTAAACATTTACTGCACACACAAGCAGTGTGAACACCACTCAAGTGTTAAACATTTACTGCACACACAAGCAGTGTGAACGCCATTCAAGTGTTAAACATTTACTGCACACACAAGCAGTGTGAACACCACTCAAGTGTTAAACACTTATTGCATACACAAGCAGTGTGATCGCCACTCATGCGTTAAAACATTTACTGCATACACAAGCAGTGTGAACGCCACTCAAGCATTAAACATTTACTGCACACACAAGCAGTGTGAACACCACTCAAGCGTTAAACATTTACTGCACACACAAGCAGTGTGAACGCCACTCAAAGTGTTAAACATTTACTGCATACACAAACAGTGTGAACGCCACTCAAGTTTTAAACATTTACTGCACAAACAAGTAGTGTGAACGCCACTGAAGTGTTTCACATTTACTGCACACACAAGCAGTGTGAACGCCATTTAAGAGTTAAACATTTACTGCATACACAAGCAGTGTGAACGCCACTCAAGTGTTAAACATTTACTGCACACACAAGCAGTGTGAATGCCATTCAAGTGTTAAACATTTACTGCACACATAAACAGTGTGAACGTCATTCAAGTGTTACACATTAACTGCACACACAAACAGTGTGAACGCCATTCAAGTGTTAAACATTTACTGCACACACAAGCAGTGTGAACGCCATTTAAGTGTTACACATTTACTGCACACACAAGCAGTGTGAACACCATTTAAGAGTTAAACATTTACTGCACACAAACAGTGTGAACGCCAATCAAGTGTTAAACATTTACTGCACACACAAACAGTGTGAACGCCATTCAAGTGTTAAACATTTACTGCACACACAAGCAGTGTGAACGCCACTCAAGTGTTAACTCTTTCAACCCCAGATATTCTAGCATCACTATACCCTTCAACCCCACAGCCCTCTGTAGAGGGCTGCTCATTATCTGGACATTGTATCTTACTGTTATCTCTGGAATCCCATTAAATGTAACCTGATATGTTCCAATCAATTAGTCAGATTGTTTGAATTTTCCCTACAGGAATTTGGGGTTGAAGGGAATATGTTGGTCAGCCCTCTGTAGAGGGCTGTGGGGTTGAAGGAGTTAAACATTTACTGCACACACAAGCAGTGTGAACGCCATTTAAGTGTTACACATTTACTGCACACACAAGCAGTGTGAACACCATTTAAGAGTTAAACACTTACTGCACACACAAACAGTGTGAACGCCAATCAAGTTTTAAACATTTACTGCACACACAAACAGTGTGAACGCCATTCAAGTGTTAAACATTTACTGCACACACAAGCAGTGTGAACGCCACTCAAGTGTTAAACATTTACTGCACACACAAACAGTGTGAACGCCAATCAAGTTTTAAACATTTACTGCACGCACAAACAGTGTGAACGCCATTCAAGTGTTAAAGATTTACTGCACACACAAGCAGTGTGAACGCCACTCAAGCGTTAAAACATTTACTGCACACACAAGCAGTGTGAACGCCACTCAATTGTCAAACATTTACTGCATACACAAGCAGTGTGAACGCCTTTCAAGGGTTAAACATTTACTGCGCACACAAGCAGTGTGAACACCACTCAAGTGTTACACATTTACTGCACACATAAGCAGTGTGAACGCCACTCAAGCGTTAAAACATTTACTGCATACACAAGCAGTGTGAACGCCATTCAAGTGTTAAAAATTTACTGCACACACAAGCAGTGTGAACGCCATTCAAGTGTTAAACATTTACTGCACACGCTAGCAATGTCAACGCCATTGGTTGGCTCAGTTGTGAGAGGCAAGACCAATAGAGCAGAGAAATGCAGTGGAATCCAAAGCGATGACGTAAATGACGCAGGTCAGACTCCAGCAGAGAAACAGTGCAGACCACTCTCAGAGGTCGAGCCCGCTCCAAACCACACAGCTTCTGCTGCGCCTTTCACACTTCCAGCAATAATCAGCAGGGCTTGAACCTGTGCGTGCATGAGTGCGCGTGCATGCGCGTTTGTGTGTGTCTGTGTGCGTGCTTGCATGCGTCTGTGTGCGTTCGTGCGTCCGTGTGCATGTGTGCGTGTCTGAGTGCGTGCGTCCATGCGCGTGCGTGGGTGTGCGTGCGTGTGTCCGTGTGTGCGCGTCCGTGTGCATGTGTGCTTGTGTGTGTCTGTGTGTGTGCGTGCGTGCGTTCATCGGTGTGAGTGTGTGCATGCGTGTGTGTGTGTGTGCGCGCGTGTGTGTGGACAACAAGCCGCTCCCTTGTAAAAACAGGTCAGACTCCAGCGTGAAACACCTCTCACTCCTTCCGTTGGGGGTTATGAGAGAGAAAAATAACCTCTGTGCTTCTCTCAAACGTCCACACAAACTCATTAAGCAAAGCCAAGGCTGAATTATAATAAAACTCGATGCGGCCGAGGCATTCAGTCAGCCTCATTTCCCTGCGATGTATTGATTTAAAATTCTAAGAAAGTTTTTTCCCCTCTCATTTTTTCTGCTTTGAAAGAGAAAAACTGCTGTTCCAATTAAAGTGAGACAAACAGAAAACAAGCAGACACATTCACTGCTCAAACCCCGCACCGTTCTGCTGTTTTCATCCATCCGGCACTCTGTAATAACCACAAACCAACAAATACACCAGTCCCCGAGCGCAGCGCAACAAAACCGCTCAAACACACCGCACCGCTGTCCCTGTGAAACACGTCAGGGCTGACAGCATCTGAACCACAGCTCAATCAACCGCAGCCTGCTGACCGTGTGTGTGTGTGTGTGCGCGTGTGTGCTCGCAATGACCAAGCGTGAAGGCATGCGCGCGTCTGCATTTCAGCCGTAAATTCCATCCCCTGATCAGATGGCTTTACGGACAGTTTTATACCGAGTGCATCAATCAACCCAGCCCCGTTTTGCAGTCTGAAGTCAGGGACGGCTGAAGCTGATTGGTGGAGGCGGGGGTCGTGGGCATGGTTTAGGTTATTGTGGTGCGGTTTGGGGTGATGCAGTCAGAAGTCAGGGACGGCTGAAGCTGATTGGTGGAGGCGGGGGACGTGGGCGTGGTTTGGGTTATTGTGGTGCGGTTTGGGGTGATGCAGTCAGAAGTCAGGGACGGCTGAAGCTGATTGGTGGAGGCGGGGGTGGTGTGCGTGGTTTGGGTTATTGTGGTGCCGTTTGGGGTGATGCAGTCTGAAGTCTGGGACGGCTGAAGCTGATTGGTGGAGGCGGGGGTGGTGTGCGTGATTTGGTTTATTGTGGTGGGGTTTGGGGTGATGCAGTCTGAAGTCTGGGACGGCTGAAGCTGATTGGTGGAGGCGGGGGTCGTGGGCGTGGTTTGGGTTATTGTGGTGCGGTTTGGGGTGATGCAGTCTGAAGTCTGGGACGGCTGAAGCTGATTGGTGGAGGCAGGGGTTGTGTGCGTGATTTGGTTTATTGTGATGCGGTTTGGGGTGATGCAGTCTGAAGTCAGGGACGGCTGAAGCTGATTGGTGGAGGCGGGGGTTGTGGGCGTGGTTTGGGTTATTGGGGTGGGGTTTGGGGTGATGCAGTCTGAAGTCTGGGACAGCTGAAGCTGATTGGTGGAGGCGGGGGTCGTGGGTGTGGTTTGGGTTATTGTGGTGCGGTTTGGGGTGATGCAGTCTGGGACGGCTGAAGCTGATTGGTGGAGGCGGGGGTCGTGGGCGTGGTTTGGGTTATTGTGGTGCCGTTTGGGGTGATGCAGTCTGAAGTCTGGGACGGCTGAAGCTGATTGGTGGAGGTGGGGGTTGTGGGCGTGGTTTGGGTTATTGTGGTGCGGTTTGGGGTGATGCAGTTTGAAGTCAGGGACGGCTGAAGCTGATTGGCGGAGGCGGGGGTCGTGGGCGTGGGGTGGGTCATTGTGGTGCAGTTTGGGGTGATGCAGTCTGAAGTCAGGGATGGCTGAAGCTGATTGGTGGAGCTGGGGGTCGTGGGCGTGGTTTGGGTTATTGTGGTGCGGTTTGGGGTGATGCAGTCTGAAGTCAGGGACGGCTCAAGCTGATCGGTGGAGGCGGGGGTTGTGGGCGTGGTTTGGGTTATTGTGGTGCGGTTTGGGATGATGCAGTCCTAAGTCTGGGATGGCTGAAGCTGATTGGTGGAGGCGGGGGTCGTGGTTTGGGTTTGTGTGGTTTGGGGTGATGTGTCCTGGGCTAATGAGGAAAAATCTCACTCACACTCCGCTCGCTACAGAATTAAAAACAGGAATCGGCGAAAAGTAAGACTGTTCCTCTACAGAGGATTTTAGCAGCTCCACAGACTCTCCTACGTTTTTAATTGATGGCGAGAAAACTGCACTGACAGCACTTTTTGGAGGGGTGGGGTGGGCGTTGGGACGTTCCTGTCCGCAGTTCCTATAAATCATTTCCCTTTATGAATGCATAAAGAGTGGGAGAGAGATCTGTATTAGCAAAATGCATGAAACGAGGGCTTCTGAACATCGAGGCCGTTTGCGTCCGCTGTTACGTCTAGCGCACGGACGACGCAAACGACCTTGATTTGAGAAATAATTCCAAGACTGAGCAGCGCTAACACTGTTAGTATCACCCCCCGCCCCGGCTCAGGAGAGCGCTGGTCCTGCCCTCGCTCTTAACTAGCTGCAGTACAAAGAATAAAACAAAAAACCGCCATTACCATAATGACGCCAGGCTCTGGCATTTCTCCGAGGCCACGCTGGGACTCATCTGGCCAGGATCAGGCTGCCATAATGACAATCCATCATTCATAATTCACACAGCTGGAAAGGTCAAAGTTTACACTCCAGAGCTGTGTGCCGTGACTATAAACAGCAGAACTGAAAACGGCCCCGTTAAACATTGCCGCCACCTGGTTGGCTCTTGAACCCAAACCTCCCCAGAATGCCGCAGTAATTCGCTGTGCACTATGTCACAATTTGCCGAGCATAACAGCACAATTTGTCGTGTACTTAGGGAAAATTTGCAGTTGGCAGCTTTTTAAAGTCCCGTTTAATGCCGAGAAACGATGAAACACATTCAGGTTATTGCAATCAGTCGAGTCGTTATACCCATTACATTGCCTTTACTCCATTCCATTAAAGCCTATAGAGGGCTATATTTAAATGATACTGTAAAGTAGAAAATTCACGTCCACATTAGGATTATAATTTTTCCCACATGTACGCGCTATTCGAGTAAAAATTAAAATGAAAACCCAATAGCACTATGAGCGTAATACAAAAAAACATATATTTTACTTTTTCCGTTTTTGTCACTGTTGGTCACAGCTGCACTCACTGGCGAAACATCACCTTGTTATTTATCTTTAGTGAATCTGCCGGAGCTGAAATGTAGCCAAACAGTCATTCAATGCCGCTCATTGAATGCACATCCCAATTATTAACCTTCAATAGTCCATACATCTCACTATTCTCCATCCTGATGATTTCATTTATGGAGAGCAAATCAAGAGTACACTCAAGTGCATGATGTTTGCAGAGATTTCATAAAAATTCTGCTGATCAAACCATCATGTAACCTTCAAAACTTCATCTGAGTCACGCAAAACCTTTCATATTGCATTTCAAGCCTTCAAACACTGAGTTTCAATCTTTCGCAGGTCTTTTTTCAGTTTCTTAAAATATGACAGGATATCGATAAAAGTCAGGTTCGGGTAGGTCTTTGACATCCCGCCTACACAGAATGCCTGACGCCCAAATTGCAGACCAGCTTTGATGTGAGGACAGGCAGACTTCATTTTCATTTTGACCCCATTTGAGAGAGGTTGCGTGTAAGTGTAACTGCTGCAGACAGGGGGCGCCGTTTCGCTTACTACATCTGAGGATTGTCCACTGTGCAGCAGGTTCAGGCTGCCAGGTTATATACTCATTTTCACTGTCAAATTGTGAGAAAATTGTTTTTTTGTTTTACTTTTGACTTCAATAGTGCTTGTTAAAAATCAAGTTACATTGATTATATTGCATTCTAAATATAGTGCACTGAACAGTGGCCTATTAGAAAATTACATGTCGAACAACTTTTCCATTTTCATACGGTCATAGACGCTCCATATGAGTCACTGACAATTAACTGCTAATGGGATTATTGCATTTTCATTTTAATTTTTACTCTAATGACAGTTACATATAAGGAACATTATAATGCTGTTGTGGAATTACATTTTCATTTAGAAGATTACATTCAGATTTTAATACAGTCCCCCACAGGATTCGGTTCCCTAACTCTGGACGTTTGTAGAAATGGTCACTCATCGCAACAGCAGCAGTCACTCTGCAGGTTTTCATCCGTCAACCGTGCAGGCTGAGATCAGCTGATCAGATCATCTGCTTTACGCTGTGACATCACAATGACTGGGGTGGGAACTTACTCTTCATGGCGAACTCTCACGAACCTCCCGCTAACCCTTCTGATGGAGAAGCACACTGCGTTCCTCACTCGTCCACACAGCTGTGTTCCAGCAACAACACCGCTAACCAAAGAGTTTGGGACAGCGGGAATCCTTAGCGCAGTGACGCTAAGCGCCTGCAGCATGGCACAGATGCTGTAACGATACAAGCGGTGTGCGTACAGTCTGGCGTTAAATGCCGAGAGGGCTCGAGACAGCAGGTCGTAAATCCTGAAGACCAGACACTCTCAGGGTGACCCAGGCTTATTAAAAGTGTCGGCCGTCTCCGCAGCAGAGGAGCGTGGGAGGGTAGCGGTAGCGGTTAGCTGCACATGAAATATTGCGGTAAACACTCAGCGCGGGGGCGGAACATGGTCTGCGATGATTAGACGCGTGTGCAGCTCGGCGGCGCTAAAGCTGAAAAACGAGCGCCAGTCTCGGTAATCAGGTGCCGCCTCTGTGGGCCATCGCCGTGGAGATCATGCTCAGCTGGCAGAAGGAACGAGTCTCATTTGATTGGACTGTTAACCAGAGGGACATGTAGCCAAGATTTATGCCGCTGACGCAGAGCGTGAGGCTAGCCACACACGCGCAAACACACACCCACCCACACACAAGGCCCCAGGTACATAAAACTCCACAAGCTGTTCAGACATCCAGGCACGCACGCGTGCACGCATACACACACACACACACACACACACACACACACACACACACACAAGGCCCCAGGTACATAAAACTCCACAAGCTGTTCAGACACCCAGGCACGCACGCGTGCACGCATGCACGCATACACACACACATGCACGCACGCGCACAAACACACAAATGCACACACGCGCGCGCGCACACACACACACACACATATTGCATAACCAAAGACACATCAAAACACACATATTCACAAACTACAAGCATCAATGTGAATATTACATGACAACACAAAGGTCACACACGTATACTCACTGACTGCAGACACACAAAGATACACATTATTTAACAAAACCTAGCAGGAAACATTCCTGTTCTGCAGCTAAACTCTCACGCGTGTTCTATGAACACGGGCACGCACTCTCTCACACACACACACACACACACACACACACACACACACACACATCCCATGATCACAAACATTCTTCAAACCCCCGTGTTGGGCACACCCCGCACAGCACGCAGCACTGTTAAAAGTGTTAGCGCTCTCTCGGCCCGTCCCAGAAGAGCTGCTCGGATTAACCTCTGACGCGGTGTCGGAAGATCCCCTTCAGGCCGGTGAGAGAGCAGAGGTGCGATGCGCTCATCGATCACAGCGTGAAAACAACAGCTTGTCTGAGGGCGAAAACAATGGAGTCTCTCTCCAGGCGCCCTGAACATGGGGTCCCGGCCATCAGTCAGCTGATGGATGTACCTGTCCGTCCTCAGACACAGGGGCAGGTCGGGCGGGGCGGGGGTGCGGGGCTTGTAAACAGAAACTTCCGGAACCTCTCCAGCCTCCATCAGGCACGGTAATTAGGGCTCTGGCATTCGGCCTGTCGACAGGCGCTTGGCTCTGTTACATGTGTGACTCCCCACCACCTCTAACAGCCTGCGCCGTAAAAACCAACCATAATTATCACAATTACTACTTCCTAAACTATAAAAATGAGTTTGATCCCAAATTCGATAAGTTTACTCAGCTGTCTCGAATGTTTCGGGACGTCATGGTGGCGAATTTGAGGAGTACAAAGGCCCACTCCTCCCCAGACCCAAGAGCGAATCATAGCTCAGAAAAAGCAAACGTGACACTTGAGCAGCCAATCAGTGAGCAGCTCTAATGGCTGCTGCAGTGCTTGTGCACCTGGGCTCGCATCAACACTGACACATTCTGACTGAAGGCCAGAAAAAGGCAGACAGAACTGATGGACACAGAGGTAATGTTAACTCAGCAGCGCTTCAGCAGCCAAACGACAACTCAAGCAGCGCCGAAACAGACAGCCGTGGCGAGGTACTCAACCCCAATGTCGTACGACATCATTTCCAAAGGTTTGAGTAAAATCACACAGGCAGGGGCCTTTCATTGCTGAAGATATACTCCTGTAAGGTACGAGGGTCGAATACTAACACCTGGCCATACGCCAAATGTGAGCAGATTGTGTCAGTGTCGCGTGAACGGACCAACTACCTGCCGGACCGAACAGAACCAGACACAAGGCTGGGTACTATTAGGCTACATTAATCTCACTTCACCACTAGAGCTTCACTCAACTGGTGAATTCCATCTCATACGAATGAGTGGTGATGTTTTGAAAGAAAGAAATGAAAAAATAAGTGAGGCAGGCCCTCAACTCTGACGGCAGGACCTGCAGTTCATGTAATCATTGATTGGCTGCTGTAACACGAAGGACTCCAGGAGCTGCCATCATCATCTGTGCTGGCAGTCAGAACGATTTCTAGCGAAAATCAGTAAGCTTTGCCTTCTCTTCCAGTAAATCAACATCAATCAAGCGAAATGGCAGCAACATTATCATCAGCTGGATAAAATGTGGCGACACAATGGGTGTTTAAAACCCTGCCATAAAATATAGCGAAAGGAGGATACGGACAGAGCCGCATGCACAGGAAAGTGACTTTGGAGAAGTGAAGATTTAATGAGGAGAGAAACGAGTGCAAAAGGCTTGTGTTCCAGGCTTTGGAGAAAACATTTCAAACACACCGAGGCTTACTCAAAAATAACAGGTGCCTGATGCAATGTCCATGTGTCTGGTAAATTGTTTCATTCACCACACTGTCTGGTAAAAGAAGTTAGTTTCTGACCCTGAAATAACCTTTGTTTATCCCTGATCGCAAACATGCCTCACAATCCGCAGTTCAAGTAACTTAACCTTTGTCCAACAATTGTTTTAATTACCCTCCTTTATTCAGATGCCAAAACAAGCCAATCCTCGCCAATTGCACATGAGCCCTATTTAAGGCTTTATTTCCAAACTGATCTATTTTCATCTATTTTCCCCTAAATAAATGCTGCAAACACAAGGGAACTTCATGAAAACTCAACACTGAAGCTGTTTTGCAATGAGATGCTGAGAAACAAAAAATACCTCGGAGGTAAAACAGTGCATTTATTAGATGATAAAGTCATTGTGCACAAGTGCACAGAATCTCCAGGTGAATCTGCTTATATTCAGAACATCTTGTCTGCGACGCACAGTACAAAGGCACCTGTCTATGCATTAGCAATGGTAACATTGTGTATTTATATTAATGCTAAACAGGAGATTTTGATCGTTGACTGACAATACAGGAAATTACTGCATGTGTTTTTTTCTTCTCTAAGCAGCGTTTCACTAATGTATTCACATTCACGTGAGTGTGTTTGGCTTTATGCTGTTGCTAGGAGATCAGTGAAATTTTTCATGATCAAAGCTATGAAATATTCCCTGGTAGCTCCTGTAGCCACATATGCCAGGCTGCTAGCAGATCGGGTTTTATGGGGATGTATGATTCATGCAATGTCTATTCCACCATTACAGACCGGAAAACTCCCATCTTTTGAATAGTCTAAGGGCACCGCTGCCTCATAATCGTTCACTGTACTGATATGTGCCCCAGAATCAGTACCGTTACGGCATCATTCAGACACTGCCCTCCCCATCACAGGACTGAACTCTGACCCCGAGCGTTATATGAGTGTACGCGGCGGTGCAGTCTGTGCGCTTGCCTGGGGCGGGGCGCTGGGCGGGTCGGGTCTCCTGGTCTCCGTCTCGGCTGAGGGGGCGCCGCGGAGGGTCTGGAGGAACAGCGCTGCCTTCCTCTTCCTCTCCGCCTGAACCTGCTTTTCCTTCCACTCTTTAGAGGCTTGAGCCAGTTTCTCCCGCGCCGCGGCCGCCAACCGGTCCTCTAGCTTCAGCTTCGCTGCGGAGACAGAGGGAGAGAGAGAGTGTGTGAGAGAGAGAGGGAGAGAGAAAGGGAGAGAGTGTGTGAGAGGGAGAGACAGAGATTGTGAGAGAGTGTGTGAGAGAGGGAGAGAGAGAGTGTGAGAGAGAGAGGGAGAGAGTGTGAGAGAGTGTGTGTGAGAGAGGGAGAGACAGAGAGTGTGAGAGAGAGAGGGAGAGAGAGTGAGAGAGAGAGGGTGTGTGAGAGAGAGAGGGAGAGTGTGTGAGAGAGTGTGTGAGAGAGAGGGAGAGTGTGTGAGAGAGTGTGTGAGAGAGGGAGAGATAGAAAGTGTGTGAGAGAGGGAGAGAGTGTGAGAGAGAGGGAGAGACAGAGAGTGTGAGAGAGTGTGTGAGAGAGGGAGACAGAGTGTGAGAAAGAGAGACATAAAATCACTGAATTGAACTGACTAAACATACATCATAGTGTAATATAGTTTTCCCACACACTCACACACACACACACACATAAGCGCACACACACACACACACGCATACATGGAAGCACACACACACACACACACACACACACACACACACACACACATATATTAGGGATGTCCGATATTGCCTTTTTGCAGATATCTGATATGCCGATATTGGTCGACTTTTAATTTCCGATTCCGATATCCACCGATACCGATATATGCGGGCTATATTTCCCCCCAAACTAATTTTAGGCAACATGACATATCTCCTGTCGTGGAATTAACACATCATGTCAGCTTTTCTCGTGATGCCCCACTGGATGCATTCACAAATGCAACAAGGCTTTCCAAATGCAAACAATAAATAAGAAAATATAAGAAAACTAATTCAACTTTAGTTATGGAAAAAGTGCCATATTTATTTTTTAAAATTTTGTCTCAGCAGTTTGGATCGCACTCTCCTTGAGATAATCCTGACAATGTCCCTACACCAAGGCAATTTGACTACTTCACAGATTTTAAATTATTGAACCAGTACAACTGTGTGCAGCAAGTAAGGCTGACTAAAATAACATGCAAGTGATTACATTTTGGCATATCTAGGCCAAAGTACAGCTGAGATATAAGCCAAAGGTCAAATCCAGCTATGCTGGCAGAGATTTAGTCTTTCCAATGGGCCAGATTTCCAATGGGCGTGCTTTTGGGTTTTGCTGCCACCTGGCGGTGGAATGCAAAAATACCCTACATCAGCCAACGAAAACAACTAATGCACAGAGTTGCCTTTACTTGGCGTGGCGGAGGTGCTGCGCTCTCTTTATCGGTTTTCATTATTGGCAAAAAATCTGATGACAATCTTTTCCGATATTACATTTTTATGCAAATATCGGCCGATAATATCGGCATATCGGACATCCCTACTATATATAGGGGGGAGAGAGAGCTGAATTAGGCCAATACCCTCTTCTGTTAAATATTCAGAAACGAGCCCTAAGTTTTTGGGCTCATGTTAAAAGAAGTGATCCTCTCTCCCTCTCCTACAAAGCCCTGTGCTGCCAGGAGTCAAACCCACAGAAAAGTCCCCTCTGCCAACTTGTCCTGAGGCTGGGCGAATCCTCCAGTACTCTAGTCGCGACACCACAACCACCTCAGCTTCAGAGCACAAACACCCAGAACATCAGACCCAACAAAATTATGACGAACGAAAAACAAAAATACAGAGATTACTGGACAGAACAAATAAAATCCCTGAGCAAAATGGAAACCTATGTGGCTCTGAACAGACAGTACACTGTGGCCACCTACTTGACCTCAGTGACGGACACAAAACTGCGAAGGACATTGACTAAGTACAGACTGAGTGAGCACAACCTCGCCGTAGAGGTCGGCCAGCACAGACAGACCTGGCTGCCCAGAGAGCAGAGGTTATGTGGTTATTGTGACCAAGGAAGTGTTGAGACCGAACTGCACTTCCTAACACAATGCAACCAATACAAGAACCTTCGGGAAAAATATTTTGAAAAAATAACAAAAATAACCCCAGAATTTCCCAATCTAAATGACTGGGAAAAACTACCGATCCTCCTGGGAGAGAGAGAGGACTACTGTAGTCTGGAGGCGAGATATGGAGCAGCCTGCCATGAGCACCACATCTCAGTGAGCCCCCTGTCCCACACAGCAAATAATTAACCTTTATTAAGTTATCGGTTCAATGTTAACATGTAATTTTACCCACTGCCCATAGCCCCTCATGTTTCATATGGTACTTTGTATATTGTATGTAGTTTATTCATATGTTCTACTGTTGTATTGTTTGTGTAAATATGCTTTGGCAACATTGTATTGTATGCAGTCATGCCAAGAAAGCCTCATGAATTGAATTGAATTGAAGAGAGAGAGAGAGAGAGAGAGAGAGAGAGAGATGGCTAATGAGCTCTTCACTGTCAGCGAGGGACGAGGGAAAAGGGGTGATGTCAGCTCTGTAACTCTAATGAAGTCTCTCCGCATCTCGCATGTCCATGAGGGCGATATCTGAATTTGCCACACGTGCCCTTCAGGGAGACACAGGTCAACAGCCCTTTGGCATCTCAGAGAAGAGCTGTGAACAAGAGCGGAGATACAAGAGAGAGCACTCATTTCAGCTGTTCCCCCGTCTACGGGGGTCAGATCTCAGCGTGATGTCACTGCTCCGAGCTCCAGCTCCAACAACAGATCCCGTTCCATTTACGCTATGCCGCAGAAACTCTGCGTCTTCATGAGTCATTTCATCTCATATTTCATCTCCCAGAAGAAAACATTTGCTTATTTTAAGTTCCCAAGTGCTTCCTAATCCCATTGGCCAATCCAGAAACGAGTCAAATTCTTCCCCTTATGGGCAGACTTCTCGTCTTGCTGAAAAAAGGTCATAAAAATAAGTGTTTAAACTCACAAACACAAGATTAAAAAGCTAAGTAAGATGGACTCATTTTATTATTGTTTGCAGCGTACGTCACACCAGGAGACAGCAGATAATGCTCAGAAAATGGAAGCGACAAGCATCTCATTTGAGATGAGTTCGCAGCTGTGATGAGCAGAGGTCCGACCTTCCCTATAACCCAGATAAAGAAGCACTTTATTCCGAACCGGGACCGGCCCATAGGGCAGAGATTAAAGGATGAGCGTTTTCATCGGTTCGAGCTGAATTCCCCCGTGCGAAGCGGGACCGTGGTCAGAGATGGGGCCCTCAGATTTCCAGCTTGGCGAGTGTCGTGACTGCGCTCGGCGCTGGGATTTTGTGAGGGAGCTCACCTCTCCGAAAGAGGAGAGAGAGGCGCGCACATGAGGCTCGCTTCACTGGCTCGGGCTGCGCAGTGCAGCTCAGGACGGTTCCTCAGGACCAGGAATTTGGCCGCCGACAGACAGGCGCGAGACAGGGAGACCACGGACAAACGAGGTCCCAGCGGAGGGCGCGAGCCCCAATTATTGCCCGTCTCCCTAACAGAGTCACGGAACAGCAGGACTTCAACCCAGCTGTCAAAATCACACATCCCCTGGCCATCTCAGGACAGTCGGAGATACACACCGCGCTCATTTCGGCCGTCGCCCTTTACAGCTGATGAAGAGGCAAAATACGCCCCTGAACTCTTCCACGACTCAACACCGAGAGAACCAAATGAAGTGTGCAATAATTAAAATTAATGAAGTCCATTAAATATTAATTACTGGGGAATAACAAGCTCATTAATCGGAGTGAATTAGCGGAAGGGGAATTCCCATGACAGAGCTGGTACGAGCGTGCACGTGATCACGGGCGAAAAAAAACACGTAATTGGGCATCAGCTGAAGAATGTTAGAGAGCCGCGAAACTTTTGGTCGTTCTGATCTAATAAACAGCAACTATTTCCAGTGGTTGTCAGAGAGACAGCGGGAGAGAGATGCAGGTGTGGGGAAAGCTGCTCGCATAAAAACACTCCACACAAACATCTTAAATTAAAAGTTCCGAAAACCCCAGAAAACTGTGTCGAAAGCTCTGCCAGCGAGCTTATAATCCCATCACCTCTGAAGGCCCAAAGATCGAGCGCGACTCGAGCCTTTGGTCGTGATGGTAGCGATGTGAACGTCAGCCCTGTGCTGGGCTTGTGTACGAGCCTCAATCACGCACCGCGTTTGGAAATGGTGGCTCAGCAGGTCAAAGTGAAGATACGACACAAATGAAGAAGAGCTGAAGGCTTGAAGCAGTAACTCACAGGGAGGCCATGACGAGGATGCGCTCTCGTACCCACATGAGTGCAGATAACACACAGCCTTATTCCAGCTAGCACACACACACACACATACGTGCCTCAGCATCAAAGACGCAAAGCTATTGCGTTTCGCCGGTCGAAGGTCGAAGAAAGGGCAGAAACGGGACCGGCAGTCACTCGGAGAGCCGAATCTGCAGCTGAGGCCTTTGTCTGCGCTGCCGTCCCGCCCATCCACACAGATTATATTTGGAGCTCGGGGGTCGATAGCTGCTGCGGCTAACTGAGTTAGCCTGTAAACGACGGTCACGGCGAGGCCGGGGCATTCGCTCGGCCGCGCCGCTCATTTTATTACGCGCATCTGGCGGCCGTTTCCTGGGACTGGGGTTGCCAGAGTGCATCAATCACGCGACGCCCGACAGCCGGTCCTGAGCCACCTGGGTAGCGCACGTCTGCCGAGGTCGCCAAAATAAAAATGTGTCTGGATCGTTCCCCTCGGCCTTTTACAAACAACCTCGATAATGTTACGGTGTGTACTCCCTCGTGCAGGTGCGTGATAAAATGGATGAAACACACTGCAAGCACTTGGACACAGCTTGGTTTGGTTCTCAGCATACAGCAAAGGCCTCCTCGCTCCCCTGGTCTTGACGCTATGGCAGACAATGTAATTTCAGCATTCGTTGCTACGGTGTGTGGAGGACCTGTGTTCAGTTCCTGTGCGATGAAGCCTCTGAGCACTGCAGCGAGGTCCTGACGTATATCGGCCTGGAAGAATCCCACTGGCCACCACACAGGCCAGACCTCACCGCCAAACACCGCAGAGACCAAACTCTCTGCCATTACTGTCCAAAATAATGCTGAGTAATGTCTGAAAATCAAGTCTAAGAGCTTCGCGAAAGACTGGAGATCATCACTGTGGCAAAGAGGGCTCCTCCCAGCCACACTTACTAAAGGCCATTTTTCTGTAAAGAGCACGAGCCCACAAACTATGGGCCACTGAAATTTATAAACAAAGGCATGGAAAAGAACATATATGCACTGTCATTTCAGCACCAGTAACCTCATGAACTCGCTCACGGCATCTGTCTCGGTTAATTAGTCAACCGAGCACTCACGCGCACACACACACACACACACACTAACATGCTCTCTCATACACACGCACACACACACACTCGCACGCACACACACTCTTGCATGCTCTCTCATACACACACAGCGCAGCAGACACACACACACAGCGCAGCACACACACACACACACACACACACACACACACACACACAGAGCGCAACACACACGCACGCACACACACAGCGCAGCACACACACACACAAACACACACACACAGCGCAGCACACACAAAACACACAGCGCAGACACACACACACACAGCGCAGCACACACACACACACAGCAGCACACACACACACACACACACACACACAGAGCGCAACACACACACACGCACGCACACACACACACAGCGCAGCACACACACACGCACACAGCGCAGACACACACACACACAAACACACACACACAGCGCAGCACACACAAACACACACACAAGCACACACACACACACAAAAACACACACACAAACACACACACACACACACACACAGCGCAGCACACGCACGCACTCACACACAGCGCAGCACACACACACACACACACACAGCGCAGCACACACACGCGCACACACACACACACACACACAGAGCGCACACACACACAGCGCGCACACACACACAGTGCAGCACACACACACACACACACACAGCGCGCACGTGCACACACACACACACACACACACACACAGAGCGCAGCACACACACACACACACACACACATACACACAGTGCAGCACACGCACACACACCGCGCGCACGCACACACACACAGCGCAGCACACACACAGCGCACACACACACACACACACACAGCAGCGCACACACACACACACACACAGCGCAGCACGCGCACGCACGCACACACACACACACACACAGCGCAGCACACACACACACACACACACATACACACACAGCGCAGCACACACACGCACGCACACACAGCGCAGCACCTTGTTTAGCCTCCAGCTCCTCCGGGGTCAGAGAGGGCTTCTTCTCCTCCGGCGGGGGGGCAGGCGCGGCCTCTTTCATCACCATGGCAACCGCCCCTTCCACACCTCCCTCTTGCACCGCCTCTTTGTCCTGGTCTTCGTCCGAGTCGTCGTCCAGCCGCACGCGGTTCTTCTCCAGAGGCAGCAGGTCGTTCTCCTTCGCCTTGATGGCGAAACTGATGGGCGCAAAGGATGCTGGGAGGAGAGAGGGTGAGACAGCAGGCCGTGAGAGGAGCCGCACAGATATCTGGCACCGGCTCCACCGTAATTAGCCCAGAAGCACAACACGTTATCTCGCCATAAATAAACAGAAACAAATAAATAAATAACCTGAGTGCAAATGTTCTCCGATTAATGGGCTTTGAAAACAGGCCAGTGCTTTGTTAAGAGACGCTGTCAGACATCGAGACGAACGTTTACAGCGACGAGCCAATTAACTCGGCCCCGGATGTGTGCGAGTTTGACAGCTTAGAATAAATTCACAAGCCCTTGGTGGCAAAGGCATTAAACCTGGGAGTGATGCATCGTCACTGGAGTACGAGGTGCGGCAGAGAGAGACAGCTCCATTATAACCGAGACATCAGGCCCAAACCTCTCTCCGAGAGCCCTACCCTTAATGAGTTTGCCCTCTTTAGTCAGCGTGCCCCCCGAGCCGCCGGCAGCCTCCTCGGACGCCGGCCCATCACACTCCGTGCCCGGATCGCTGGCAGCTGTGCTCGCTGGCTCCCTCTGGTGGTCGGAGGAGGACAGCTGTGAGAGAAGAGTCAGAATGTCAGGCCTGTGATCTCGGACTGCCACACACACCCCACACACTCAGGGTCTGCCACACACACCGCACACACTCAGGGTCTGCCACACACACCCCACACACTCAGGGTCTGCCACACACACCCCCACACACTCAGGGTCTGCCACACACACCCCCACACACTCAGGGTCTGCCACACACACCTCCACACACTCAGGGTCAGGAGACACAGAGAATCCAGAAAAATCTCTGTGCACATGGGACAAGGCCAAAATCCAATTTTGAATGGCTGTGATTTTCAGGTATGCAGGCAGTACTCCATTAAAAACAGCCAGGATTCGGTTGTGCAAATTACTGCATGGACTCAGGAACACTTCTGTAAACCACTGTCATTAAACACAGTTTGTCACTGCATCCACAAATGCAAG
The DNA here is from genome assembly GCA_029692085.1 of Gymnothorax javanicus. Taxonomy (NCBI): domain Eukaryota; kingdom Metazoa; phylum Chordata; class Actinopteri; order Anguilliformes; family Muraenidae; genus Gymnothorax; species Gymnothorax javanicus. Next base: position 98,403,382 of record CM056194.1, on the reverse strand, counting down.
TTAAAACTCTGCCATGTTGAGATTAAACCACATATGAAAAAGATCAAGAAACGTTACCTTCTCTGGGCTCAAGCTTGTTTAAAATGTACTGGGGCGAAGTGGAAAACTGCTCTGTGGTTTGACTAATCAAAATGGAAATTCTCTTTGGAAAATCATGGATGCCTAATCCTCTGGGCTAAAGAGAGGGGCGCATCCAGTTTGTTATCAGCAAGCAGTTCAAAAGCCAGAATACATGATAGTACACGGGTGCATTAGTACACATGGCATGGGCAACTTGCGCATCTGTGAAGACACTATTAATGGTGAACAATACGAACAGGTTTTGGTGGAAAATTTACTGCCATCCAGATGCCTTTTTTAAGGGAGAGCCTCGCTCAGTTCAGCAACACCATGCCAAACAACATGTTCTGCACATATTGCATCATGGCAGCAGTTAAAGAGTCTGGGTGCTGAAGTGGTCTGCCTGCAGTCCAGACCTGTCACCCACTGACAACATTTGGTGCATCATAAAATGAAAAATATGACAAACGAGGCTGCAAAGTATTGAGCAGCTGAAATCCCACATAAAACAAGGATGGGAAAAGATTTTGCTTACAAAACTACAGTAGTTGGTCTCCTTAGTTCCCAAACGCTTACAGAGTGTTGATTGAAGAAGACGTGATGCAACACAGTGGTAAACATGCCCCTGTGCCAACTTTTCTGAAACGTGTTGCTGGCATCAAATTCAAAAAGAGCACATATTTTTCAATAAATAAAATCCCAGTTTCAAAATCTGATATATTGTCTTTATATTCATTTGAAAATAGAACAAAGTTCATTGCATTCTGTTTTTATTTAGCCACCCAACTTTTTTGGAAAAGGGGTTTTCAGGTCTAGGCCACACCTCTCTGGGACTAAGCCCTAAACCACACCCTTTGGGAACTAAGCCCTAAACCACACCCTTTGGGAACTAAGCCCTAAACCACACCCTTTGGGAACTGAGCCCTAAACCACACCCTTTGGGAAACCCTAAACCACGCCCTTTGGAAACTAAACCCTAAACCACACCCTTTGAGAACTAAGCCCTAAACCACACCCTTTGGGAACTAAACCCTAAACCACACCCTTTGGGAACGAAGCCCTAAACCACACCCTTTGGGAACTCAGCCCTAAACCACACCCTTGGGGAACTAAGCCCTAAACCACACCCTTGGGGAACTAAGCCCTAAACCACACCCTTTGGGAACTCAGCCCTAAACCACACCCTTTGGGAAACCCTAAACCACGCCCTTTGGGAACTAAAGCCTAAACCACACCCTTTGGGAACTAAGCCCTAAACCACACCCTTTGGGAACTAAACCCTAAACCACACCCTTTGGGAACTAAGCCCTAAACCACACCCTTGGGGAACTAAGCCCTAAACCACACCCTTGGGGAACTAAGCCCTAAACCACACCCCCACATGAATGAAGCTCCAAGCCACACCTCTCTGGAACCAAACCCAGCACCACCTCCTATAAGAACTAAGCTATAGGCCACACCACTTTGGAGCCATGCTCCAAAACACAACCCGTCAATACTCAACCCCAGGCCACACCCCTTTAATACTCACAGGAGGAAGAAACACATGCAAACCAATGCAGGAGCTCACAGGAGGAATTAACACATGCAAACCAATGCAGGAGCTCACAGGAGGAAGAAACACATGCAAACCAATGCAGGAGCTCACAGGAGGAAGAGACACATGCAAACCAATGCAGGAGCTCACAGGAGGAAGGAACACATGCAAACCAATGCAGGAGCTCACAGGAGGAAGAGACACATGCAAACCAATGCAGGAGCTCACAGGAGGAAGAACACATGCAAACCAATGCAGGAGCTCACAGGAGGAAGAGACACATGCAAACCAATGCAGGAGCTCACAGGAGGAAGGAACACATGCAAACCAATGCAGGAGCTCACAGGAGGAAGAGACACATGCAAACCAATGCAGGAGCTCACAGGAGGAAGGAACACATGCAAACCAATGCAGGAGCTCACAGGAGGAAGGAACACATGCAAACCAATGCAGGAGCTCACAGGAGGAAGGAACACATGCAAACCAATGGAGGAGCTCACAAGAGGAAGGAACACATGCAAACCAATGCAGGAGCTCACAGGAGGAAGGAACACATGCAAACCAATGCAGGAGCTCACAGGAGGAAGAAACACATGCAAACCAAAGCAGGAGCTCACAGGAGGAAGGAACACACGCAAACCAATGCAGGAGCTCACAGGAGGAAGAGACACATGCAAACCAATGCAGGAGCTCACAGGAGGAAGAGACACATGCAAACCAATGCAGGAGCTCACAGGAGGAAGGAACACATGCAAACCAATGCAGGAGCTCACAGGAGGAAGGAACACATGCAAACCAATGCAGGAGCTCACAGGAGGAAGGAACACATGCAAACCAGTGCAGGAGCTCATAGGAGGAAAAAACACATGCAAACCAATGCAAGAGCTCACAGGAGGAATTAACACATGCAAACCAAAGCAGGAGCTCACAGGAGGAAGGAACACATGCAAACCAATGCAGGAGCTCACAGGAGGAAGGAACACATGCAAACCAATGCAGGAGCTCACAGGAGGAAGGCTGCTTCTCTAACCACTGGCAGTGCGATTATTTAGTAAAGGAGCAAGTACAGAATGAAGATCTAGATGCCAACTGGCTGAGGGCCCACTCTGCTCTGCTCTGCGATGATCGCGATTCTGACACAGCAATATATCCAGCATAAAGAGCATTACTCCACGCGCAAACCCTTACATAAAAATTATTATCAATTCATTATCCTCATATTTCGTTACCAATACGGCGCTGGAAGCAGAGCCGCATTGCCAGCAGCGTCAGGGCTACACTGGGGCGATTCCACTTTGTTTAGAGTCACACCCCAACGGCACCCCTGAGGCCCTGAAAGGATTCGGTATGGAGCAGCGTCTCGCCTGCTGCAGCGCTGCAACACACTGCCTGTGGAGCACTGAGGCTAGAACATTTAAATATGGTGGAAAAAAAGAAGAAAAAAACTATTTTATCACAAGATATGGGGCTTTGCTAGGTTAATTAGCAAAAGCAGTGCTGGTGTGAATAAGTGCAAAGTAATTCCAACACACATTAGCCAGCACACAGACTGTAATGAACCCCTATTCAACCTCAGAGCATCCACACACAAAACAACTGTTGTTTAGACGCGCGCGAGTGACAGACGAGATGAGCCTGTCTCGTGCTAATGTCGCTATCAATCTTACACAGCTCTGCTGCGCCCCCATCAGTCCAGGCTGGGCTGGGCAGGGGGGTCAGGAACAGAGCAAGTGGGAGCGAGAAAGAGGGAGAAAGAGAATGAGGGAGAGCGAGAGAGACAGAGAGGGAAAGCGAGAGTTCAGCTCTCGCCCGTGGTAAAACCGCTCACATTAAACACAAAGCCTGTATAATGCCCTGTTGCACGATTCATAATTCAGGACAAATATTACACTGCGACTGAGCACAGGACATTAAACCCATTCACTCCAACAAAGGATTTCAGCATTGGCTTCATATGGTTCCGCAAATCAATACATCTCTCTGCAAATGCTGCCCCACTGCTGTACATAATCGTGTGAAGTCACTGCGCCCTCCTGCAAGAGTTCCACTGCGGCACAGGCAGGACCGCAAACACTCAGTACAAGCTGTGTTCACGCCTTTACTCCGCTTAGCAAAACAATACATCTCCAGTGAACACAGACACAACAACACACAGACGGGTGAAAGCAAACACACACAGACACATACGAGTGAAAACAAATGCACACACAGACACACACGAGTGAAAACAAACGGACACAGAAACATACGCGTGAAACGCGCGCGCGCACACACACACGCATCTTCACTCTGGCTGGCCCATCTCTGTTCTGTGCAGGGTAAGGCTGTCGAGCGTGTGACTCATCAGGATAAGCATGAGAGAGTTTCTCTGAGGCCAGAAACACACAACACCCCCGGTCTCTCCGAAACGTCCCCTCGCCAAAGGCCTCATTATCTCATTAGATATTCTGCAATTAACGTCAAACTCGTTTTAGCGCCACTGTTTTGATGTGTTAATTGCAGCAGAGCCTTGGTTAGCAGATTCTGCCCTAGTTGCGATAAGGTTTTTTTTTTTTTTAATTTCCTTTTTCAGATGCCCAAGTCAAAGTCCAGATAATTAATGAAACAGTTCTTTAGCAGCCTGTCAGGTGGAAAAAAGAGCATTTAAATGCGATTCACTGGCCTCGTCCCACGCAGAATCGGAGAGTAGCAAACAATACGCACAGCAGAGAGCGGTGAAATGAACGTCTGTTTACATCAGACGAATGGAAGATAAACGCATGAAATGGCAAACAGGATAAACTCCGCCAAAACAACCCAAAAACTCCGCTGTGCCATAACTGCATAACTGATTCCACTCCACTGAAACACATCAACAATGCAATTTCAAAAGCCAAGAATCAATGTAACTGCATGTCACAATTCCTAAATCACCCGGTGTTATTAAGGACAATTCTCCACTAAATTCGACTGAAAGCAAACTTTGACGTCGTAACGGAGAGCAATATTAAGAGTGTAATCCAGGCATTTTGAAGAATTCTTCAAGAGCCACTACAGTCGTCCTCAAACCCCACTCAGTCAAACCCACCCTGTCAGCGTTTAGGCGGCGCTCTGAACGTCACACGCGTTTGCGTGGTGGAGTGTATTTTTCTCCTGCAGATAGTTTCTTGAGCGTTTCGTAAGTAGAGGCAGCTCGACCGATGCAGCTGCACGGAGATCAGAGGGTAAGAGTCGGAAACTCACCCGGGCTGTATGTCATTTCTCTGCGCAATAAATCATCTCTTCACAGAATTTAATGACACGAGGTGTCTTCACATAAAGCCTCATGATGCCAAATTCACCTCTACCATGGGTTTTTTTTGGCAATAATTCATAGCACTTTATAATAAAGTTACATGCTTAATCTACATACGTTTTTAAGACTGTTAATGAAATAATCAATTTTCTTATTTTATTAAATATTTTTCTTTCATACTGATAGGCAAATGTGTCACGGTTATAGCTTGGTAATGTGTTGTCAAATGTCAAGTCTGTATTTAATTTGATTATGTGATCAGCTTTACGTCTGTAACGTCTGATTGTTCAAGCGCAAAATCTGAAGATCAGACTGACTAGTGAATTTGCAAATTCAGGAGCTTTTATTCCATTTAAACATAAAAGCAGCAGTCAAAAAAGAAAAGAAAAGAAATAACAGGAGGAGCGGGTAGCAAAGCAGAACTAAGTTCATTTGGCTTTCTAACAGGCAGTCGCCAGAATGCGGACGACCCTTCGTCAAGCGGCAATGAAGCCAGGAGGGAACAGATCAGGCTAGATCAAGCTAAGCTAACGTTTGACCTAAGAAATGATAATGTTCGCGGCTATCGTTTAAATTTCAAGACAAGTCGAGGATTTTGCTCAACGAGAAGCTTGCCGAATGCCATTCAAAGAGGTGAGTAGGCCAACATGGGACTTTTCTTTTAGTCCAGAGTAGATTTTATATATAGGATAGATGGCAGAAATAAAGCTGTTTGTGTGCAGTAAATTGATCATTTTATGGGGATTCTGCAGACTGTGTTTCAATGGGCAAGTTAGGGGACATGGTGGCAACGTTTTTAATATATTTAAATATTGTTAAATATTGCAGCTTTCGTCTGTCTCGTCGCATGCTTTTTCAAGTCACTATAATGTCCTGCCTTTATGTCACATAACGCACTAGCAAGGTAGTTGCACAGAAGTGCAAGTTTGGATGGTTAGCGCGTCATGTGCCAATTATGGTTTCATTGATCTGTATGCGTCTTCATGTAAATTTAGGCCATATTTATAAAGCTAATGGAAAGAATTTCTAATCAAACCTCAACTTTTTTCAGATTTTTATCTGCCAGAATGCTTTTAAAAGGGGGTGCCAATATATGTTGGAGGGTTTTATTAGCGGGAAAGGGGTTTAGAATTTAATATTAATATTTGATGTCGCAAACGCACATGCTGCACATGCCCTAGCAACCCAATATGTCATCAGTAACATTGCTGCCGCCATTATATGCCACTACAGTGTACAACAGCACTAGAAATTAAAACTCTAAATTATCCTTACTGGATATATTCCAACTCCTCTTAATCAAAGCCACATGAAACAGGGTCTAGAGCCATAACTAACTCACTTTAATTAAAGCCACGTGAAACAGGCTCTTGAGCCATAACTAACTCCCTTTAAACAAAGCCACATGAAACAGGCTCTAGAGCCATAACTAACTCACTTTAATCAAAGCCACATGAAACAGGCTCTAGAGCCATAACTAACTCACTTTAATCAAAGCCACATGAAAAAGGCTCTAGAGCCATAACTAACTCACTTTAATCAAAGCCACATGAAACAGGCTCTAGAGCCATAACAAACTCACTTTAATCGAAGTCACATGCAACAGGCTCTAGAGCCATAACTAACTCCCTTTAATCAAAGCCACATGAAACAGGCTCTAGAACCATAACAAACTCACTTTAATCAAAGCCACATGAAACAAACTCTAGAGCCATAACTAACTCACTTTAATCACAGCCACATGAAACAGGCTCAAGAGCCATAACTAACTCACTTTAATCAAAGCCACATGAAAAAGGCTCTAGAGCCATAACTAACTCACTTTAGTCAAGGCCACATGAAACAGGCTCTAGAGCCATAAAAAACTCACTTTAATCAAAGCCACATGAAACAGGCTCTAGAGCCATAACTAACTCCCTTTAATCAAAGCAACATGAAACAAGCTCTAGAGCTGTAACTAACTCACTTTAATCAAAGCCACATGAAACAAACTCTAGAGCCATAACTAACTCACTTTAATCAAAGCCACATGAAACAGGCTCTAGAGCCACAACTAACTCACTTTAATCAAAGCCACATGAAACAGGCTCTTGAGCCATAAAAAAACTCACTTTAATCAAAGCCACATGAAACAGGCTCGAGAGCCATAACTAACTCCCTTTAATCAAAGCCACATGAAACAAGCTCTAGAGCTGTAACTAACTCACTTTAATCAAAGCCACATGAAACAAACTCTAGAGCCATAACTAACTCACTTTAATCAAAGCCACACGAAACAGGCTCTAGAGCCATAACTAACTCCCTTTAATCAAAGCCACAAGAAACAGGCTCTAGAGCCATAACTAACTCCCTTTAATCAAAGCCACATGAAACAGGCTCTAGAGCCATAACTAACTCCCTTAAATCAAAGCCACATGAAACAGGCTCTAGAGATGTAACTAACTCTCCTTAATCAAAGCAACATAAAACAGGCTCTAGAGCTGTAACTAACTCTCCTTAATCAAAGCAACATAAAACAGGCTCTAGAGCTGTACAAAATCTCCTTAATCAAAGCCACAAGAAACAGGCTCTAGAGCCATAACTAACTCTCCTTAATCAAAGCAACATGAAACAGGCTCGAGCCATAACTAACTCACCTTAATCATAGCAACATGAAACAGGCTCTTGAGCCGAAAATGTCTCGTTTTTTCAAAGCCACATTAAACAGGCTCTAGAGCCAGAACTAGGTCTCTTAATCAAAGCCGTACGAATCCGGCTCAATAGCCGTAACTATCTCCCTTTTATCAAAGCCACACGAAAAAGGCACTAGAGCCGTAACTAACTCTCCTGAATCAAAGCAACATGAAACAGGCTCTAGAGCCGGAAATGTCTCTTTAATCAAAGCCACATTAACAGGTGGCCCAAAATCCAGCATCCAATAAAATTTGTGTACCATCACCATAAACCAATAAATGAAAATCTTAACCAAATGAAGTCAATGGGCACATAATTCACCCAATGGCTTGAAGTTGGTGAGACCGAAGTACATACCAAAATTTTAGATATTCATGTGCATTTCCAAAAGTCAACGGACATTCGAGCACAGAACCAAAAGTAAAGTGACATTCATGCGCATTACCAAAAGTAAAGTGACATTCATGCGCATTACCAAAAGTAAAGTGACATTCATGCGCATTACCAAAAATAAAAATATCCACGAAAAAAAGCATAGAAAATAAAATGTGAGAGTTCAGTGATGATTCTAGAAAATTTCAAAAGTGGGCCAACTCCCCCCCGACTTAAAAAAAGTGGGGCCAATGGGAAAAAAAAGTGGGCCAACTGGGTATACCTGGTAAAATGCCATTTAAATCAAGTTTTTAAACAGTACCTTGACTGGCTCACTTATTTATATGTACACACATTCAGTTTTTACACCTTAGTGACAAAACTAAGACATGAATGGCAGTTTGAGTTTAAAGTTTTAATAGAAAAGCTTTGCAGTCTCTACCAATCATAACAATTATAAAGTCAATGACAAAATAGCGCACAAAATAATAGTTCCTAACGCCTGATTTGGTGCATAGCTTAAAGCCCGCCTCCAAACCGAAGTCCTACTGCTAAAGTTGTAAGCACGGATACTTCACCAGGCAGTGAAGCCATTCTCTTCATAGGTGTACGTTGAGCAGCGCGCAGAGACTCACAATTTTACCTACATTTCGTTTTATTCATTCAAACGAGTTCTGAGCCTTGTATCGTTTTTTAAAACCTATTAGCAAGCCTTGTGCTGCTTCAACCTCAAGCGATGCAGAGATGCCAAATCTCACGCATTCGGCTTGAGTCTCTCGCCTCTTGGTGGCATTCACGTACCTGTGCTGTAGTCAGCAATTATTCAATCAAGGCGCACTGAAGAAATTCACTCGGGGAATTTAAGTCATTGTGCATTAAGTTAAACAGTTTCACGTGAATTACGGTGGATTTCCCCACTAGTGACACAGAAATTCTCACGCTTGTCTTTACTGAGGGATTGAAAGCAATAGAACTGCATAAAGACGTTTCAAATGGTCTTATTTCATTTAAACAATTTAAACGATCATGAAACACTTGCATTGTTTCCAATCCCTGAGTAAAGAGAAGCACGGGAAGTCCGGAGTCATAATCGCTTTCCATGTTACTTGTGGTGAGGTCTACCTTTACGCAAGTGAAACTGAAACTTCAGTGCACAAGGATTTTAATTCCGCGTGAGAATCTCATTAATAAGCGTTCATTGAATAATTGTGGACTTCCTTGAATAAGCCAAAAAAAAAAAAAAAAAAAAATGCGTGAGACCTACACCGAATGCAAGAGACTTGGCGCATCTGGCGATGCCGTAGCTTGCACACCAGAAGCTATGACTATGGCTATGGCTCCAGTACCGTCCACAAGCGAAAGCACTGCCCCAAACCAGTTCCCTCTCTCTGCTGCCTCAGCCCTGCCTCACGCGGTTAGCGACTTGAATGGCGATGCTCCATCCCAGCCAATATTAGCTAGCTACCCAGAGCGAGCATTCGGTGCTTTATGGTGATCATTCAATCCAGCCTGGTATCGTACACGACCGTGGCTGGAGTACTCAGTTAAGCGGGATGCATGCTTTTGCTTTCCCTGCAGGAATATATGTTACTGCCGGTGAGAAGGATGCTGTTTTTACCTCGCGTGGTTTTACCAACTGGAAAACAGCACGAACGTGACAGGGGGTTACAGAAACATGCATCCAGCCACAGTCATATACAGGCATATAGGCCTATAGAAGTCTTTTGCTGCCGACATTTTGACAACAATCTTTGCAGTTGGTTTATAAACTGGTTGAATAAATGCACGGAAGTTTGTTATAGACAATGTTTTCATATCAATCTACGCACTAGAACAAAGGATTCGCGCCAAATCATAATGTAATGCGTAGTTGTTGGTGTACTGAAATATTCGTTTAGCGCCCAGTCTGTCAAACTTGCGGGATCCCGCAAATTACGCGTCCTAGAATCATCACTGGAGTTGATTTCTACCAGGCTGCAGAAGCCCGGCACACACTTTACACAGCAGATTCAACGAGACAGGAGTAAGCAGGATAAAGCCAGTCACGGGATCAGAAACAAGCTCACTGCAAGGACATGCAGACTGAGAGAGGAGGAAAGCCACTTTCCCGTCACGGAGAGCGAGGCCGTAGGGCACCATAGCTGACAGGACAGAGAGCGAGGCCACAGGGCACCATAACTGACAGGACAGAGAGTGAGGCCATAGGGCACCATAACTGACAGGACAGAGAGCGAGGCCATAGGGCACCATAACTGACAGGACAGAGAGTGAGGCCATAGGGCACCATAACTGACAGGACAGAGAGTGAGGCCATAGGGCACCATAACTGACAGGACAGAGAGCGATGCCATAGGGAACCATAACTGACAGGACAGAGAGCGAGGTCATAGGGAACCATAACTGACAGGACAGACAGCGAGGACATAGGGCACCATAACTGACAGGAAAGACAGCGAGGTCATAGGGAACCATAACTGACAGGATGGAGAGCGAGGCCATAGGGCACCATAACTGACAGGACAGACAGCGAGGCCATAGGGCACCATAACTGACAGGACAGAGAGTGAGGCCATAGGGCACCATAACTGACAGGACAGAGAGCAAGGCCATAGGGCACCATAACTGACAGGACAGAAAGCGAGGCCTTAGGGCACCATAACTGACAAGACAGAGAGTGAGGCCACAGGGCACCATAGCTGACAGGACAGAGAGTGAGGCCACAGGGCACCATAACTGACAAGACAGAGAGTGAGGCCATAAGGCACCACTGCTGACAGGACAGAGAGTGAGGCCACAGGGCACCATAGCTGACAGGACAGAGAGTGAGGCCATAGGGCACCATAACTGACAGGACAGAGAGTGAGGCCATAGGGCACTATAACTGACAGGACAGACAGCGAGGCCATAGGGCACCATATCTGACAGGACAGAGAGCCAGGCCAGAGGGCACTTTACCTGACAGGACAGAGAGCGAGGCCATAGGGCACCATAACTGATAGGACAGAGGGCGAGGCCATAGGGCACCATAACTGACAGGACAGAGAGCGAGGCCATAGGGCAACATAACTGACAGAACAGAGAGCGAGGCCATAGGGCACTATAACTGACAGGACAGAGGGCGAGACCATAGGGCACCATAACTGACAGGACAGAGGGCGAGGCCATAGGGCACCATAACTGACAGGACAGAGAGTGAGGCCAGAGGGCGCCATAACTGACAGGACAGAGAGTGAGGCCATAGGGCACCGTAACTGACAGGACAGACAGCGAGGCCATGGGCACCATGACTGACAGGACAGAGAGTGAGGCCATAGGGCACCATAACTGACAGGACAGAGAGCGAGGCCACAGGGCACCATAACTGACAGGACAGAGGGCGAGGCCACTGGGCACCATAACTGACAAGACAGAGAGTGAGGCCATAGGGCACCACAGCTGACAGGACAGAGAGTGAGGCCACAGGGCACCATAGCTGACAGGACAGAGAGTGAGGCCATAGGGCACCATAACTGACAGGACAGAGAGCGAGGCCATAGGGCACTATAACTGACAGGACAGACAGCGAGGCCATAGGGCACCATATCTGACAAGACGGAGAGCGAGGCCATAGGGCACTATAACTGACAGGACAGAGGGCGAGACCATAGGGCACCATAACTGACAGGACAGAGGGCGAGGCCATAGGGCACCATAACTGACAGGACAGAGAGCGAGGCCATAGGGCACCATAACTTACAGAACAGAGAACGAGGCCATAGGGCACCATAACTGACAGGACAGAGAGCGAGGCTATAGGGCACCATAAGTGACAGGACAGAGAGCGATGCCATAGGGAACCATAACTGACAGGACAGAGAGCGAGGTCATAGGGAACTATAACTGACAGGACAGAGAGCGAGACCATAGGGCAACATAACTGACAGAACAGAGAGCGAGACCATAGGGCAACATAACTGACAGAACAGAGAGCGAGGCCATAGGGCACTATAACTGACAGGACAGAGAGCGAGGCCATAGGGCACCATAACTGACAGGACAGAGAGCGAGGCCATAGGGCACCATAACTGACAGGACAGAGAGCGAGGCCATAGGGCACCATAGCTGACAGGACACAGAGTGAGGCCATAGGGCACCATAACTGACAGGACAGAGAGCAAGCCATAGGGCACCATAACTGACAGAACAGAGAGTGAGGCCACAGGGAACCATAACTGACAGGATGGAGAGCGAGGCCATAGGGCACCATAACTGACAGGACAGACAGCGAGGCCATGGGCACCATGACTGACAGGACAGAGAGTGAGGCCATAGGGCACCATAACTGACAGGACAGAGAGCGAGGCCACAGGGCACCATAACTGACAAGACAGAGAGTGAGGCCACAGGGAACCATAGCTGACAGGACCCAGAGTGAGGCCACAGGGCACAATAGCTGACAGGACAGAGTGAGGCCACAGGACACCATAACTGACAGGACAGAGGGCGAGGCCATAGGGCACTATAACTGACAGGACAGACAGCGAGGCCATAGGGCACCATAACTGACAGGACAGAGAGCCAGGCCAGAGGGCACTTTACCTGACAGGACAGAGAGCGAGGCCATACGGCACCATAAGCTTTAGCAGTAAATGACTGAATGAGCTGTTACCAGTCTTCCCAACTTTCACATCCAGCACAATAAATCCATGCAATTTCCACATGCTGTTTTCCACCTCTCATGTTGCCTAGCAACAGCTTACTTAAAACCAGAAAAATAGCCATAAAAATTTAAATTAAATTTAGAACAGGCCCAAACAGACATGAGCGAGGTGGCAGGCAGCAGAATGAAACAGACGTGATTGATTTTGAAGGCTTTTGGCATTTTTTACTTTAAACATAAGATCGGTTTAATGACTGGTAACGGACATTCAATTAACGGCTCATGGCTTTGGCATCAAAAACACGCAACAACAATAATTTACAGTTACAATCCTCCTCTAAACACATCAACAGGAATGAAAATAACAGCAACTAACAGCACTGAAGACATGGGCAATAAAACAGCACCGTGTACCCCCCCCCCAGAGAGGGAAGTAAAGAAGAACAAACAACACAGGCAAACCGACACTAGCAGGAAAAGGGATTATTAGGGGATCGTGGATCTATCTGTAACTGGGAAACAGAACAACAGAACCTTACAGCCCACTTTAAAGAGTAATAGGGTCAGGGAGGTCCAGCTTGGCGAAAGACCCCCAGGTTAAAAGCACCATCATCTCCCCACATGAGGAAAATTAAACGCCCTGCGTTAAGCTCGACCAGCAGAAGATATTGGGCTGGTGAATCCATTCGACAGGGTTACGCTGCGCCCGCCCTGGATTTACACAAGTCAAGTTGAAGATGAGGAGGTATTAAATGCAGGGGTAATGGTGCCATTTCCGACAATTGCCTGAAATTTCCCCCGAGAGCGACGCTGGGTACAGAGACCAAACAAAGGCAAATAACAATTACAGTGAGAGCAGAAAGTGCAGAACCCCAGAAGGGCGTTTATGGTCTCAGTGCAGAACCCCAGAAGGCCGTTTACGGTCTCAGTGCAGAACCCCAGAAGGCCGTTTACGGTCTCAGTGCAGAACCCCAGAGGGGCGTTTACGGTCTCAGTGCAGAACCCCAGAAGGGCGTTTAAGGTCTCAGTGCAGAACCCCAGAAGGGCGTTTACAGTCTCAGTGCAGAACCCCAGAAGGGCGTTTACGGTCTCAGTGCAGAACCCCAGAAGGCCGTTTACGGTCTCAGTGCAGAACCCCAGAAAGGCGTTTACGGTCTCAGTGCAGAACCCCAGAAGGACGTTTACCGTCTAACTGCAGAACCCCAGAAGGGCGTTTACAGTCTCAGTGCAGAACCCCAGAAGGGCGTTTACGGTCTCAGTGCAGAACCCCAAAAGGCCATTTACGGTCTCAGTGCAGAACCCCAGATGGGCGTTTACAGTCTCAGTGCAGAACCCCAGAAGGGCGTTTACGGTCAAAGTGCAGAATCCCAGAAGGGCATCTCAGTCATAACTCTCGCGCGCGAATTAATGAAAATATTGCGGTTTACTTTGTACTGAATGCATCCAACTTGTCCGGCAAAGTCTTCCAGAGAGGCCTTAACTATTTAATGCAAGGATATACCTATGATATAAATTTTTTTAACGAACGGGTGGAGATACAAGAGTAACCGCGAAGTGCTGGCGATCAATGAGCAAAGCCGCGCACCCAACTAACTACACATTTAGATCCAACCAGGCAAGATAGAGGGATCGTACTGCACGTGTAATGCAGGGCAAGTCGTTTTCATACGTTTGTTGCCATCACTGAGCTAAAACTAACACTGGATCCAGTATGCTGTCTAACGTCAGTTGGCCATGAGTCAGGCAATACGCTAGCTAGACTTTGTAATAAATCACATTACGCAATGCAGCAAACCCTTAAACTAGCTACATAAGACAATCGAGTTATTAATCTAATGTTCACTATATCGGCGTTTTCTTTCAAACCAATTAATATGACAAGCTAACTTAACTCATTTCGGCCAAGGGACATTCTGAATCCGGTCTTCGCTAGTCAGCTGGCAAGCTACCAAGCCAACTTTTCCCACATTTAAGTTTCTAAGCAGATCGCTTCATGCCATTACAAAATCCTTCACCATCTGGCTAAACATTTTTTATTATCCAGTGTTGTGAATGCCTGTGCAGGGTGGCATGAATGAATCGTGCTCTCAGCAGAATTACTGGTTTGTAGCATGCAGAAATCCACTGTGTTTGTTGATCTTATTCACAGTTGCAAGTGAGGTCTTCCACATGTTTTAATCCATCGCAAACACTTCTCCAACTGCGTTTTTGGCTTTGGAAAATGGATTACTTGAGCTACCTGCAGCCGGGCAGGGTACCTTTCATCAGTATTACATGTTCCCCAAGTGCATCTAGGAACCATTTTTGGAACAAGACGGACACCTGGCCCATTACAAATAGTTAAAGACTGCACTGAGTGTGGGACAATATGGCGGTGCTACAGGGGTAGGCTGGACCTTAGTAAGATAAGACAATCTGATTGGTTGTTTTGCTACATGTGATTGACAGGTCAGAAAGGTCCATTAGGCCAAAATGGATAAGCAGCCTGATAAATGGCCACCTAACGCCGTTTCCAAGAACTGTGTAAACCCTGCATTTCTCCTGCGTTTGTGCTGCATGAGGTTATGTTGTCTTAAGTGCAGCGTTTAAGATGACATTCGGCACTTCCTGTGGCTGATTATGCCCACAACTGAGCAGGTACTATGCAGGGATAGCACCAGCCTGAAATATGTGTTAGCCACTGTGGCTACCTGACTCTCCATTTCTTTAGCCGCATCAGAGGTCTGTTAGCACTGTGGCTAACCAGGTCCAAAGACTGTTAGCCACATTTACCCTACACGGGGAAATCGCGCCAAATGCGTGATTGGAATGAGTCTTAATTCAATTGTGGTAGTTTCTCTTGAGATAATCAACAAAATTTAATTTTAATGGAAAATGAATTGGACTTGCACCTTACTATACTGGTGCTGCTAGTGAGCCGTTACTCAGTTTAGACTTTTTCATCCCCAAGTTAAGATAACATGTCGGTATATTTCTGGAGACATGCTGTATGTAATCCCATTGTATGAATTAAGCCAGTCAGCCATGCAAGTATCCAGTCTTGTCCACGCAAATTCATTCAGGGAACTGCATAATACAGTGTGACTAGCATAGTAAAACCTCAGGGATGAGATTGGAAATTTAAATTCATGAATTTGCAAAGCATCATTGGTACTGGCAAAAATAGATCTGTATTTCTGGTCCTGGCTATAGCAGACAATCGATGTATGTGATACACTACAGCATGTACAATCATGTGCCAGCAGTGAGGGGCCTGTCAGAGAATTCTGAAGAAATATCACTGAAATACTCATTGTACTCTCACTGATGATCATCAATCTTCTGGTGTTTTTCAAAATCATTCTTTTTAGGGATTGTTGAGCAATCTTTACGTTGAGCTAGCTTGTTTTCCTCGCCGGCCTCACAGCACCATGAGCAATACAACTTCGTCCCGTAACTAGGGAAAGTAACGAAAACAAAATTGTTGAATGCAACTGCAGTCACTTCTATACAGTGGCGGCTTGTGAACTGGCAATTGGGGAAGCTCAACCAATCTCTGAAAAGTAATGATTGGTCATGACCTGTTTTCAATCATTCATTTAAATCACCATTACAGAAACTCCGAAAACTCTCAACATTATCAGGCGTGGCCAGTTTTCATTTATAACGCATACAGATTACAACTCCAAACTTCTCACACTTTTCTTTACTCAGGGGTTGGAAGCAATGCATGTGTTTCACGATTGTTTAAATGAAATTAGAACATTTGAAACGTCTTTACGCAATTCCATTGCTTCCAACCCCTCCATGCAAAAGGACTTTAATTCCGCGCAAGAATCTCTTACATACATATTGATTGAATAATTGCTGACTACAGCAGAGGAACGTATATATACCACTTAAACTCACACTGAATGCGTGAGAGTTAACAGGTACGCGTTATTAATGAAAACTGACCAGACTTGATAATGTTGAGAGTTTTCGGAGTTTCTGTAATGGTAATTTAAATAGATTAATGATTGAAAACAGGTCATGACCAATCATTATTTTTAAGGGATTGTTTGAGCCTCCCCTATCGCCAGTTCACCAGCCGCCACTGGTTCTATCATGCGGGCGGAGTTCGACATGGTGTTTCGGCTCTTGGCAGGCCAGAATTCAAAATAGTGGCAAAGCCACTGCGCCCGCTTGGCCAAACGTGGTCAAAATGGAACGCCCCCTATTGGCTAAAGTATTGGTCCGATTGGGCTGAAAATCGAACTTGGTCTGGATCTTAAGACGCCATATACACATATGAAATATGAAAAGGATCAGTGAAAAACTGAAGACGCTAGAGCGCAGACAAGCCAAAAGTTTACGCACGCACGCACGCACGCACGACATACCACCACTAAAGACCCCGAGCAAAGCATAAGCCCCTTGGGCCTTTTGGCCGAGCGGGCAAAAAACTGAAGCATCTTAGCTCATGGAATAAGGGAGCTAGAGCTGTTTGAAGTTTTGCAGAAAAAGCCCCCTGGTGGCCAAATCGAAAATCGCAGCAAGCCCAAAATCGGACTGGGGCTAGATCTTGGGCCCATATACATTCATATAAAATATGACAAGGATCCGTTGAAAACTGAAGGCACTATTGCAGTGAAACAAAATCTGTGCATTTTACAACCTTTGACCTACATAACCTTGAAATTAAGGTAAAATCAAAAACCCATTATATATATGATGAACCCTTAGCATGACACCCTACAGTAAAAATTTGAGCATCTTAGCTCATAGAATGAGGGAGCTAGAGCTGGTTGAAGTTTTGCCAAAAAAAGACCGCCTAGTGGCCAAACCAAGAACCGCAGCATGACCAAAATCGAACTGGGGCTAGATCTTGGGCCCATATACATGCAAATAAAATAGGAAAAGGATCCATTGAGAACTGAGGGCGCAATGGCGCTGAAACAAAACCGGCACATTTTATGACCTTTGACCTATACACCCTTTAAAATTAAGTCAAATCAAAAACCCATTAAATATATGATGAACCCTTGGCAGAACACCCTACAGTAAAAATTTGAGCACCTTAGTTCGTAAAAGAGGGATCTAGAGCTGTTTGAAGTTTTGCAGAAAAAGCCCCTTGGTGGCCAAACCAAGAATGGCAGCACACCCAAAATCAAACTGGGGCTAGATCTTGGGCCCACATACATGCATATGAAATATGAAAAGGATCCGTGGAAAACTGAAATATGTATCGCGCTGAAACGACAATTGTGGATGCACTAACGCATGCATGCATGCACAACAGACCACCACTAATGACCCTAAGCACAGCATAAGCCCCTTGGGCCTGTCGGCCAAGCGGGCTAAAAATGAGGCAGCGCTGTCCTCAGATTTGTGCCTGTGTAAGCCATTATCATGACAATATGAATGAGGTCAAAATTAATCTCCCCGATCGGGAATACTGTACGCAATGTCAGAGGCGATGTATGTACAGCGAGTCGGCCCCGCAAAGGAAATTATGCCTGATAATGAGCCAGAATGCAATCAGACCCTCTAGTCAACGGGTAGGGAAATGATTTCCCGACTTCTGAACTTTGCCGCGTTCGACTAACGTGATCTATAATCACTGAACTCGCCACAGAATGATATTTAATCACCACAAGGAGAAAATATGGCCTTTGCCACTGTGGCGAGGACTAACAAAAATATTAACGCCACCCAAACTTTTTTATTGCATTGGCAGCGTGGCGAGTGGCTAGCGCAATCCCTGCTAAGCTTTGTGGAAAACGAGTACCTGATACCGTAATCGAGCACAGTTGAGTCGAGCAGAGCCGGTACCATGCAGTGGGAAAATGCCATTAAACTACCCACTTCGCAACCAAGACGTGCCAGCTTTTATTTTTCTACTTAAAAAAGTAAAGAGGAATACAGCACACTCAAAAAAATCCCACCCCCGTCACACTCTCACTCTCACACTCGCTCTCATTCACTCACTCTCTCACTCACTGCTTTACCTGTGCCATTACAGACACAGTAAAACCACACCCCACGCTGACACATCGCTCTCACCAATGCTGACACTCCAGGTGAAATCAACACAAACTGTGGAGACAGAAACCATGGCAACATCCTGATCAACAGCCAATGGCAGGACAGGGGATGAGGCAAATTTACGCCTAATTTGGATGTGAAAACAGGACAGGGATAATAATGCAATCTGCACCGTCACATGCAGATTAACAACAGCGCTTTGGGAAACTGGCAGGTGGGGAATGCCTGCGACTGTCCAAGACAGTATGTTCTCACGAATTTACTAACCAATATCCCCCACAGAACCTCAGAATCCTGAGATCCTCACCCATAACCAATCCCCAACCGAACCTCAGAATCCTGAGATCTTCACCCATAACCAATCCCCCACCGAACCTCAGAATCCTGAGATCCTCACCCATAACCAATCCCCAACCGAACCTCAGAATCCTGAGATCTTCACCCATAACCAATCCCCCACCTAACCTCAGAATCCTGAGATCCTCACCCATAACCAATCCCCAACCGAACCTCAGAATCCTGAGATCTTCACCCATAACCAATCCCCCACCTAACCTCAGAATCCTGAGATCCTCGCCAAAGGCCTCCATCTCCTCACCAGCAATCCAGCATTAGTGACAGACGGAAAATAATGAGGTGATTTCACTCATATACGGTGAGTTTGAGGGAGAAACACACAGGAGCAAAGCAGGTATTCCTGCTCCAGCACAACAGTGTTGGTACAACAGTCCCAAAAACACAGCAGGAGATCGAGCAGGTTCAACAAAGCACTGAAAATTACCCTTTTACAACCTATTCACCGATAAAAGCAGCTATAAAAAGCGAACTGCCACACCAGGTGTTTACTTCATGGGGAACAGGATCGTTTGAATTTCACCTCTCTAAATTGCCTCTGACTGCATCATAATCTCAGGCAATTATCAACTGCCAAACATCACAAATCTGCTTCAGACGAAACAAACATGCCGCTGGTACTGAATCCTGGATTATCAATCACTTTCCGCTCCGCACATACAGGAACATTAATGATTTGTCTCCAAAAGAGGATTGAATTATTTGGCTGGACTGTGGTGGACAGAACATAAGGACAGAACACCCAATAACCACAGCAGGGCTGTTATGCACTCCAAACACTAACACTCACACTCCAGCAAATATAACACTTACACCAACACTTGCACTCCAGCAAACAGCACCAAACATTAACACTTACACTCCAGCAAATATAACACAAACACTTACATTCCAGCAAACAGCACCAAACACTAACACTTACACTCCAGAAAACAGCACCAAACAATAACACGTTACACTCCAGCAAATATAACACTTACACTCCACTTATCTATACAGAACAATCCAAACACTAACATTTACACTCCAGAAAACAGCACCAAACACTAACACTTACACTCCAGAAAACAGCGCCAAACAATAACACTTACACTCCAGCAAACAGCACCAAACACTAACACTTACACTCCAGCAAACAGCGCCAAACAATAACACTTACACTCCAGCAAACAGCACCAAACACTAACACTTACACTCCAGCAAACAGCACCAAACACTAACACTTACACTCCAGCAAATATAACACTTACACTCCAGCAAACAGCACCAAATACTGATTTGATTTGATTTTGATTTTATTTGGATCTCTTTTACTCGTTGGCTAATCTTCCAAGAGTCCAGAATTAAAAGAAAAACATACAGTAATTCATACATAATATACATACACACACACACAAAATACATACATTAGCATAATCTACATACTACATATCCTCACATAATGAAACACATTTATCCAAAAAAAAATATTCAATCACATAAAATATCAGAACTCTACAAACCTATTAAGTATACAATACTTTAATTGAACAATTTAAGAAATATAAAAACAATCTCATAATCACTAAACTGCCTAAGAAATTATTGTAATGAATTCCATAATTTAACAGTTCTGAAGATAAAAGTCCGTCTTCCCATCTCAGTATTTATTTTTGGTAGTACATAATAATTTTTCTCTCTCATTCTTATATTAATTTCATGTTTTTCACGTACTAATACCAATTTGTTCTAAAGACCAACTGGCCTTTTGAACTTTTGAATTTTTGAAATTAGTGCAATAGAATGTTGTCTCACATGCTCTTCTACCAGGGGCCATCCCACTATAGTGTGTAACTCCCTCACTCCTTTATCAAACCCACACCGTAGAACCATTCTAGCAGCCTTATTTAGAGTGATCTGCAGATCACAAATACTAACACTTACACTCCAGCAAACAGCACCAAACACTAGCACACTCCAGCAGAGACTCCAGCAAACAGCACCAAACACTAACACTTACACTCCAGCTGAGACTCCAGCAAACAGCACCAAACACTAACACTTACACTCCAGCAGAGACTCCAGCAAAAGCACCAAACACTCCTCTATGGAATGGTACTATGTTTTTTGAGTCAGAATCTGTCCACTTCTTCAATAAATATCACAAACACGAGATATATGCAAGGGACAGACGGATAGAGTGACAGACGGACAGACGACCAGGAAACTGCGTGCAACCCGTGCACAGTGCGATGGAAGCAGAATAGAAAGAAATATATTAAAAATAAAAAGTTAGGTGAAGATGTGAAGGTAATTTGCCTTCAGCAGTTTGGTCGTGGCCCTGCAAACTTGTGTGAGCCTGGAGTTTGACACCATCGCATTATTAGACTCCGTCTGATTCGCTGCCTAATCACCCCTGACTGCGCATTAACCTTCATTTCACGCTACAGTCAGTATCTTAGGCAAAGCCCCGTCACAGAGAGGCACCCTTCAGCGAGGGGTCGTGTCTGTTCTGCTCGCCGACGCTCCATCCATAATGAGGAAACAGAGCTGACTGGAAGCGAGTGATGCGCGAACAGGCATCGCATCGTCTGATGCTGTTACACAAGTCATTAAAGCACGGCAGAGACGAGCACACACCGATGCAAATGAGCTGCCCGTCATCTCTCTTCAACACGCATCGCGCAAGAGACGCTAAAAATTACCCACAACTTACAGCAGTCGGGGGAGTGAACCGGGCTGAATTAGACATGGGAGCTGGCAGAAGATCGATTCTCTCTGTTAATCACATTACACACGCCTGGCAGTCCGTCAGCCAATATCCTGCACATTATACAGGCTTCTGAATGAAGTGTACACTGACCAACCCGCGCAGCATCGTCAGGACCTTCTCTGAACCGCACGTGTAACGCACAGCCTCGCGCGGCGGTCTGCCGAAGCCCTTCTCACAGAGGCCCTACAGCGCTTGACGTCATCAAAAGAGATGCTTTTAATTTTATTGGGGGGGATGCCTTTCCTTTTGTTGCGCGGGGGGCATGGCACTAATAACGTGCAAATTCCGCATCTTCCAGTACTTTTAATTTTACCGGGGTTTTTTTTTTGTTGTTGTTGTTTTTTTCCCCGCGCACTGAGATGAGAATGCCAAATAGAAAATCCCGTTGGGGCGGAATCAATTTGTGGCGGCTCGAGCTGATTCTGTGGCGGCCGCCACACACTGGTCTGTGTGTGGTAAACACTGGTATCTGCTAGCACTAAGCCACCTACTCCATTCTTCACCTGCCCTGGTGTCCTGTCCAGTCCTTGGCTTGTATACCGCCTTTAGTATGTTGCAAAAAGTAAAGCCTATTGTCCATACATGTATTTTATTTTGATAACCTCACAACTGTATCAGTTACCATGGTTACCAGTACAAGTACTAAGCTTAAAAAGGCAGATTTGCTTTAACTACTGCTTCCAAGCCGACATCCATCCATCCTCACAGTCCCAAAATGTAGTAAGTTTGAAATAACCATGTTAAGAGAGGACTCTAGAAAACCATTTTGTTCAGATATATTGAGCTGAGAGGTAAAGAGACCTCTGAATTTTTTTTTTTTTTTTTATGGTAATAAAACTTTGTACATACCGGAAAACACATTAATAACATAGTAAATTTGAAAAGTAATGTCATTCTTTATAAGAGCTACACGATTTGATATACTTATATAGCTGGTCTTATAGTTCAGCGTTGTGTTGCGTGTAATGAATAACAAGCATGAAATACTCACATCCCCCGCCACGGATATGTTTTTTTAAAAGTTTTTTTTTTAAAGTTTTTTTTATAGCTTTTTTAAAGCTATAAAAGTATGAATCTACTGTTCAAATAAGAACCCTTATTTACCTGAATCATACACAGAGAACAGTAATATTTCAAATTCTATTTGAATCCACCAATAACCAAATTTGTAACCTGAATTACATTATTAATATTTTAGTGCAATTTCAGACTATCTGGATTAAACAATGAACAAAGATTTCCATGAAATTAAGATTGCTCACTTACCTGATTTGCAAGACAGTTGTGCAAGAAACTGTTGCTAGCATTATGACATCACAATGCTATGACATCACAATGCCACATCATCACCATGCTAGTGCCACCTGGCAACGCTATGACATCACAATGCCACGGCGTCACAATGCTAAGGCCACCACAATAGATTGAAAATACTGAACCATGAAAAAGCACTAATTCGCCACTAGACTGATGTGCATATAAAGTTTCATGAAATAATCTTCACGGTTTTGGAGTTCTGTTCCGGAAATGAGTCCAAACAAAGTCCAATGTTTTTCTCGAAAAAGGCAAAAATGACTTACTTACCTGAAAGCATGGGCTGGAACTATGGGTAACACTGCACTGAAATTCAATGTAGCATTGCATCCTAAACATGAAACCATCAAAAGGCACCAGTTCACTACTAGACTGCAGTACATGTGAAGTTTCATGAAGATATCTTGAACGGTTTTGAAGATATCTTGTCTGCTCTGGAAATGAACGATACCCTGTATTTTCAAACAAATTCTGTTTTTTTCCCCAAAAGCAAAAAATGAAAAAATTTTCAAAAATACCAAAATATGAAAAAGGCACCAGTTCACCACTAGACTAATATGCATGTGAAGTTTCATGAAGATATCTTGAATGGTTTTTGAGATCTGCTCCGGAAACGAATGCAACCCTGAATTTTCAACCAAATTCCAACGTTTTTCCCCAAAAACGCAAAAAAAATTTTTTTCAAAAATACCAAACCATCAAAAGGCATGTGAAGTGATATGCATGTGAAGTTTCATGAAGAAATCTTTAACGGTTTTCGAGTTGTGGTCCGGAAACGAAGCGTGACGGACAGACTGACGGACGGACAGCACCCATTCCTATATCCCCCTTCCACTTCGTGGCGGGGGATAATAAGGCGAAGACAACTCCTCTCTTGCCAGCCAACAGATTTTTATTCTGCGTGCAACGCATTAATATCAATAGAGCAACTTCGCATGTCACGTTTACACATCCACAGCTCAGCACAGCAGAGCTTAAAGCCGCTTTCACACTGGACGCGGAACAAATTTTTTTGCACGACACATTACATTCAAAGTAAATGCAAAGACGCGAATACATGCGTTTCGCATGTATTCGCGTCTTTGCGTTGACATTGAATGTAATCTGTCGTGCAAAAAAATTTGTTTCGCGTCCGGTGTGAAAGCAGCTTAATAGGATACAGCATTTCATAACATTTTCCAGTTAACGGGACTGAAAACATAACCTCCTTTTACCTTAGATGGCGGAGGTAATTTTGAAACGGGGAGCTCATGTACCTGCGTGCAACGCATTAATGTCAGTACGGCAACTTCGCATGTCACGTTTCTACAAGCGCACCTTCAAATTAGAGATGGAAGAAACGGCGAACCGCACGAGAAATCACCTAATGCTCCTAAAGCTAGGCTGGACTTAGGATAGGTAAATTAGCATGCTTCACAAAAGTGCCGTACACGATAAAATAAAAATGTATAAACTCCAAAGTAACCATCAAAGCAACAATGAACAAACTCTTTGACCTCTACAAAGAAGCTTCGCATCCGTTTAGCATTTTACTGCGTTTTACAAAACCACTGAAGAGCACTTATTTCATCTTACCTCTCCACAGCAGAGCTGAATACTGAGGAGAATACCGTGAATTTGGAGGAAGTTACGTCGCCAAAATGTCAAAGATCAAAACAGCATTAATATAAAAATTCTATTGAACTAAAGAAAACTCCCCAAAACAATACATGCATAGATAACAGAGGAAAAGAATAATAATGTGCAAACAGAAATAGATTTTTGGTGAAATGTAACATCACATGTTCACACGGGTTACACTAAACAAAACCTGAATGATAAAGACGTTGAATTTTTTTTTCTCTCTGAAGTTTTTACCGAGGTCGGAGATTGCTAGTTACGGCTATGATGACGGGTCGGATATGCCGAACTGAATAAGAGATGCTTCCTCACAGCTGGCACTGGTTGCCTTGATCTGAGAGAATGTTGTGATTGCTAGTTTTGATTATGACTCTGTCGTCATCCTCATGGTCTACCAGGGTAGGTCAAACGGGCTAACGCTCGGATTAAATAGTGGCGCCGTGAAGTGACTGACGGGCGTGTTAAATCGCGCCCGTGAGGACAACTTGACGGGCGTTTACGGGCGCCGGCGCAATCGCACCCGTCTCGTGGCATGCACTGTGAAAAGTAAATATTTTCCACAAAACGAGATATTTTCCCAACTCGCTGCTGGCTACAGTTAAACCTTCTGCCTTGGAAACCACCTAATGACACGAGGAGACCGGAGAGCTGCAACAGATCCGCAGATTTCAAAAACAAGTGTGCTGCAGCAGAGCCGGCAGGGATGCAGGTTCTGCTAAAGGGTGTCTGAGATCAACAACTTCCTGTGTGTCCTTCATTAAGCTTCTAATCATCCCCAGTACATCATACCAGCCTTTTCCAAATGCTGATATAATATTTCAAAAACAGTAATGTGTGTCAGCAGAGGGACGTGCCCAAAAAACCACAATGCATCGCCGTTTTTCTTTCAGCAAGTGGAATATTTTTCAGGGTTAGTTGGCAATAGTGGAATAAACCAACTTTTTAAATACAAACAATGAATATTTAAAGCTATCGTGCAACATGTAATTTGGAGGCTGACACAAATATTCATCACCTTCAGGCTTGGAGGAAGGGCTTTTTTTATTATAGCCTAATTAATGCCTGATTAACTGCCGTCGGGAGCCTCAAAACATTAATTATTAATCGTAATAATTAATCAGGGACCGCATGTCTCTATGACAGTGAAACAGACTCTAAACCACTTGTTTCCCGAATATTTACATTACGCCTGCCCGATCTCTTCTCAGTTGGCTTGTCGAACTTGCCCGGAAACGGGTGTGCGCGTATTACTGCCAACCGGCTCGAGTCCCGGAGCCGCATCTTATCACGTTGCTCGCTTTGCATCTAAACACGCAGAACTGTTATCATGAATGCTTTTTGCTTTGCGTCTAAACACAGACAATTTTTTGAGTTCATGTGACATTATGATTGGTCTTGGGTGATATAAGAAGTAACGTGCATACATTCCATTACTTTCAGTTCGTAAATTTTGATTCGTTCATTTTCACCGTGACCACATTGTGACAGCCAAATGAACTGATGAGCTTGTGAAGATGCCGTCAACCCACAGGCCACATGTGCAAAACAGTGAAGAGGAATCGTCAGGGTGAGCGAATAGTGTATAGAAAGAGTCACGCTACATGTGCGTGAGTTAGGAGATTCCGTTATGCGTCGAACCGTGCTTCCAAACCTACCATACTGTCAAGAATTTTTTATGTAAATTTTTTCCTGTAACGTCATTTTGTCATCCCAAAATCTGTTTCTATGGAAATAAAAAATGTAAATAGCGTAACTGATTGCATCCTTATCGTACATCACAGGAACTCAAGTCTGTTTGATTTAGCTGCTGAACAGCACAATTCTTTGTACTCATTACGCCAATGACTGTAAGTGAAAATCCGGGCCAGCGCGCGCGGCAGCAGCAGTCAATGCTGACCTGTTTATACGACCCGCGTGAGCTATTGTTCATAGACGGATCCGGAGCTCCAGCATGGCGGTTGTTTTCGAGTGAACACGGCTCCGAGCGCTAAGGGGTTAAAAATGCCAAATTCACAACTGTACTGCAAACAGCCAGCTGAGAGGAGCAACTCTGCACAATCTACTCTTCAGTGAGCAAACACCCAGCTGAGAGGAACAGCTCTGCACAATCTACTCTTCAGTGAGCAAACACCCAGCTGAGAGAGGAGCAGCTCAGCACAATCTACTCTTCAGTGAGCAAACACCCAGCTGAGAGAGGAACAGCTCTGCAAAATCTACTCTTCAGTGAGCAAACACCCAGCTGAGAGAGGAACAGCTCTGCACAATCTACTCTTCAGTGAGCAAACACCCAGCTGAGAGGAACAGCTCTGCACAATCTACTCTTCAGTGAGCAAACACCCAGCTGAGAGAGGAGCAGCTCAGCACAATCTACTCTTCAGTGAGCAAACACCCAGCTGAGAGAGGAACAGCTCTGCAAAATCTACTCTTCAGTGAGCAAACACCCAGCTGAGAGAGGAACAGCTCTGCACAATCTACTCTTCAGTGAGCAAACACCCAGCTGAGAGAGGAACAGCTCTGTACAATCTACTCTTCAGCAAGGGTATCCAAACTACATCATTCATTTCTCTTCGAAAACAACAACTTATGCATTCAGCAAGAGCCCTTCCAAAAACATCTACATGCAGCCGCAGAGTAAGCAGGACTCAATTAACCACACAAACACCTCTTCAGCGGAAATGTCTGCATTTGCTGAAAGCATTAGCGAACAGGAAGTTAAAGTGATAGGTCCGAACAGCATCGGGCAGGTGCACCTTGCGCTAGCCTGAGGCGTAATATACACTCCGAAAAGAGTCGCTATCAAACGCAGGACACTCATGGGGGTGTGGGGGTGTTCATCTCAAACCGTGTCCCTGAGTCGTTCCCGAGGCTCCTTCCACACGGCCACAGTGACGATGAGGGAAAACGCCCCTGCATGCCCCGATTAGCACTAGCTAGCCAGAGTAGCCAAGAGAAAAGAACAGGCTTGCGGAGTGTCGCATCTCACCACAGGTTGAGTTCACACATTACAAACACACAAGGAACCTAAAAAAGGGCAGGTGTTATCCAACGTGTACAGAATGTTCTCAAAATGTCGCTAAAATGTTCTGCCAATGTTGGGAGATAGTTCGGCATTTTCTGGATACTAGGAGCTAACATACTTGCATGATTCTGTCCCCCGTGCTCTCAAGTGAGCAGCACTCCCCAAACCTCTCCAGGTCACTTAGGGACGATGGACACCCGGAACACCCCTCAGTACCCCCAAAAAAGATTACACCTGATACCCCCGCCAAACCATCGCCTATCCTTGTCAGAGCAACAGTTCTGGTACACCCTAAACAGATTACACCTGATACCCCCGCCAAACCACCACCCGTCCTCTTCAGAGCAACAGTTCTGGTATCCCCCAAACAGACTGAACCTGATACCACCTCCCAACCACCGCCAGTCCTCTTCAGAGCAACAGTTCTGGTATCCCCCAAACAGACTAAACCTGATACCACCTCCAAACCCCCGCCTGTCCTCTTCAGAGAAACAGTTCTGGTACCCCCCAAACAGACTAAACCCGATACCACCTCCAAACCCCCGCCTGTCCTCTTCAGAGAAACAGTTCTGGTACCCCCCAACAGACTAAACCTGATACCACCTCCAAACCCCCGCCTGTCCTCTTCAGAGAAACAGTTCTGGTACCCCCCAAACAGACTAAACCTGATACCACCTCCAAACCCCTGCCTGTCCTCTTCAGAACAACAGTTCTGGTACCCCCCAAACAGACTAAACCTGATACCACCTCCAAGTCCTCGCCTGTCCTCTTCAGAGAAACAGTTCTGGTACCCCCCAAAGTGACTAAACCTGATACCACCTCCAAACTCCCCGCCTGTCCTCTTCAGAGCAACAGTTCTGGTACCCCCTAAACAGACTAAACCTGATACCACCTCCAAACCCCCGCCTGTCCTCTTCAGAGCAACAGTTCTGGTACCCCCCAAACAGACTAAAACTGATACCACCTCCAAACCATCACCCGTCCTCTTCAGGGCACCAGTTCTGGTACCCCCCCAAACAGACTAAACCTGATACCACCTCCTAACCACCGCCCGTCCTCTTCAGAGAAACAGTTCTGGTACCCCCCAAACAGACTAAACCTGATACCACCTCCAAACCTCCGCCAGTCCTCTTCAGAGAAACAGTTCTGGTACCCCCCAAAGAGACTAAACCTGATACCACCTCCAAACCCCCGCCAGTCCTCTTCAGAGCAACAGTTCTGGTACCCCCTAAACAGACTAAACCTGATACCACCTCCAAACCACCGCCAGTCCTCTTCAGAGCAACAGTTCTGGTACCCCCCAAACAGACTAAACCTGATACCACCTCCCAACCATCGCCCGTCCTCTTCAGAGCAACAGTTCTGGTATCCCCCAAACAGACTAAACCTGATACCACCTCCAAACCACCGCCCATTCTCTTCAGAGCAACAGTTCTGGTATCCCCAAACAGACTAAACCTGATAACACCTCCAAACCACCACCCGTCCTCTTCAGAGAAACAGTTCTGGAACCCCCCAAACAGACTAAACCTGATACCACCTCCAAACCCCCGCCTGTCCTCTTCAGAACAACAGTTCTGGTACCCCCCAAACAGACTAAACCTGATACCACCTCCAAGTCCCCGCCTGTCCTCTTCAGAGAAATATTTCTGGTATCCCCTAAACAGGCTAAACCTGCTACCACCTCCAAACCACCGCCCGTCCTCTTCAGAGCAACAGTTCTGGTATCCCCAAACAGACTAAACCTGATAACACCTCCAAACCACCACCCGTCCTCTTCAGAGAAACAGTTCTGGAACCCCCCAAACAGACTAAACCTGATACCACCTCCAAACCCCCGCCTGTCCTCTTCAGAACAGTAGTTCTGGTACCCCCCAAACAGACTAAACCTGATACCACCTTCAAACCCCCCACCTGTCCTCTTCAGAGCAACAGTTCTGGGTGTTTCAGGGCAAATCTTTTTTTAATCTCCCCTCCTTCCCTCACACTAACACACTGCTTCCTCCCACTGTTCCATCTGCTCTGTTCAGTCTGCATATGCTTAGGCAATAACGAGCGCCAATCCACCCATGCCAACCAGACCCAGTTACTGAAGAGACGAGGCGTGCGTAAGCGAGAAGGGCATTTCCCTCATGAGTGTACTCAAGCGTCAGGGGACTGTAGCACTGGCGCAGGAGGGAACAGTATGAATGAATCAGCCCTCAGTGACTGAAGTACCTGCTCACAAGGCCTTAATTTCTAATGTTTGGCTTTCCAATGCTCTAACGAAAGGAGTAACTCATGGTGCCAGGGTCAAGGACGCAGCAATAGCATCAGACACCTATCTGATGACTGGCTCTGGATAACCATCACAGAGTCCCTCTGTACCTACTCACGATCCACGTCAGATTCACTCAGTAACTTTATCAGAGCGCAAAGCGTCTCAAACTAATACTGCAAATGCGCCAGCAACGTCAGTCTCCTCCAGCAGAGAGAGAGAGAGAGAGAGAGAGAGAGAGAGAGAGAGAGAGAGCAAGAGTGAGGGAGAGAGAGCCCATTTGGCACAAGGCACAGGCTTCGGCACAAATGTGCGGCCAGATAATTCGCGGAAACTGCGTGAAGCTTTTGAATCAGCTTGAATTCACCAAAGTCTGAATGCTAAGTTCACAACACCTTTCTTTTCAGAAAGCAGCTTATTTGCAAATGCGCCATCACTCAAGGCCCACTCAAGACGTCATGCGAGGCAGTACCGCAGCAGGTGCTGGGTAATCGTGAGCATCCTGAGCCCTGAGCTGCGGTGGAACTGAACCAACAATACTCAAAAAACTCTCCCAATCTGAGCACTGTTTCAGATTAATGAGTCATTCATAACACATGGGGCACACTTTCCAATTCTTCACCTCTCAAAACTCCATCATGAGCCATCATTACACAGGGTATGTCCTGAACACAGTCCCACCCCAAATTTATATATATACACTCAGCGCCATTAAAAATGCACTCGTGAGGTATGTACTGTATTTGCGGCAAATTGAAGAATCGATTGATTTTTACTGCTTTTCCAGTGAGGCACGAGAGGAAATAAAAAGAAAAGCGCGTGGTATTGTAATCTGGCCCAGCGCTGCGTGCACCACGCCAAGCACTTCAGTAATAACAAACATTGAGCTGTTCGTAATGTGTACGGTGACACTTGACTTGTTCTGTTTGGTGTGGTCAATAGCCTACTCAAAGTCAACAAAAAAAATGAAAAATGCTACTGCATCATGAAAGTGGAACAGCTTGTGACACAGGAGAGAGAAAACGAGCCTTTGGCATGTTACGGGCAGATCTCAGCTGCCGAGAGGTGGTGCGTCATTTGCACTGTCACCGTTCAGCAATCAGTCGGCTGTCTATCCGAGAATGGATACAGTACATACCTCACCGGTGCGTTTTTAATGGCGCTGAGTGTATTATATATATATATATATATATATAAAATAAATAAAATCTCCTCCAGGAGCATGAACGAGCACATGCACACACACGCGCACACACATACTCATACCTGCTGTAAGCTTATCCCCTCCTTCTGCATGAAGTACTGCTTCTTAAACTCGTAGTAGGCATTGTACTGATGCCAGGACAGCAGGAATTCAAACCTGCGGAGCAGAGGAAGATGGGGTGGCATGTGAGAGGGACCCCACAAATCAAACCTGTAACCTCTCATCACCTCCAAACCCACACACTGTCAAACTCTCTATCCCCTAAAACCCACACACTGTCAAACTCTCTCATCCCCTCCAAACCCACACACTGTCAAACTCTCTCATCCCCTCCAAACCCACACACTGTCAAACTCTCTCATCCCCTCCAAACCCACACTGTCAAACTCTCTCATCCCCTCCAAACCCACACACAGTCAAACTCTCTCATCCCCTCCAAACCCACACACTGTCAAACTCTCTCATCCCCTCCAAACCCACACAGTCAAACTCTCACCCCCTCCAAATTCACACACTGTCAAACTCTCTCATCCCCTCCAAACCCACACTGTCAAACTCTCTATCCCCTCCAAACCCACACTGTCAAATTCTCTATCCCCTAAAACCCACACACTGCCAAACTCTCTATCCCCTCCAAACCCACACACTGTCAAACTCTCTCATCCACTCCAAACCCACACTGTCAAACTCTCTCATCCCCTCCACTCACACACTGTCAAACTCTCACCCCCTCCAAACTCACACACTGTCAAACTCTCACCCCCCTCCAAACCCACACACTGTCAAACTCTCTCATCCCCTCCAAAGCCACACACCGTCAAACTCTCTATCCCCTCCAAACTCACACTGTCAAACTCTCTCACCCCCTCCAAACCCACACTGTCAAACTCTCTCACCTACTCCAAACCCACACACTGTCAAACTCTCTCATCCCCTCCAAACCCACACACCGTCAAACTCTCTCATCCCCTCCAAACTCACACTGTCAAACTCTCTAATCCCCTCCAAACCCATACACTGTCAAACTCTCTCATCCCCTCCAAACCCACACACCGTCAAACTCGCTCATCCCCTCCAAACTCACACACTGTCAAACTCTCTCATCCCCTCCAAACCCACACCATCAAACTCTCTAATCCCCTCCAAACCCATACACTGTCAAACTCTCTCATCCCCTCCAAACTCACACAATGTCAAACTCTCTCATCCC
Source organism: Gymnothorax javanicus (assembly GCA_029692085.1). NCBI lineage: Eukaryota > Metazoa > Chordata > Actinopteri > Anguilliformes > Muraenidae > Gymnothorax > Gymnothorax javanicus. The sequence continues at coordinate 98,371,091 of CM056194.1, read as the reverse complement.
CTCCAAACCCACACTGTCAACTCTCTAATCCCCTCCAAACCCATACACTGTCAAACTCTCTCATCCCCTCCAAACTCAAACACTGTCAAACTTTCTCATCCCCTCCAAACCCACACACTGTCAAACTCTCTCAACTCTCTAATCCCCTCCAAACCCACAAACTGTCAAACTCTCTAATCCCCTCCTGTTTATGCTGATATGCATAAAGCACAGTAATAGTTCACACCCACATGAACTATAACCCAATAATTATCTATTCATTGAAATGTTTTTGCCCAATTCCATACAGAATAAACTTTCCACAGTTGTTGAAAAAGTTTGGTTGGGCCCACCGAAAAGTATTTACACCCTTACGTAACAGCAAGTTGGGTTGTACTCTCTCAACTGCCAAAACTTCCAAAGCCAACCCAGAAGCGCTGAGGTAACATGTACCTGATGGCAATGTTATACTGACATGGATAATGCATGGGAGTTTTTCCGAATGCAACAGTACTGGAGGGTTTTTTGTACCGGAAAGTGCTGCTGCTCTGTTTATCTGGTGAAGGACTTTGACAATGGAGTGTTTTGCTTCATTTTGAGTGAGTACAATGGAGTAATGTGGAATGCGTACGGCTAGCTAGCTGGCTAGCTGTTTTTTTTATTTTCGGTTCACCGTAGCCATGATGATCACAGAGTTTGTTTGCCACACTGGATAGTAAGAGTAATGTCAGCCTTTGCTAATTATACTGTATGGCAAAATTTTGCTCAATGTAGTGATGTTTTAGAATTTATACCGCATTCAACGAAACCGAATGCATAGGTTTTCGTTCGTTTAAAATAAGAACAGCTCCAGGACTTCGATAAATCCCCCGAAATGTCCATTGCACCAATTCTGTTCAATCTAGAGAAACATATTGTGTACTTTTTCCTGATCGTGGAATGTCTGTTTGTTAATATGAGGTATATTTCACATATTACTGTGTTAGTGAGTTATACTTGCTCCTTACAGGATGTGAAAAGCATTTCTACAAGCTTGCGTTTCACTTGGATGATCAGAATAGTAAATAGCAAGCTTTCCATTGAGGGGTGAACATTCTGACCATAAAATAAGCAGTTCCCTTAATGAGCATGTGTACTTGCTGATGCGGCTTTGTAGAAAAATGGAACAAACTCTGAACTTTATCATGGAAAAACTGAATATTTTTTTGTTTGGACAGGTTACTGGTGACTATTGATGTCCATCCAGGCAAATACTGATAAATTCATGCTAAATTCCATAAGAAAATGATTAATTCATGTTGAACTTCATGAGTCAAACGTTGATGTGTTAAACGCATGATTATTGTGTGCTTGCGGCAAGCAGAGGCCATAGGCAAGCCACAAATTGTTCTTCTTAAGTCCGTTTATTTATTTTTCCATTTCAACACATTCGGTTGTCCCGTATCAAGTGCCCGAGCGTTCACGATAGAGACACGGTTCAAACGCCGAAACATCCGGCCCAACCGTGTCTCTAGGCCTTGTATAAACGGTTGCATAACCCCTTTTCATTCTTTCGCAATCCCTCTTTTTCATTCCTTTTTCTCTCCATTAAAAATGCATGGTGGAGTTCTGCCAATAGAGGGCAGCTTCAACACCACAACCAGTATACAGACAAATTTCAGACTGCTTCACGCTCTGAAATTTTAACTTTAAACAATGTCAGATGATACCTGTGTGCGTGTGTGTGAGAGAGAGAGACAGACACACAGACAGAAATTTTAGCAAGCACACTCTCGAGGTTCGTCCTGACGAAACGCAGTTCTGGTTTTAAGATTTGACAGTGTGTAATTTTGAAGGCTCTGACAGATTGGAGAGTCACCTTTGGCTCATAAAGAGTAGATCATTTTAAAAATCAATGTCAGATGAAGTACACTCGTGCTCAATCAGTTTATGATCCCAGAAATGTATTGTTTTACATCCCAGCCAGCTTTCAATTCTCAGTATGCTTTTGTAATTTCATTGCTGAATTTTCATGAAAATTTTTTGTGTTGGTGGCCCTTGCTCAGCACAAAAATTATGATGAGAGACTGAAATGGAACTCTAAATGGTGCAAGGGTCTTGTTTCATTTACGCCATTTCCTCCATCTCTGTGAAGCTCAAATCTTGAACTAGACAGTCCGGTCAGCTGGGACCGTGCGGGCGTAGCCCCTGAAAGCCCGCTTCTCCCCTTTTTTGCGCATTATTCGGCCAATAATGTTGCCAGTGCAACCAAATTCAATAGGTGTCATAAGTGAAGTGTGTCCATAACACATGTCCATAACAAGTATGAAAGAAATCGGTCAAAAATTACAGCCTGTACAGCGTCCACAATGAAAACTATGTTTTGCCACTAATTTGTGTATTATGCGGCCAATACTGTCACCGTGGCAACCAAAATCTATAGGTGTCATAATGAAGTGTAACACGAGTCCATACCAAATATGAAAGTAATCGGTCAAAAATTACAGCCTGTAGAGCGTACACAAGGACGTGCCTACAGATGCGGACGCGGTGGCAGCGGAGACGACACGCTTGAATCCATAATAGCCGCCCGACTTTATCCGGGGACTACAATTATAAAATCTGAAAAAGGGTAACGCATAAATAGCCATATTTGGCTTCTGTGCACAAGGGTTAATAAAATATTATTTCCCTTTTGGACGGAGCCCGATAATGCAGTAACCATTGGCTCAGCGCTGGGGAGGGAGGAGCTACAGAGCGTGCGATACTCACCGAGAGTCGTTCTTGCTGCGGACGCTGGACTCAAATTTCAGGCCGTTCCGAGCTACGTATTCCGCCAGCTTATCGATGACGGGCTGGACATCTGGCGGCGGGGGGATAATGGCGGGCGCTCTAGAACACACAAGAGTACGCACACGCACACACACACACAAACATATAAACAAATAAACAATCACAATGTGACCAAAAAACGCTCAACCCAGCTCCAGACAGGCCTCAGACGCCCCTCAGGATTATCATGAGCAAATTAGCACTTGTTTACTTACAACAGCCCAATCAAGCGATGAAATGAAGGTTCATTCAGCCAATTAGCCCTACGGCCTGGAGTTTATGGAAGGAAATAATGTCACCCCTGCATTGCTGGAAAACACCACTGGCCTCATTGCTGCTCTGGGGTCTGTCCGAATGTTTTTCTTCACAACCTCCACAGTTGGAATATTATTTTCTAACTTATCTCCGGCTCTTCTGAAATGTCAGTATATTTTAGCCAGGAGGGGTGAAATTGACTCTTTTGGAAAAAAAAAAAAAAAAAAAAAGTCAATTTCATACCTTAAGTTTAGCAATGGAATTTAGCATCAAAGTCATAAGTGTCGCACAACTATCTTGCAAGATAAAGTAGTTGACAGGCAAATTCGAAAAAATACAGAAACTATTTTTCTTGTATTGTGTGCTCCTGAATGCAGAACACAGAGATGCCCATGGGAAATGAAATGCAGTGTTGATTTACCAGCATTCAACACCCTACACTGTGCACTACAGCCCCAGTCAGCACCGTGTACAGACATATACAGACACACTTCCTAACACCCTAAAAATGTGCACTACAGCCCATCAGGATTGTGTACACACAAATACAGGCACACTTCCCAACACCCTACAGCATTCACTACAGCCCGTCAGGACGGTATACAGACATATACAGACACACTTCCTAACACCCTACAGTCTGCAAACACTTCCCAACACCCTACAGTGTGCACTACAGCCCGTCAGGACGGTATACAGACATATACAGACAAACTTCCCAACACCCTACAGTGTGCACTATATTCTGTCAGGACGGTGTACAGAAATATACAAACACACTTCCTAACACCCTACAGTGTGCACAACAGCCCGTCAGGACGGTGTACAAAAATATACAGACACACTTCCTAACACCCTACAGTCTGCACTACAGCCCCAGTCAGCACCATGTACAGACATATACAGACACACTTCCCAACACCCTACAGTATGCACAACAGCCCGTCAGGACGGTGTACAGAAATATACAGACACACTTCCTAACACCCTCCAGTCTGCACTACAGCCCCAGTCAGCACCATGTGGACATATACAGACACACTTCCCAACACCCTACAGTGTGCACAACAGCCCATCAGGATGGCGTACAGACATATACAGACACACTTCCCAACACCCTCCAGTGTGCACAAAAGCCCGTCAGGATGGTGTACAGACATATACAGACACACTTCCCAACACCCTCCAGTGTGCACAAAAGCCCGTCAGGATGGCGTACAGACATATACAGACACACTTCCTAACACCCTACAGTCTGCACTACAGCCCCAGTCAGCACCATGTACAGACATATACAGACACACGTCCCAACACCCTACAGTGTGCACTACGGCCCGTCAGGATTGTGTACAGACATATACAGACACACTTCCCAACACCCTTCCAGTGTGCACAACAGCCCGTCAGGATGGCGTACAGACATATACAGACACACTTCCCAACACCCTCCAGTGTGCACAACAGCCCATCAGGATGGCGTAGAGACATAAACAGACAAACTTCCCAACACCCTCCAGTGTGCACAACAGCCCGTCAGGAAGGTGTACAGAAATATACAGACACACTTCCCAACACCCGACAGTGTGCACAACAGCCCGTCAGGAAGGTGTACAGAAATATACAGACACACTTCCCAACACCCTACAGTGTGCACGACAGCCCGTCAGGAAGGTGTACAGAAATATACAGACACACTTCTCAACACCCTACAGTGTGCACAACAGCCCGTCAGGACAGTATACAGACACACTTCCCAACACCCTACAGTATGCACTACAGCCTATCAGGATGGTGTACAGACATATACAGACACACTTCCCAACACACTACAGTATGCACTACAGCCCGTCAGGATGGTGTACAGACATATACAGACACACTTCCCGACACCCTACAGCGTGCACAACAGCCCGTCATGATGGTGTACAGAAATATACAGACACACTTCCTAACACCCTACAGTATGCACTACAGCCCATCAGGACGGTATGCAAACATATACAGACACACTTCCCAACACCCTACAGTGTGCACTACAGCCCGTCAGGACGGTATACAGACATATACAGACACACTTGCCAACACCCTACAGTATGCACTACAGCCTGTCAGGAGGGAATACAGACATATACAGACACACCTCCCTGCCTCGAGCAGCCCAAGGACGCCGGGTGCTCAGCACAGCAGAAAACTCATTCGCTCATAAAGGTACACCTCAAGGCAAAGCACTGATGGCTCTTTACACACCTGCCATAGCTTCATACACCCTAACAGTGCGTCTTCAGTCCCCACAAACAACCGACCTCACGTGACCTTCACCTTTAACCCAATGACCCCCAAGCTCTAATCAGTTCAGCTTCCCTGTGAGGAGGCAGCAGGTCTGATTCGGTGAAAATCCCTTGACTACCCCAGTAGAAATATCTCGGACTGCATTATCTGTGACCGACTAAGCGATAGAATCTTAGAAGGACACACAACCAGCTAACAGAACATCTCTCGCGACACCAGAGGCACTGACGGCAGACCCATCACCCACAGTAACAGCACCTAATTCTGCACGGTCCTCAGGGAAAATCCATGCATTTTCCATCCTGGCTGACTCACCTGGCTGCCGTGGCAGCCTGCGGAGCTGATGCGGTGGCCTGGCTGGGGGCGGAGACAGAGACGGGCGTTGGGGCGGAGCTGACAGGCTCAGAGGCTGGCGGGGGCGTGGTCCCAGGGGGAGGGGGTGCGACTGATGGGGGGGGGGCTGGGCCCCGCCCGGCAGGGAGCTGTAGTACGCCGTGGCATCAATCCCTGGAGGGGGCGGGGCCAGGCAGTAGGTCCCATCCGGAAGCATGCAGTACCCATAATACATTGCAGCTACATTGGCTGTCGGGATAGAGTGGGAAGGTGAGAGGGATTACACACAAAATATTGAAAATAAATACAATGCTAATTTTACACCATACAAATCACCTTTCGGAAACACTATGCCTCAGGTCAAATTAGTTTCATTCAAGGTGGGGAATTAAGCCAATTCTCTAAGGAGACCATCCTTTGCGCACACAGATCGCAATCGCACTTGGCTAATTTCATCTGTCAGCCATGTTAAGAGTGCACCTTAATGAAGATGAATGGCAGATTCCAGGCCTTTTCTTCCATTGAAAAGAGGGTAATGAGAACGCTTCCCCAGATGCTAACGTGCTAATCAGAGCGGCTCGCCCCCCGGGGCCCAGTTTCTTCACAGTTGGCACTTTATTCCTCTTCGACCCCCAGCCGAGCGGTCGACGATAAAAATATCCCCCCCGACTGTGCGTGCGGGATACTGCGCTACGTTTGGAGAAATACGGTAACCGGGTCACTTCATAAAATGGGGTCACAAGTATGTGACATGCAAGTCACACTGAACAAGAGGCCTGTCGGCCTAGAGAGCTCCGCTGAGGATAACTGAAATGCCCATGTCACAACTTAATTTCAGAAATCCTTGAAAACTATTGCAATATTAACACATGACACATTAATGAATAATAAAGCATCAGCATATACACTGATTTTCTAAGTCCAAAATGCTGGATTTCTCAAAAACCAGGACGTAGAATTTTCTCATTTTCGCAAGGGATATTCAGAACATCATAAGAAAGGCTCACAACAAATTAGACAAAAAGTTATCAGACAGTTTTTGAGATATTAATGAAAGACTGAAAAAATGAGCACAAACACTGATTTTCTAAGTCCAAAATGCTGAATTTCTCAAAAACCGGGACGTCGAGCTGCCGGATAGGTCACTCGGTTAAGCAGTGCAGAAGTGACTATCACGTCGCGGGTTCGAGCCCCGGTCATACCAACCGCCAGTGGCCGGCAGCTTTTTCAGAGTAGCGCACAATTGGCTATTGAGCTAAAGGGTTGCAAATTGGGAAGGGTCTGCCAGGTAGGGAAATAAATAAATAGCTTTGTTCGTTGCTCAAGCGCCTCCTGTTGGCCAGACGGGCGCTTGTCAGGAAGATTCTAAGTCTGGTCATGTCTGGGTATCCTCCGCCCTCGTTCTGAACTTGCGAAGATTCAACCAATGAGTGTATAAGAAGCAGTGGCTGACAGGCGCATGCTTCGGAGGAGAGCTGTGAACTGTCTTCACTCTCCTGAATTGGCAGCAAGGGGTCCCATACGAGCAAGCCTTGTGCATAGTTCACCAATTGGGCATTCCAGATTCGGGTGGGATTGGAGATGCCAAATTTAAAAAAAAAACAAAAAAACCAGGGCGTAGAATTTTCAAAGTGAATATTCAGAATATCATAAGGAAGGCTCACACCAAATTAGAACAAAAGTTATCAGAAAGTTTTTGAGATATTCAAATTTGAAGTGAGATGTTGATGCAGGACAGACAGACAGACGGACGCCGGACCACTTGGCACTAAAAAAGCTCCGCTGACTGTGACTATCGTCAAAGCGGAGCTAAAAAGATGGCAAGAAACAGTCAAAAGGAATAACACAACACAAAAATTGGCTGGGTGACTGCAAAAATAGGCTTTATTTCATAAAAATAATGCAGTACAGTAAGTGATGTCACACTGGGAGGGGATTTTGTGTCCTGGGCTGATGGATTTTTTTCTTTTTTTAATCACACTGTTTCATAAAGGCACATAATTTTATCTTTGGTATATGGTGATGGAATTCCGTCACTAGGGAGGGTTCTCAGGGCTTTCCCAGCAGAATATCCCAGAGTATCACACTCCCTCCACCAGCACTCAGGGTTTCCCAGCAGAAGAATATCCCAGAGTATCACACTCCCTCCACCAGCACTCAGGCTTTCCCAGCAGAAGAATATCCCAGAGTATCACACTCCCTCCACCAGCACTCAGGGTTTCCCAGCAGAAGAATATCCCAGAGTATCACACTCCCTACACCAGCACTCAGGGTTTCCCAGCCGAAGCAGCGCTCCAGACTGCGACCAAGATTTACGTTTTGCGACTTACATTCTCACATCGGTCGCGCGACCAACACTTCATGCACTGAGCGCCTATTCTGGGCAGCGATTCACTCCCTAATTATCAGCCGCCGGCCGCAAATTTTTTTTCTGCAGGTCGGTTGGTACCATTACGTACATCAGCCAATCACAGATTGGCTGGTGCCATCAGCCAATCACAGCTCGGCTGTACTCATGCATCGATGAGAATGGCAAAGCATTCGACCTTGTCACTGTCAGCTGAGTTGTGCGCGCGGCAAAATTGTAAAACCTTGTCTGACAATAACGATGCAAATGCTCCACAATACGCGAAATCACAAGTATACTAGCTGGTCTGCTGCAGAAGTCCAATAGTCTACGTGGTAGGCCTTGGCTTCGGTGACTAATAGGCTACTGCAGATCGGAGAGCAAATTTCATGACATCAGAAAGTTTTTCATTACCGGTTTTTTATTTCGCCATTTATATTTTGCGCATTTCTAAGGGTAATGGAAACGCACCTGGAGAGTGAGAACGATGTCCGACGTTATTAGCCCGAAAACAGTCTGCTTCGTGACCGTAGACTGTTCGTGACACAGTTTTGAGTCTATTCATACCAGCTATGGGTGCTTGCGTCCAGTGGCGACTGGTTTTATTTAGCGTTTCAATATCAATCGCTAACCTTCTATCCTGATGGATTAGGTTGGATGCGCACTTCCACTCTGACCTGAAGTTCCGCACGTACATGATTATTCATGCAGTATGTATGATATCGGTGACTGGTTGGTCCGAGTGCAAGATTATTTATTTTCATAAGAGTACGATAAAGATGAGAAAAGCTGCGGTTCTTATATAGTCCGTTTTCTTTGGGGTTCCCATAATTGGCCAGCTGTCAGAGGAATAGTATTTTGTCGATTGCAACGAATGTTCAAAACTGATTCAAAAACTAACTGGTGACGCCTGTCCAACGTACTCCAGCGACGACCATAGGCTTATCAGCGCAATGCCTCAAATATGAGTCTGTGTCACGAACAGTGTACGGTCACGAAGCAGACTGTTTTTTTGGGGCTAATAACGTCGGACCTCGTCCTCATTCTCTGTGTGCGTTTCCGTTACCCTTCAAAATGTGCCAAATCTACATAGCGAAATAAAAAAACTGGTAAATAATAATAATAATTATTATTATTATTATGAGCCGTCCTACTACATTGTTACCGGTGAAAGAATTTCTTGAAACTTTGTGCTAAGGAACTTGGCATACTGCACCTACTTTTTACCAAATATTTGGGGTGGATCACTTTGGGAACTATATTAATTTTAATGTTAAACTTTCAATTTGTGATGAAAAAATGTAGCCAAATCATGCTTTTTACGGCTTCAATTCCTCCTGGGTCTCATACTTTCAAAGCAATTAAGCCATGTTTGGTGTCAAATTGTTCTTTGGGATGGCAGCAACAATAACAATTATAAATTTTAGAACTAGCACAATAACAGTTATAAATTTTAGAACTAGCACTGTGATAATTGGGAGTTATTCATTGATTTATCCCCATATGTTGGTTTTAGGGGGTGCTCATCTAAATTTGGCCATAATTTTTCTATGAATAATTCAGTTTATGTACTGGGGAGGGTTTGATGAAAAGTTGTCCCTTGGAGAAATGGAGACTTGTACGTACATTTAGACTTGCATGATAACTCTCCAAAATGATTACTGCATTTATACATTTTTCAAACATTCTTGCGAACATAAATATCTACTTTTCTTTCAGTTCACAAAGTGCTTTCTGATAATGTTTCTTAAATAAATGCAGCAACAACTGATAGTCTATTCAGGTATCTTTATTTGGGCTTGTAAATATTCAGAAAAGTATCATGGTACTTTGCGTGACCACAGTTTTGGCCTGCGCGCCTAAATTTTGGCCTGCGCAGCCAACTTTTTCAGGTTGGGAGCGCATGCGCTCGTAGGTCCAAAAGTTAGTCTGGAGGGTTGAGAAGAATATCCCAGAGTATCACACTCCCTACACCAGCACTCAGGGTTTCCCAGCAGAAGAATAGCCCAGAGTATCACACTCCCTCCACCAGCACTCAGGGTTTCCAAGCAGAAGAATATCCCAGAGTATCACACTCCCTCCTTGTGAAAGTCATTCAGGAGAAAGCAGAAAACATCATTTACTGTTTCTCAAAAGTCCTCAGTTACAGTAATCTCACTGCCCTCGGAGTTTATCAGAAAACCTGTTTGGACCTTTTTAAAGACAAATAAATTACGCAGCTCAGAAGACGACTGCTCTCCACTTAAATTCCATTCATAAAATGGACAGGATAGATAAGTACAGTGTGCCTGTTCCCCAAGGAGTGAAAGGTGCATCCCAGCAACTCTAACGCAGCGTCAAATTCCTATCGCTGAATTCTCTGCTGCCGCCCTTCAGAGGGTTTAAGTATAACTGACGCATCAGGCTGTCAGACACATGACGCCAATGCCAGAATCGTGAATACTAACGGTCTGCTGCAACATCCAGCTAATGTCAGAGCCCAGCATCTGAAACTCCTATTATGAGTGACAGACAGGCTCAATCTGAGGATTTACATGCATTTTGCACGCGGGCGGTCTCACGTTTGACCGTGACCTGTTCAGTCAGAAAATCACCATGTTTGATGTGGTGGCAGCTGCTCATTTCCAGACTCTACAAACCACTGCAAATGAATCATAATCCAGAAATGTCACAGATTATCATTAGTGCGCATAAACCCTGCATCATCAAAACGCAGATTTCTTCTGATTCAGAGCTGTTCTGCAGCTGTTACTTGGCTACATTTCAACCTCAGCATTAAAAATGAAATGACACAACTTTGGCACACAACTTAAAATACAATAAAATATATTTTATTAAGTGATAAAACGGGTGAAGCAACGCAATTCCTCCAGCTGCAGAACTCTGATTTTCCAACACTGGACTGCGCTGAAGACCTGCCGCATGAGGACCTGCTATATGAAGCCCTGCCGTATGAGGACCTGCTATATGAAGCCCTGCCGTATGAGACCTGCTATATGAAGACCTGCCGTATGAGACCTGCTATATGAAGACCTGCCGTATGAGGACCTGCTATATGAAGCCCTGCCGTATGAGGACCTGCTATATGAAGACCTGCCGTATGAGGACCTGCTATATGAAGACCTGCCGTATGAGGGCCTGCTATATGAAGACCTGCCGTATGAGGACCTGCTATATGAAGCCCTGCCGTATGAGGACCTGCTATATGAAGACCTGCCGTATGAGGACCTGCTATATGAAGACCTGCCGTATGAGGACCTGCTATATGAAGACCTGCCATATGGGGACCTGCTATATGAAGCCCTGTCATATGAGGACCAGCTATATGAAGACCTGCCATATGAAGACCTGCTATATGAAGACCTGCCGTATGAGGACCTGCTATATGAAGACCTGCCGTATGAGGACCTGCTATATGAAGCCCTGCCGTATGAGGACCTGCTATATGAAGACCTGCCGTATGAGGACCTGCTATATGAAGCCCTACTGTATGAGGACCTGCTATATGAAGCCCTGCTGTATGAGGACCTGCTATATGAAGACCTGCCGTATGAGGACCTGCTATATGAAGACCTGGCGGATGAGGACCCGCTATATGAAGCCCTGCCGTATGAGGACCTGCTATATGAAGACCTGCCGGATGAGGACCTGCTATATGAAGACCTGCCGTATGAGGACCTGCTATATGAAGCCCTGCCGTATGAGGACCTGCTATATGAAGACCAGCCATTAAACTGGCAAACAGCACAACAAGGCTTCTGTGATATCAGCCTTTCAAACAGGTACACAGAGCAATACACGGTGGCAGTTTGGTCCTGGAAGCTTTCATGGCAACTTAGAGGGACATGAGCGGACAAACAGACATCATGTTTCCCCACTGTCGGCGTGGGATATACACACAGTTCTAGGCTCTTCCATGTGCAGCCATCCTGAACTTTAAACATCTTTCTCAGCTGCCGGATAGCTCACTCGGTTTAAGCGCCGCATTGCGGAGCAGATGTGACAATCACAGCGTGAGTTCGAGCCCCGGTCATAACAACCATCAGTGGTCAGCAGTTTTTAAAGAGTAGAGCGCAATTGGCCATTGTGCTACAGGGATGCAAATTGGGAAGGGACTGCCGGGTAGAGTAATATACAAATAGTTGCTTTGTTCATTGCAAAAGCGCCTCCTGTTGGCCGGACAGGCGCCCGTCAGGATAATTCGAAGCTTGTTCATGTTCGGGTATCCTCCGCCCTCGTTCTGAACTTGCGAGGATTCAACAGATGAGTGTAAAGAGGCAGCAGGCTGACAGGCGCGTGCTTCGGAGGAGAGCCGTGAACCGTCCCTCTCTCCTGAATTGGCAGCACGAGGTTGCATACAAGCAAGCCTTGTACATACTTCCTCAACTGGGCATTCCAGATTTGGGTGGGACTGGAGATGCCAAATTTATTTAAAATAAATAAATAATAAAAAAAAATTAATAGAAATAAAAATGAACATTTCTCTCAACAAAGAACGGGGTGGGTGAGAAGTGCCTCAGATAATCCACAACCATCTCTGACAGCCAGCCTATCGCAACAGTGTTTCAGAAATTACATCACCGACAGACCGGGCAAAAGAAACATACACAAGCACACACAAACAGACACACACACACAGGCCAAAAAATGTGAAGACCTAGAAGTTAAGGGTGAGTAAATCTTCCTTAAAGTTGAGATTTGGTTCCTTTTCAATCGGATAAAAAACTATAAGCCTTTGGCGTCCAAAAGCTCATCCACACAAACTCTCCATCTCCGAGTCAGACAGAGGCCCACCGACACATCTCTGACGCATTCATGAAGATTGAGCTCTCATGCACGGCAAAAGAAAATTCTTCGCCTCAGGTCCGAGTTTAAAATAAAAGGGCACAAATCGTCGGAGAGAGAAAAAGACGGATCTAAATTGCATCAAAGCATGCCAGCGAGAGAACTTCTCCAACACTTAATCTCCGCTGAAACGAAGAGGGAACGCAAGCTGAAAAAAATCAAGACTGTCAACTTAAAATCCTCACCTCATCTCCATCCGGAGAAATGAGCTCACTGACTCACTCAGATGGATAAACAATGGCACAAGAGGGAGAGTCCTGGAACCCACCGGGCTGGGGAACAGACTCACTGACTCACTGAGATGGATAAACAATGGCACAGGAGGGTGAGTACTGGAGCCCATCGGGCTGGGGAACAGACTCACTGACTCACTGAGATGGATAAACAATGGCACAGGAGGGTGAGTACTGGAGCCCATCGGGTTGGGGAACAGACTCACTGACTCAGTCAGATGGATAAACAATGGCGCAGGAGGGAAAGAACTGGAACCCATCGGGCTGGGGAACAGACTCACTGACTCACTGAGATGGATAAACAATGGCACAGGAGGGAGAGTCCTGGAACCCATCGGGCTGGGGAACAGACTCGCTGACTCACTCAGATGGATAAACAATGGCACAGGAGGGTGAGTACTGGAGCCCATTGGGCTGGGGAACAGACTCGCTGACTCACTCAGATGGATAAAAATTGGCACAGGAGGGAGAGTACTGGAACCCATCGGGCTGGGGAACAGACTCACTGACTCACTCAGATGGATAAACAATGGCACAGGAGGGAGAGTACTGGAACCCATCGGGCTGGGGAACAGACTCACTGACTCACTGAGATGGATAAACAATGGCACAGGAGGGTGAGTACTGGAGCCCATCCGGCTGGGGAACAGACTCACTGACTCACTGAGATGGATATACAATGGCACAGGAGGGAGAGTCCTGGAACCCATCGGGCTGTGGAACAGACTCGCTGACTCAATGAGATGGATAAACAATGGCACAGGAGGGAGAGTACTGGAACCCATCGGGCTGGGGAACAGACTCGCTGACTCACTTGGATGGATAAACAATGGCACAGGAGGGAGAGTCCTGGAGCCAATCGGGCTGGGGAACAGACTCGCTGACTCACTTGGATGGATAAACAATGGCACAGGAGGGAGGTCCTGGAGAGTCCTGGGGGAACAGCCCACTCACTGGATGGATAAACAATGGGGGGGAACAAACAAACTCACTGACTCACTGAGATGGATAAACAATGGCACAGGAGGGAGAGTCCTGGAACCCTTCGGGCTGGGGAACAGACTCACTAACTCACTGAGATGGATAAACAATGGCACAGGAGGGAGAGAACAAGAACCCATTGGGCTGGGGAACAGACTCGCTGACTCACTGAGATGGATAAACAATTGCACAGGAGGGAGAGTATTGGAACCCATCGGGCTGGGGAACAGACTCGCTGACTCACTAAGATGGATAAACAATGGCAGAGGAGGGAGAGTCCTGGAGCCCATCGGGCTGGGGAACAGACTCACTGAGATGGATAAACAATGGCACAGGAGGGAGAGTCCTGGAACCCATCGGGCTGGGGAACAGACTCACTGACTCACTGAGATGGATAAACAATGGCACAGGAGGGAGAGAACTGGAACCCATCGGGCTGGGGAAAAGACTCGCTGACTCACTCAGATGGATAAACAATGGCACAGGAGGGAAAGAACTGGAGCCCATCGGGCTGGGGAACAGACTCACTGACTCACTGATCTGGATAAACAATGGCACAGGAGGGAGAGTCCTGGAACCCATCGGGCTGGGGAACAGACTCGCTGACTCACTTAGATGGATAAACAATGGCACAGGAGGGAGAGTACTGGAGCCCATCGGGCTGGGGAACAGACTCACTGACTCACTCAGATGGATAAACCATGGCATAGGGGGGGAAAATCCTGGAACCCATTGGGCTGGGGAACAGACTCACTGACTCACTCAGATGGATAAACAATGGCATAGGGGGGAAAATCCTGGAACCCATCGGGCTGGAGAACAGACTCACTGACTCACTCAGATGGATAAACAATGGCACAGGAGGGAGAGTCCTGGAACCCATCGTGCTGGGGAACAGACTCACTGACTCACTGAGATGGATAAACAATGGCACAGGAGGGAGAGTACTGGAACCCATCGGGCTGGGGAACAGACTCGCTGACTCACTCAGATGGATAAACAATGGCACAGGAGGGAAAGAACTGGAGCCCATCGGGCTGGGGAACAGACTCGCTGACTCACTCAGATGGATAAACAATGGCACAGGAGGGAGAGTACTGGAGCCCACCGGGCTGGGGAACAGACTCACTGACTCACTCAGATGGATAAACAATGTCACAGGAGGGAGAGTACTGGAGCCCATCGGGCTGGGGAACAGACTCACTGACTCACTTAGATGGATAAACAATGGCACAGGAGGGAGAGTACTGGAGCCCATCGGGCTGGGGAACAGACTCGCTGACTCACTCAGATGGATAAACAATGGCATATGGGGGAAAATCCTGGAACCCATTGGGCTGGGGAACAGACTCACTGACTCACTCAGATGGATAAACAATGGCATAGGGGGGAAAATCCTGGAACCCATCGGGCTGGGTAACAGACTCACTGACTCACTGATCTGGATAAACAATGGCACAGGAGGGAGAGTCCTGGAACCCATCGTGCTGGGGAACAGACTCACTGACTCACTGAGATGGATAAACAATGGCACAGGAGGGAGAGTACTGGAACCCATCGGGCTGGGGAACAGACTCGCTGACTCACTCAGATGGATAAACAATGGCATATGGGGGAAAATCCTGGAACCCATCGGGCTGGGGAACAGACTCACTGACTCACTGAGATGGATAAACAATGGCACAGGAGGGAGAGCACTGGAACCTGGAATCTGGAAGAGATGAGCAGAAGACCGATTCACTGTATCCCCACTGCAGAGACACGCAGAGGACAGACTTACTGTATCCCCACTGCAGGGACAAGCAGAAGACCGATTCACTGTATCCCCACTGCAGGGGCACGCAGAGGACCGATTCACTGTATCCCCACTGCAGGGGCACGCAGAGGACAGACTCACTATATCCCCACTGCAGGGGCACGCAGAGGACAGACTCACTGTATGCCCACTGTAGGGGCACGAGAGGACCGATTCACTGTATCCCCACTGCAGGGGCACGCAGAGGACAGACTCACTGTATGCCCACTGCAGGGGCACGCAGAGGACAGACTCACTGTATCCCCACTGCAGGGACACGCAGAGGACAGACTCACTGTGTCCCCACTGCAGGGGCATGCAGAGGACAGACTCACTTTATCCCCACTGCAGGGGCACGCAGAGGACAGACTCACTGTATGCCCACTGCAGGGGCACGAGAGGACAGACTCACTTTATCCCCACTGCAGGGCCAAACAGAGGACAGACTCACTGTGTCCCCACTGCAGGGGCACGCAGAGGACAGACTCACTGTATCCCCACTCTGCGGGGGCACGCAGAGGACAGACTCACTGTATCCCCACTGCAGGGGCATGCAGAGGACAGACTCACTGTATCCCCACTGCAGGGACACGCAGAGGACCGATTCACTGTATCCCCACTGCAGGGACAAGCAGAAGACCGATTCACTGTATCCCCACTGCAGGGGCACGCAGAGGACCGATTCACTGTATCCCCACTGCAGGGGCACGCAGAGGACAGACTCACTGTATCCCCACTGCAGGGGCACGCAGAGGACAGACTCACTATATCCCCACTGCAGGGGCACGCAGAGGACAGACTCACTGTATGCCCACTGTAGGGGCACGCAGAGGACCGATTCACTGTATCCCCACTGCAGGGGCACGCAGAGGACAGACTCACTGTATGCCCACTGCAGGGGCACGCAGAGGACAGACTCACTGTATCCCCACTGCAGGGACACGCAGAGGACAGACTCACTGTGTCCCCACTGCAGGGGCATGCAGAGGACAGACTCACTTTATCCCCACTGCAGGGGCACGCAGAGGACAGACTCACTGTATGCCCACTGCAGGGGCACGCAGAGGACAGACTCACTTTATCCCCACTGCAGGGCCAAGCAGAGGACAGACTCACTGTGTCCCCACTGCAGGGGCACGCAGAGGACAGACTCACTGTATCCCCACTGCGGGGGTACGCAGAGGACAGACTCTATGTATCCCCACTGCAGGGGCATGCAGAGGACAGACTCACTGTATCCCCACTGCAGGGACACGCAGAGGACTGATTCACTGTATCCCCACTGCAGGGGCACGCAGAGGACAGACTCACTGTATCCCCACTGCAGGGGCACGCAGAGGACAGACTCACTGTATCCCCACGGCAGGGACACGCAGGGGACCGATTCACTGTATCCCCACTGCAGGGGCACGCAGAGGACAGACTCACTGTATCCCCACTGCAGGGACACGCAGAGGACCGATTCACTGTATCCCCACTGCAGGGGCATGCAGAGGACAGACTCACTGTAGACCTGCACGATACATCGCCGGAAGATCGTGATCTCCATTCACCCCTACGCGCGATTTAATTTCTAAATGTCAACGATTTTCCAGCATTATTTCAGGAGCCGCAGAGCAAACTAACTTGTAGTTTTCGAAGACAGTGAGTCGTAGGCGGTCTCTTGGGTGCGCTTGAGGCCGCCCCCAAACGCAGCACTGACATTGCATTCGCGCTCATCCTATGGCAAAGCAGCTCTACATCACTTGAGTTCATGTAGAAGCCAGAGAAGGTAAACAGTAGATGGCGGTGGTCTTTCGAATCGAACAGAGTCGGCTAGCAGTGCAGATGCAGAAGCAGCGAGGGAGACACGGAGAAATGTTAAAGTGCAGAGTGCAGGAATATTTGTGGTCAGGAAAAATAATCGCAGAATGAACACTGATGAAAATCCACCCGGGGCATTAATAATAACTCCCGGCACGGGGCGAGCGGACGAGTTTGCTATTTTTGCTTTACGAATCAGACCTGATGCGGTCATGACCATACAGTTGCCAAAATTCAAAGCCATTAACAAAGCATTGTTAAGGTTTGCAGAATTATCATTGTCTAAACAGCAACAGTTCTCACCTTGGTCCCATGCTCAATTGACAATCAAGAACTTGATTCGCACAATTACAAATTTGAATCGGAAGACGGTCTAATTTATTTTTATATTGTTCTTTCGGCAGCCGCATTTTGAGATTAAATGACCAGGAAACAGCACAGATTCACCTGCGCGCGTTTGCCTGATTATTTTTATAGGTTTACATCTGACGATTTGATGTGAATACGAAAATAAGTCACAACTCACGGTGGATAGGCTTAATGAAATGTTTTCCACATTGCGTCGGCCTATATTGTAATATTTTTGAAAACCAGGGCCATATTAAAATGGTTTTATTGTTATTGGTACAATTACACGGAAGCCTTGTTTGGTATGTCCACTTCTTATTATCGCTTTTTAATCATTATAGGCTACATGCCGGTTGTACCTGTTGGCTAAATAAATTGCTTGATTTTTAAGCTGCTTTTCCACCGAACGCGAAACAAATTATTCGCACGACAGATTAGTGCATTCAAAATCAATGCGAATTCGCGAATGCACGCAATGTATTCGCGTCTTTGCATTGACTTTGAATGTTATCTGTCGTGCGAAAAAATCGTTTCACGTTCGGTGGAAAAGCAGCTTTAGTTCGGCAAAGTAGCTACTCAGGAATAGATTTAGGGTATGCTAATTATGTCAAGGTGATGGAGCTGACTTCAAAGCACCAGAGGCATTTTAAACGGCCACTGAAGTTTGACAGCCATTTTTTCAAGACTGCAGGTGGATGATACGTGGTTTGGCTTTAAAGTGTTGCCCCAAAACTAATCTTGGTTTATGCTGGAATGCAGTCGGCGTGCTGCTTTCTCTCCGTGCAGGCTTTTGTTTGTGTGCAAATGTGCCCCTGATGGGCTTGCATCGGTGCCTGCCTGTTTGATATGACAATGTAATTGAGCAGTATCATCTCCTGGGTTGCGGTTTGACATTGCTGCATCCCTAGTTCAGGGCCATGAGAGCATTTAAGGTGCATTTATTTTGCTTATTTGGTCTTTTTACCTTTTTTTTAAACCTTTTTTTAAATTGCACTTTAATGGCCAGTTTTTTTTTTTTTTTAATAAATGACTAGAATCAACATTTCAGTTTGTGGGAAAAAATCTTGCCAAAGAATCGTGATCTCAATTCTAAACAAAAAAATCGTGATTCTCATTTTTTCCAGAATCGTGCAGCCCTAACTCACTGTATCCCCACTGCAGGGACACGCAGAGGACAGACTCACTGTATCCCCACTGCAGGGACACGCAGAGGACAGACTCACTGTATCCTCACTGCAGGGGCATGCAGAGGACAGACTCACTGTATCCCCACTGCAGGGACACGCAGAGGACAGACTCACTGTATCCCCACTGCAGGGGCACGCAGAGGACAGACTCACTGTATCCCCACTGCAGGGGCACGCAGAGGACAGACTCACTGTATCCCCACTGTAGGGACACGCAGAGGACCGATTCACTGTATCCCCACTGCAGGGGCACGCAGAGGACAGACTCACTGTATCCTCACTGCAGGGGCACGCAGAGGACAGACCCACTGTATCCCCACTGCAGGGACACGCAGAGGACAGACTCACTGTATCCCCACTGCAGGGACACGCAGAGGACAGACTCACTGTATCCCCACTGTAGGGACACGCAGAGGACCGATTCACTGTATCCCCACTGCAGGGACACGCAGAGGACAGACTCACTGTATCCCCACTGCAGGGACACGCAGAGGGCAGACTCACTGTATCCCCATTGCAGGGGCACGCAGAGGACAGACTCACTGTATCCCCACTGCAGGGACACGCAGAGGACAGACTCACTGTATCCCCACTGCAGGGACATGCAGAGGACAGACTCACTGTATCCCCATTGCAGGGGCACGCAGAGGACAGACTCACTGTATCCCCACTGCAGGGACACGCAGAGGACAGACTCACTGTATCCCCACTGCAGGGACACGCAGAGGACAGACTCACTGTATCCCCACTGCAGGGGCACGCAGAGGACAGACTCACTGTAATCCCACTGCAGGGGCATCTTCCCTCCGCTCAAAGGTGCTGAGCATTTCACAGAGCCGTTTAATAAATGCCTATCGGCCTTTCAAACACTGCCGCACAAAGCGAAACTGCACAGGACAGTAATGCTGCAGCGATCTGCAGGATTTTAGCCCGGAGGTGTCTGCACAGCACACAGGCCCTTGAGCGATACGAGCGCAGATTTAACCTCATAGCTGGAGAGACAGTGAGGTTTAAGCCTGCAGCCATGCGGTTAAATGAGAAACTGGGGGACGCGGTTTCACAGAGCAGAGTTTGGAGACTGGAGGGGCGTCTCCATCAGCCATGGTCCAAGTTAAGGAGTGATCAAGGTTTCACACAGAGCGCGAGCCAGCAAACACTCATTCTGCTTCATGCTGCAGGCGTACAGGCACAGACAGCTCGGCTCACACACACCTCCTTCTCAAACCCACACAACAAGTCAGGTTATCAAGGACGGCCGCCAGGTGCGACTCGCCAAATCATGGCCTCCGGGCGACTTTCAGAGAGCATAAAGGGCGACTCGCGGAAGCTCGAAGGCACAGAAGCAGCGAGGGTGTCTCCGCTAGCAGCACAACAAACCCAGCAGCAGCTCCAATAGTCCACTGAACTGCCCGCCAGTCGCCGCAATAAAGGGCACGACGGCAAAACACCGGCTCAGAGTTCCTTCAGTACACTGCCGACGACATCGCTCTGGTGAAATAAAGTGCGCATAAAGTGCAAATGAGCTCTACCGTTAGACCTGTGGCGTCCTTCCAGCTCTCTCTCTGAGGCAGTAAACCCCGTACTTCATAAAGTTAATCAACGCAATCAATTCACCTCAACGTGACCTCACCTCAATTACCCTAATCCTGCTTGTCCGCCTGCAACGTCCCTGCCCAACTTCAATCAATCATTTCCTCAAATCATTCTGCATCATACGCTGACCTCAGGAAGGCGCTCGCGATGATGTCACAATGCAAATACACAACTACCGTCTCTTCCTGTTCCCTTGAGACCTAATAAGGAAGTGGGAAGTGAAGTCATAATGCAAGCATTCACCATTTCTGTGCTGGGGTCCCTATGAGATCAAACAGGCGAGCTTCTGTGCCAATCCCTCTTTTAGCACGTAACTGTACAACTTTCAAATAGCCCAGCCCATGGCATATTTCAGATATTATCCAGGGCACACATCAATTTTACAGAAATCTCACTGGCTGAGAGCATGGGGGGGAATTCGCTCCACATTACGTCATGCTGTTAACCCCTTAGTGATGGTCGCCGAGTATGCGATGCGGACAAAATCATTTTCGCACAGACTGCCACTATGCTCGTGGCAGTTCAGAGTTTCTTAATGGCATCAGTCACAGATTCAGAGGTAATTAAAACATTTAAAATGTTTTGAAATTAAAGGAATTGTTAAAGATATTTGTGAAAGTAACATCTGCCATGTCTGTGTATTTCATTAGTTTTTTTTTTTTGCATTAGAAAGACAGAAAAGAGTTGACCATCCTGACTGACCGTCTCATGCATGAACATGCACTGTGGTTGTGTACATTTTATGCACTGTCAGACTGGCTGAATAAAAATGTATAAAATATAGTAAATGTAATGAACCCTTCAAATGAGACAAGAGCATAATACTTTGTCTACACTTGGGCAAGGACACTTTTGCCCCTGAAAACTCCAAAGGCCCTGGGCCCAAGGGCGTTTTCACACTAGGTACGATTGTTCCGTACCGAGCCACAGTATGATTGTCCCCCCTCCCCTCTCCCCAAGCACACTAGCAACGTTGTACCGTGCCAGAGTACGGATTATTCTATCAAAATTCTGATACAGAAGGTAGCAGTATGCACTGAGGTGGTTTTTAAGAGCCAGTTTTTCTAAGAATCAGGCAGAGGGTGATATATGATGGTGTCAGATTTGCCTAAAATTTTTGTTGGTGAAAGATAGTTGGTTCAATAGAAAAATTACAAATTTTTAGGAGCCAAAACCCTTTGGTTTCTTTTTTAGGGGCACCAGAACGGCCAAGGATTCAGAGATGAGAAATGAGCGCTGAAAACAATTCAGTTTTCAAATGCAATTATATCACTGCGCCGACAACAGCCCACATTCATTTTCACACGTTAATCTACTGTGAGTAGGGCTCACAATAATCTGAAAATGTTTATGGGCTGTCAAGGGCGCGTCCTATAGGGGGCGCTGCAAGATGCTACTTTTGGTCATTTGAGCTGTAATATCAGGGGCATTTCCAGACTGCGCCCTCAACAGCCCAAGAAGGTTTATTCATAATGTTATACCATGGGAAGTCCTTTACGTAATCCAGACAAATTAAGCGCGGGATGTTGAGGGTGCAAGAATATAGGTGGCGCTACAGTCAGGGAAAAACTGAAATTTGGCATTTTGGGATCTCCATGTGCCCTCATCCGATTTAGATGAAACCTTTTCTTTTGGGTAGCCTGATATGTCTACTAACTGTGATGAGGAGATTCGTTTGCCCAATTTCTTCGTTTAACCAGAGAGATCCTCTTGCCGCTATGTCAGAGCAGAAGAGTCGAATAGTTAAGATGTTACGTGATACTCCACTTCCGTGCTCCAGCACGGTTGCTTTCACATTCGATACGAGCATGGATGAACCAAGCCCGAGTCCACCTCTTCCAAGTAGACTCGCATACCGTGCCCTAGCACGGTACGCCTGTGTTCACACTTACCAAATAAACCGGACTTAACGGTCAAGTGTACTCTGGTCCGTGCCCCAGTCCCTAGTGTGAAAGCACCCTGAGGCTACATGCAGCATCCAAGCTGGCTATGGAATGATGAACCGATAGTAATTTGTGTCACTAGTAAGTGTGTTTCATGGTTCGCATCTTGTCATTTCTCAATCATTTTGAGCTTTATCGAATGATTTGTGTCCTGTTTGTTATGGTAGAATTTCAAACTGTGTTCTGAAGAAAAGAAGTTGGTAAATAATGAGGCAGGAAAGGTTGATAGGTTTTTACAGATAATAGTTGTCCCGTACGACAGATATTTTGTCCCGTACAACAGGTATGGAATTATCACAGGACCAGAGCTAACTGAGGGGACATGAATTGTGACAAAGTAATCAGTTATTATTTAGCTTTAGCTGTTCAGGTTTCAAGTGCAATAACAGGTGGGGGCAGTGCTTCAGTAAACACCTGAGCTCAATTCAGAGCGTCCCGTACGACAGGTACACCCTAGAATTTTTAAACCCTGTTGAATTCATGTCTTGCTGATTTCTTAAAATAAAACTGCTTTAACACAATACAGCAGACTCTCTTCAATATTTCTTGAGTATTTTCCACAAGTTTTCAATAGCCAATTCACAGAGTTCTTGAAAAGACTTTGTTGGAAAAAAATAGTGATTTCTCTGCATCCCGTACGACAGATGACATTTTTGCTTATTTAACCCCCCAACAATGGAAATCAATCAGTTTGATCATTGAATAATGTTGAAGTATGGGAACACAATTTAAAGATCGCAGCCTACTTTAAAGCCAGTCATCGTTTCCTTTTCTGGATGTAAAATACTGTCTGAATGTCCCGTACGACAGGCATGGAATCGCCCTAATATGGGAAAAGGATCGAGAACAAGCCAGGACTAATAATTGTTGCAAAGGGATGTTCTGGGCCTTGCCAATCTTCAGTTTAGGCTACGCCACTGCACTGACAGGCAGAAAGCTCCCCGTCACTAAGGGGTTAATATTTAGCCAAACAGAGTACCAAGTGTAAGACTGGTTATATTGGCATGGCTTAGCGCTGTTGCGATCTAGCTAGGTGCCACTCTCATAACTCATTCATAACTCAAACATTGCGTGCGCGCAGTACCATTCCATAACCTTTCTGCAACATTAGTTTGTGTGCTAGTGACCTAATGTTAGCTACCAACTCACTCCACTGAATTTACAAAATGTTGGTAGTTCAAGCGCGAATGCCTCTGCCTCCATGACGGACAAAGTTAACGTCAGCAGAGAGATGGAGTTAGCTCAATGCTAACATATAATGGAATTTATCATCAAGGCGCTAATGGAAATTACATTTGTTTCCCATTAAATTATGTAAATCAGTTATGAGATAAACAGAATCTTACACTCTTGGTCCTGTCATGAAAGTTATGAAACTCCTTGAGTACACTTTGGGTGGGTTGCTTACTAAAGCTCGCAACAAACACAAAATTTACTCAACTCGTTCCATTATGTTCATACGACACATCCACTCGTACACGATCAACCATTTCTCTCACAACTGTGACTGGTCTCCTTTCGAGGTACATCAGTGCTCATTTGACCATCACACTCCAACTGTTCTTCTGTGACCACACAAAAGCACACAGTCGCCAGGCAACCAGGGACTGAAATTTCCCCTCATAGCAGGTAAACAAACAGCTGAAGCTCCAAAACATGAAACACACGTGAAAGATGCATCCAATGGAAAACAGGTTTATCAAAGGGGCACTGATGAACTTAAAAAAATACAGTTTTCAACAAAAAGACAGTCTTCAATATCCCCCGCCACCATGGAATCAAGGTCATTTATAGCAACATACACATACAACATTTATCTACGTAGTTTCTGAGACTACAGATGGATGGACTGATAAAAGGATGGACGAGCTCATTTGCAATATCGCCCACTCCAAATTGTGTCATGGCAGGAGATGGAAATCGCTAGGCACCCAAGTAGGAACCGGCAGCTGTATTAAGAACAGAAATTACGGGAGATGTGCTACAAACTCAAAAAAGCTTATAAAATAAACAATATTAGCATTGCTAACACTGTAGCTAGTTGCTTTTAGACGGATCCTGACAGCTCCCCTAGGATCGAAGGTGCACCATTGCGTTTTGTTCTGAGCTTATTTCTCCATCTGCTTGCAGGTATCGCTCGCCTCAGTACCTCGCCGTCTGCGGGTCACCTGCTGTGTCAGGGACGATCTCAACTACTTTCGTACCAGCGGCTTGAGCCAAAGAGCTCCTCTGCCAACACTCCCGCTCAGGGTCCTGAGTATGGACACTATCCTGGCCACTTCCCATTACATATTTACAGGACCAGTCTCTCACTCCCAGCTGTTTCCCAGAATAACTCATTCCTGTTGATCACTGACCAGTGAATTCCCAAGATCAGCATCAAGCATGAATTCACACAGGACTGAAGCCTGTCGAAGTTTGCTCTCATATTTCAGCACATCTCTATGCTTATTTTTCAGTATATCTCTGTGCTCTTAATTTTCAGTATATCTCCTGCTATCCCTACAGTATAAAGAGTGTGTACTCACTGCATGTCATACTATCTCTACAGTATAAAGAGTGTGTACTCACTGCATGTCGTACTATCCCTACAGTATAAAGAGTGTGTAATCACTGCATGTCGTACTATCCCTACAGTAAACATATTGTGTACTCACTGCATGTCATACTATCCCTACAGTATATATATTGTGAACTCACTGCATGTCGTACTATCCCTACAATATAAAGTGTACTCACTACATGTCGTACTATCCCTACAGTATAAAGAGTGTGTACTCACTGCATGTCGTACTATCCCTACAGTATACATATTATGAACTCACTGCATGTCGTACTATCCCTACAGTATATAGTGTACTCACTGCATGTCGTACTATCCCTACAGTATATATATTGTGAACTCACTGCATGTCGTACTATCCCTACAGAATAAAGAGTGTGTACTCACTGCATGTCGTACTATCCCTACCGTATAAAGAGAGTGTACTCACTGCATGTTGTACTATCCCTACAGTATAAAGAGTGTGTACTCACTGCATGTCGTACAATCCCTACAGTATAAAGAGTGTGTACTCACGGTCAGTCCCGTACTCCGGCTGAGAGGGAACAGTCGTCCCCGCTGCCACATCCCCACTGGCCACCGCTGGACTGGTTGCCATGGCAGCCGCTCCGTTCTTCTCCTGACGTGCTCTCCGCACCAGCTCGGCCAGTGGATGGTCTGGGTCCATAACTTGCAGTGGCTGCAGCACAAATCCCACCTGACATGTTAGTTTATATCACCTCACTCAAACCTGCCAAACTGCTGCCAATCCTGGCGTGAGAGGGTTAAGGCTTTCATCCCTGAAACACTTCTCAGACTAAAACAGGCAATCATGGCTTCAATGATCCAATACACAGATAACTAAAGGTTACTTTATAGAGTCTTAGATTTGTTACACTCCTTCAGGGTTGCGAATCACAGTTTCCATCAGGAGAAAACATGGCTCTGTTGCTACGCTTCAGACCGTAAGCAGCTCTCAGGCAGCTTGGTAGCCTCCAGCACGCAAGTCCTCAGGACTCTGGCATTCAAAGCCAATGAACCACATAACAAACCATATTTACACATGCTCAGTCAGCTGTTTACCTGGTGAGTGTTGATCATGTCCTTCCAAACAATTTTAACAATACCCAAAACTGTCAGAGCCACAGCCTGAGATCAAGCCTGATTCCCATGCAGGTGAATGCTCTGCTCCAACTCAAACTCCATGTGTATAGCTTATCAACACTCACTTCGCCAGTTTGCCCGTAATGGCCAACTTTCTCAGCAATTTCATCATTTAAAGGTGAACCACAATTACAACCCCTATTCCGAAATAGTTGGAACGAAGTGTAAATTGTGAATAAAATCAAAATGCAATGACTTTCAGATCACATGAGCCAATATGTTATTTACAATAGAACATAGATAGCATTTAAAATTTTGAAACTGAGACATTTTACATTTTTATCCACAAAATGAGCTTATTTCAAATTTTCTGGCTGCAACAGGTCTCAAAAAAGTTGGGACACAGGCAAAAAAAGGGCTGAAAAAAAGCAATTAATATATAAGAGAATCAGCTGAAAGAACATTTAGCAAGTAATTAAGTTAACTGGCATCAGGTGTGTAACATGATTGGCTATAAAAGGGATGTCTTAGAGAGGCTGAGTCTCTCAGAAGTAAAGATGGCCAGAGGCTCTCCAACCTGTGAAGGCTTGCGTAAAAAAATTGTGGAATACTTTAAAAACAATGTTCCTTAACATCAAATTGCAAAGGCTTTGAAGGTCTCATCATCGACAGTGCATAACATCATCAAAAGATTCAGAGAAACTGGAAAAATCTCTGTGCGTAAGGGACAAGGCTGAAGACCTTTACTGGATGCCCGTGATCTTCGGCCCTCAGACGCCACTGCATCACTCACCGCATGATTCTGTCATTGACATTACTAAATGGGCCCAGGAATACTTCAAGAAACCACTGTCTGCAAACACAGTCCGCCGTGCCATCCACAGATGCCACCTAAAGCTCTATCATGCAAAAAGGAAGCCATTGTTCAGCATGATCCAGAAGCGTCGCCGTGTTCTGTGGGCCAAGGCTCATTTAAAATGGACTGTAGCAAAGTGGCAAAGTGTCCTGTGGTCAGAGTCCAAATTTGACATTCTTGTTGGAAATCATGGGCGTCGTGTCCTCCGGGCTAAAGAGGAGAAAGACCACCCCTCCTGTTATCAGTTTTCAGTTCAAAAGCCAGCATCTCTAAGGGTATGGGGATGCATTAGTGCATATGGTGTGGGACACTTGCATGTTTTAAAAAGCACCATGAATGCTGAAAGGTATATAAAGGTTTTAGAGCAACATATGCTCCCCTCCAAACGACATCTATTCCAGGGAAGGCCTTGTGTATTTCAGCAGGACAATACAAAACCACATACTGCAGCTATTAAAACAGCATGGCTTCATAGTAGAAGAGTCCGTGTGCTGAACTGGCCTGCCTGCAATCCTGATCTTTCACCAATTGAGAACATTCAGCGCATAATTAAACGAAAAGTCCGTCAAAGGAGACCCAAAACTCTCCAGCAGCTGGAAGCCTGTATTAAACAAGAGTGGGATCAAATTCCAATGGCTAAACTCAAGAAACCTGTCCCCTCAATGCCCAGACGCCTCCACTCTGTGTTAAAAAGAGGAGATGCTAGACCAAGGTAAACAGGCCCCTGTCCCAACTTTTTTGAGACCTGTAGCAGCCATCAAATTTGAAATTAGCTCATTTTGTCAATAAAATTGTAAAATTTCTCAGTTTCAATATTTGCTATGTTATCTCTGTTCTGTTGTGAATAAAATACTGGCTGGTGTGATTTGAAAGTCATTGCGTTTTGATTTTATTCACAATTTACACTTTGTCCCAACTATTTTGGAACTGGGGTTGTACAATTCTGCACTGTAACAAAGATATGGATTAGAGGGGGTGTCTAGGGGATGATGGGCTTGGACAAATGGCTGTCCAGGAAATATTACTGTGCTGTTATACAGCAGTGAAAATAATCACATTTTATTCACTTTAACCAAGACAAATTTCACAGGTTTCAACTGTATTATGACTGTATTAAGAGCATAATCAGCCAATCATACTGCATATTGAACTGAAATTATCAGAGAGAATATCAATACTGGAAAATTTCACTGCAATAGTTCCAGCTTGAGGAAGTTTTTTCATGATGTAGGTTTGCCACACAACAGAACTGCATCAGAGACCAGCATTAAACACCGTCAATCAGTGAACATGGTATGTAGAGACCAGCATTAAACACCGTCAATCAGTGAACATGGTATGTAGAGACCAGCATTAAACACCGTCAATCAGTGAACATGGTATGTAGAGACCTTCATAATCTCCTGAAGGTGGGAAGTTTTCTTGGATGCAAACAGGCTGGGGTGAAGGTAGCCTCCGTCATCGTCATCGTCCGAATCATCCGACATGGATTCTGTATGAAACAAGACACCAAGACAAGTCTTTATCTGCTGCAAATAAATGGGCCTGTGCCTCCTGGGTACTGCAGCACTCTCTGCATTACACAGTCGAACAGCACAGTGCATCACTCTCATGATCACAGCTGTGTACGTCGCATTAAATTCATCACACTAATACATGCTGCGGGTCAGTGCCAATCACTGAGGGGTGGCCTGTGACTGACAGAACGGCCGATGCTGACCTTCCTTCACTTCCTGTTTGCTGTCGGACAGGGGTGTGTAGCGGCCCTCCTTCATGGTGCGCAGGATGTGCTTGTAGTAGGGGTTCAGGTAGTGGTCGAAGCGCAGGAAGTCGAACTGAGAGTTCCTGGCCTGTTTGGCCTTCAGCACAATCTCGAACTGCGCCCCCTGCTTACACACGAAGTTGGCCGTCCTCTCGATGATGGCGTGAGTCTTCGAGGTGGCAGGCTACACGGGGCCAAAGAGAGGGCAACAGCATCAGCACCAATGCAGACATGTTTCATCCACACCCGTTTCTTCCGAGCAATCACACTGCTTTTTTCAAATATTACAATATATATTCTGCTGCAACATGTAGCCAACATGATTGCAATTTCAAACAAGGCCATTCTTCCCATGCAGTCATTTGCTCTTTTTACACATATATGCATCACTTTCTTAAAAATAATGAATAAAATGCTTTAAAACAACTACAAAATTAAGGTAAGCACCTTAAGTAAAACAAATCAAGTCAATTACACCAGTAGCTCCCTCTTTGGTCTCCACCAGAGGCCTGACGCAGGGTCAGTATTGGTACTGAAGTTGACCCAGCATTTTAATATTCATCATGCCCACATGTGGCCATCACAGAACATGACTGTGTTTAAATTTATACAGACCAACCACTGTCACCGACAGATCAGGGGAGAGAATGCGACAGTCCTAGCGTGTGCCGCATGCAACAGGAATCATCAAGCCCACAATCTGTTCTTTTCTGAAGAGCACGAGTTGATCTTTTGGCATTTTACTTCTCAGAACAACGTCATTCACAGTGATGATTCAAGAAAATTTCAAAAGTGGGCCAGCTGGGTATACCTGGTAAAATGCCATTTAAATCAAGTTTTTAAACAGTACCTTGACTGGCTCACTTATTTATATGTACACACATTCAGTTTTTACACCTTAGTGACAAAACTAAGACATGAATGGCAGTTTGAGTTTAAAGTTTTAATTGAAAACCTTCGCAGTCTCTGCCAATCATAACAATTATAAAGTCAATGACAAAATAGCGCACAAAATAATAGTTCCTAACGCCTGATTTGGTGCATAGCTTAAAGCCCGCCTCTAAACCGAAGTCCTACTGCTAAAGTTGTAAGCACGGATACTTCACCAGGCAGTGAAGCCATTCTCTTCATAGGTGTACGCTGAGCAGCGCGCAGAGACTCACAATTTTACCTACATTTCGTTTTATTCATTCAAACAAGTTCTGAGCTTTGTATCGTTTTTTAAAACCTATTAGCAAGCCTTGTGCTGCTTCAACCTCAAGCGATGCAGAGATGCCAAGTCTCACACATTCGGCTCGAGTCTCTCGCCTCTTGGTGGCATTCACGTACCTGTGCTGTAGTCAGCAATTATTCAATCAACGCGCACTGGAGAAATTCACTCGCCGAATTGAATTCATTGTGCATTAAGTTAATCAGTTTCACGTGCATTATGGTGGATTTCCCCACTATGACTCGGGAATTCTCACGCTTGTCTTTACTGAGGGATTGAAAGCAATGGAACAGCATAAAGACGTTTCAAATGGTCTTATTTCATTTAAACAATTTAAACGATCATGAAACACATGCATTGTTTCCAATCCCTGAATAAAGAGAAGCACGAGAAGTCCGGAGTCATAATCGCTTTCCATGTTACTTGTGGTGAGGTCTACCTTTACGCAAGTGAAACTGAAACTTCAGTACACAAGGATTTTAATTCCGCCTTTGAATCTCATTAATAAGCGTTCATTGAATAATTGTGGACTACCTTGAATATGACAAAAAAAAAAAAAAATGCGTGAGACCTACACCGAATGCAAGAGACTTGGCGCATCTGGCGATGCCGTAGCTTGCACACCAGAAGCTATGACTATGGCTATGGCTCCAGTACCGTCCACAAGCGAAAGCACTGCCCCAAACCAGTTCCCTCTCTCTGCTGCCTCAGCCCTGCCTCACGCGGTTAGCGACTTAAATGGCGATGCTCCATCCCAGCCAATATTAGCTAGCTACCCAGAGCGAGCATTCGGTGCTTTATGGTGATCATTCAATCCAGCCTGGTATCGCATACCCACCATGGCTGGAGTACTCAGTTGCCGGGATGCATGCTTTTTGCTTTCCCTGCAGGAATATATGTTACTGCCGGTGAGAGGGATGCTGTTTTTACCTCGCGTGGTTTTACCAACTGGAAAGCAGCACGAACGTGACAGGGGGTTACAGAAACATGCATCCAGCCACAGTCATATACAGGCATATAGGCCTATAGAAGTCTTTTGCTGCCGACATTTTGACAACAATCATTGCAGTAGGTTTATAAATTGGTTGAATAAATGCACGGAAGTTTGTTATAGACGATGTTTTCATATCAATCTACGCACTAGAAAAAGGATTCGCGCCAAATCATAATGTAATGCGTAATTGTTGGCGCACTGAAATATTCGTTTAGCGCCCAGTCTGTCAAACTTGCGGGATCCCGCAAATTACGCGTCCTAGAATCATCATTGATTCACATAGTGATGGTCGTTCACTGTTTATTTTGCACAATAACCTCATAATATAGCCATCACTACTTCTCAGGAATAGCGTATTGAAGATAAGGATGGTATTTAGCTACAGTTAAATGGGAAAATAGAAGAGCCAGGACAATTACACATCATTTTCTTTAGTAAAATTGCGAGTGTGAAAAATGGAAATAAACTGCAAACCAAAAACAGTGAATTCTTCTTTATGAAGACATGCACTTGTAATAAATGTTCTTTAATTTACAGCCTTACTCCGAGGCGAGAGGAAAACGATCACCCTGTCCCACTTCGCATAAGGACGCTCTCATTCAAAATGTCAGTCCTGTGACAATGCGAAACGAACAGGACCAATAGGCCCGTACTGCAGCGGCCCAATAACTGAGCAGGGGCCGCGCTAGCCGCTCGCCACGTTCGCCAGAGCGAACAAAATAACGTTGTGGCGAAGAAATTTTGCGGTAAATAAGCCACTCTGGCGAAGGCTGAAATTTTGAAGAAGAGGCAATATAATCCTATGTTACGGCGATCTTCTAAATTCTGTCAGAAACGAAACGCGTAAAACATCCCTGCTGTTTTCATACACAGCTAGTCACCCTGAGATCCACGCACTGCACCGTGGACCACTAATGTATCATTAAAATTTACTATGAGCAGCGCGCTTAGCCAATCACAGACAGCGAGAAGCCAAAATTATACTCTTCGCGGGAACGTAGTGAACTGAGGCCAAGAGGAGCTGTTATTATTCCTACATTTTGATGCTAAAATGGCTGCTCAGCTAAATCAAGATAGGGCACAGCGATCGCTTCATGATGTCGTTGGGGCGAATCCTCCTCAATCAAGGAAGGCTTAAGTTTCAGAGCAGCCACGCGACAGAAACGAAAGCAGGGCTATTCAGCCCAAATGTTTCCAGGCTTTTCCATGGCTGGAGCAATCCGAGAATGCCGACGGGCCACGGAAGCGCTACTGCGTTTGGTGTAAAGAAGCTGGCAAAAAAAGTACATTCACCTCGGGGAAGACCAACATTCCGAAAAGGGACGATATTGCGAAGTACAAGCGTGTTAACGACCACAAGTAAGTTACTTTCTCTGGAATGAAACGTGCTCATTTAATGTCATGACAATAATCTATGAGCCTGCAAGAGCGATTGAAGTAGGCTTGGTCAGTTGGCCGGAGTTTGACAGTGCATTGTGTTCAAAACGGCGTGCACTTATTTGGGTAATTCGGTCATTATAATAAGTAACTGATAAAATTTTGCGAATGGTTTATGAACGAATTTCCGCGTAACATTGTTGATAAAATAGCTGCTGATAGGTGCCATAAGGCGTTTGGATGATGGAGCCTGACTAAATAACCACAAATTAATTTTCAATTAAGACCTCCTCTTTCCCCGACAGAATTATTCACCCTGCCTTTTCAAGCTGTTCTTTCACTTTTACACGGCCCTTCTTTATTTCTGGCTGAAAAACTAAGTAATGGACAAGGAAACCGTCCTTCATTCTCATTTTCAGAATTGTGGCCAAGGCAAGAAACCCCACGCCCCCAATTTTTTTTTTTTTTTTTTTTTTGAAGAGGCTACAAGAAAAAAAAAAAAACGCGCACGACAAAGTGAAGCAGGCAGTCACTGAACAGATGCGGACAGTGCATTATGGCGCAGGAAAATATCAAAAAGCAGAAATTCATAAGTGTAATCAAACTGCAAAGCAGCAATGTAAGTTAAACGGTGTCAGTGCCAAAACCTTGACAGTTTATTCCCCTAAACCAAAATTGTCCCTCCTTAACTTACAGTACCAGTCAGAAGTTTGGACACACTTCGCTAGTAATTTAAACAGCTTAACTTGTCTACTGTATATACTCGCAAATGGAATCTTGTCAAAGGCTAACAGTAAGAAGTGAAAAGAGTAATTTACTTGTTTAAATAGTGTCCAAAATTTTGGAATTCTCAAAGAAGCCAAATTTTGCAAAGTAAACTGACAAATAAGCTCCTTCTACCATTTTCCAACAGCCAAATTTAAAGTCAAGCAGTTTTGACTTTTGGGCAAAAAGGTTGATGAAAAGCACACCTCAAGTGCACCACGTCTTTAGGAAGTTAGTCGTGCAACTGCAAATTGACTATAGTCATATGACTGTCCTTGTTAAAAAAAATGTGTGAATGCTCTGCAAATACACTGCCTGTCCAAAAAAAAAAAAAAAACAAGGCAACATTGGCACCAATATCCCCCGCCACAGTAAGAATGGTCACGGGGGAATGGGGAAAGCTTGTCCCCATTAAACACCCATACACCAAGTTCAGAGTCAAGCGCCATAACTGCGCAAAAAAAAAAATTTCTCGGAATCAATCGTCAAACTCATGCAAAAGGGTCATTAGTACTGGCCACACACAAAATTTCACCCATGAAGGTGCAATAGTTGCTGAGAAAACTTGTCCCCATTGCAAATCCCATACACCAAGTCGACGAACAGAAACAAGGACCATAACTCGGTAAAAATAAATTTCTCAGAATCAAGTGTCGAACTCATTCAGTAGGGTCATCAGTACTGGCCACATACGAAATTTCATTCATGTAGGTGCAACAGTTTCCGAGAGAACTTGTCCCCATTGAGCCCGGATGGACGGACGGACGGACGGACGGATGAGCACCATTCCAATATCCCCCGATCCACTTCGTGGCGGGGGATAAAAAACGTCGCACACTCAAATATTTAGTTGGAAGCCCTGTAGCTTTGATTACAGTGCAAATTCATCTTGTCATTGTTTTGACAGCTATATGCAATGCCAGAACATTTATTTTCGATCAGAAATACCATAATTTTTGGCCGAGATCTTGTCTTCTCGACAAAATAGTTGAACCATTCGGTGGTCTTTCTTGAGCACATCCCAATAACTTTTAATGTGTTTAAGGTCAGGACTTTGTGGTGGCAAATTTGTCTGTGAAAATGATTCCTCATACTTGTTTTTGTCATTCATGGTTTTCTTTGCTAAATACAGGCCAATAACTTGCCCGTTCTGAAATACTGTAACATCTTTTCCACCATCAAGGGATGTGTCTTCTGACATGATTTTTTAAGAAATGAGTAGCGACGTGCTTCATCAGTCAGGGTTAAAATGATTATTGCCAGCTGAAACATATTAACAACCGCAATAATGATCCAATTATAGAATTTGTTCATTTATTTCCAAATGGTGATTTTTTTTTTTTTGACGGGCAGTGTATGACAACAAATGGTGGTTAGTTTGATGGATTTAGGATTTTTTTTTTTTTTTTTTTTTAAAATATAGACTGCTTATTTTTTATTTAACATGTATTGTAAGAAAAATGTGGGTGTGACCAAACTTTTGACTGATATGTCTGCGTTTTTAATCCAAAGTTTTACTCTGCATGTGGCTAAAAAATTTTTAATGCGGCTAAAGAAATTTGAGCAGAGTTAGCCACGGTGGCTAAAAAAACTTTTCTCCTCGTGCAGCCCCTGCGTTTCCGAGAAAAGCTTTTCAGAGATTCAATGGTGTATGCATACAACTAACTAAAGTAATGAAGTGAATCTGGCCACCGGTTTCATAGGAGATGATTGTGAAAGATTTTACCATAATAAGTGGAGAAATTTTAATTAGAAAAAATTCGTTAAAAAATAAAAAAAATTTACATTTTTCAAAATTTTTCAAACTGTGAAGAATCTTGGTAGATATCGCCCCAAGGAAGCTCCATACCAAATTTGAAGTAAATCTGGCCAGTAGTTTCTGAGATGATGATTTTACAAGATTTCGCAAAGGGATAACGATCAAAATTATGACGCAGGCTAATCACAACAGCTCACGGCCCATTGGCCGGTGAGCTAATAACATGTTGAAATTTGTCACAAGGAGTTGTTGTACGGTTCATCGAAATCAACCCACGGCCAGATGAACTTTTATAATGCAACCAGCAAAGTCCTCAGCTCCCTTTGTCATGAGGAGACCATCAGAACTGCGGGTACGGTTCAGCGTGCCTTATAGATGTGATCCGTACGCGACTCCTGTTAAGTGTACATTACAGAGGTAATCAA
Source organism: Gymnothorax javanicus (assembly GCA_029692085.1). Taxonomy (NCBI): domain Eukaryota; kingdom Metazoa; phylum Chordata; class Actinopteri; order Anguilliformes; family Muraenidae; genus Gymnothorax; species Gymnothorax javanicus. Next base: position 98,335,555 of record CM056194.1, on the reverse strand, counting down.
AACAATCGCTCCCTGAATCCTGCCCCTCATGTAGTTGTGTCCACAGTGAAATGTTCCAATTTTGATGACCTGGCTGCCAGTTCTAATTGGTTTAAAGTTTAAATCCCAGAATCACACCAGGAGCCACACAGGTGAGATGACAGCCGCAGTGATGCTCTGAGTGCAGTATGAATATTATTTCATCGAAATTTACAGAAGGTCAAGGTTTTCATGAAGGCAATGGCGATCTGGGGCATTAAGGCCTCATCAGAACGGTGAGCTGACCAGGCCTCCATGCAGGAATAACAAATATACCGTCCTGAATCTTTATATATACTTGCGCTGTGTAGTGCCCTAACCAAGCTGATTTTACTTTCCTAATTATATAACGTTACCGTGGCCAGGCAACGCCACTGCAGTACTGCTGGTGAGAAACTCTTTTCTATCAACTTACAGTATTAAAAAGCTAGACAGAGTGACAGCTGCGATTACCGGGGTAACTCCTGTCGAATCAATCGTTTTTGTTCACTGTGTTCTTACAGTTTTTGCTTACATCGTTTACATGCATTTACTTTTTCCAGCATGTAGAGGATGCATCAGGTGACTGTAACAGGGTTCCCACACTTTTTTACCAGTGATTTTTCAAAACTTTTCCAAAACTTTTCCATAATATTTTACCTAATTTCCATGACTTAGTTTAAAATAGAAGAGGCCTATAATAGCGAACACAGAGCGCCATAATGAGCTTCAACAGTGTGCTAAGCCCTAAGCAGTGTAGCAAAAATGTAGCGTGGAGAATGGAAGGGAAGTTGTGTCTATCTACCACCTATCCTAGGGCATCACACAATGGCATAAGGGCCTGTGGCACCATTCTTGTATTTTCTCAATTATATTTAACAAACAAACAAACAGCAATAAATAACCAAGTGCTACATTTAAATGCTCAAGAAGGCAAAAACATTGAAGAGGTAACAAACAGGTGGCATTTAATATATTCTGAGACAGATGTTGAACAATTACAAATTATTATTTAGAGTGTATTATTCTTGCTTATGCATTGTTCGCAGAGAATCTGGGGGATGTCGCCGAAAGTTAGCGGTTTAAATGACACTGACGCATGTAACCATTCAAGACTGTAACCGAGGAAAGGTTTCATAGAAAAGCTAACCGAGGAAAAGTTTCATAGAATAGCGGTCTTTTGAGAGATTTTTTTTTTCGTATGAGCGATATGCAAAATTGTTAGTGCATTCGCCTGTAGGAGGCCTAGTGCTTATCGCAGTACAGAAAAAAATGTTTCTTACAAAGCTGCAAACTAATTGTTCTCATTAGCGCACATATACTTTTTTGAGAATATTTTCATTTTATAATATCTGCACATCATACTTGTTCTGATGGAAAAATACTTGAACTGCCCTCAGAAAGTTTCTACGATGACAATAAAGGATCCAGGTTTTGGCCCACGGCATAACGACTTTTCTGGTGAGCATGGTGATATGGAAGCTTTCAGTGTACACGAAAAGAAAAAGTTAAGGTCGACGTCCACCTTTTGACACCACAGTAGCCGCTAAATTTGATATTATTATCGGGCTTTTATTTAAGTCGCCCAAGCACAAAAATTGATCGAAATTTGCGTTAGACGACATATAAATAGATGCCCATTGCTCCATTGCCCACACTTATTTTAAGTGTGTCCAAAGCTAATTTTTTTTTTTTTTGGCCAAACTTATTTTAAGCGGTACTTTTTCTAAAAACTGGAGTGGTCATCAACTGGCGACTTATAAGTGTGGACAAGAAAAAATTCAGCATTGGCCACACGAGAAGTGCGAATAACATCGCCTATTATTCAGTTGTGTGGGCCGAGTCCTACCAAATTAAGCTATCAGTCAATGACGTATGTTGTATTGCTACATGATATGAAAAGGAAATTTGAAAAAACGCAAATTGGTGGAGTCAATGAGATTTTTTTTTTCCCCCAAGATCATCAAAATCACTTTGTGCAAGTTTTCTCAAACGTAACAAATGCCACAGTCATGAACCAAAGTGTATATTGTTTAAGATATTGCTTATGTTCGTATAGAATTACCATTTTGAAATTTTGAGTGATTAGTGAAAAAAATTAATGATGTGTTTTAAGCCAGAATTGGGGTCCTTTCCTTCACTTTTGGTCCCATTTTCTCAGAAAATCAAAAATCTGGCGTTTACACTAACATGCATCGCAATAATGTCGAAACAGACACGCTTTAAAAATACAGAAAATATGTTATTTGGAATGAGAGAACTTGCAGGAGAATTTCAAAGCAAATAGTGAAAGTATTTTTCAGACACTCCGCTCGCCACAATCGAATCGGGTTTCTTTGCGGTCTAATTAATTTACTTGCATGACGTGTTCATCGACCTGAGAAAATCATTGAGTTTCACAAGCAAACTTGGGTAATCAAACAAAAAAAATGCCAGGATGGAAATGAAATATTTTTGAACAGTGTATAATGCAGGAAAACGACTTGGAGAGAAACCAGTTGGGCCATAGGTGGACGTCGACCATAAATTTAAATAAAGTTGTGTGTTTATATTGAAATCTTATTATATTCACGTTATTTCATTCATCATTCTGATTGACACTGATGCTACTATTACACTAATTTGAAGCGAGGCAGTGGGAAAATTCAACTGGCGTTATTAGAAAAACGGTGCCCATTAAATTCGCCAACAGCGTATCAAGTTACCACGCATGGAGGAGGGTACAAGCCCATGTGCGTCAAAAAGGTAAACAAAAGCATGTGCTCTATTCTTATTGGCTGTAAGGTAATAAGATAAAGTTGGTATTAAGAAGTCCGTAGGAAAAAAAATTTTGCTGCCCGCCAACTGGCTGCATAATGTAACCTACGGTATCAAGAAACGCTATGTTAGTTTCAACGGTGTCGCTTCGATTTTAAATAATAGCTTGTAGTTTTGGCGGTAAACTCGACATCTTTTTGGGGATTTAGTGAACATACTATAAGCATTAGGCAAAACAGTGTATTTTTCCAAACCTTTCCAAAACCGTTAGTTAATTTCATAACTTTTCCGGACTGGAAAACAGGTTTTTCAAATTCCATAACTTTTCCAGGAATTTCAGGACCGCGGGAACCCTGCTGTAGAAGGTTTGTGATGTACAATGCCACTCTGCGCACCAGTCCTCTCCTCGCTGCGTGCACTCAGTCGCCAGTTACACTGCTGTTTACTTCTCTTAGTGCGCTGGTTTTGGAGGGCGTTTTTTTTGGCTTGTTACTTTTACAACCAGCCTTGTGCTTGCAGGTTTATCCAAAGTTGCCTACACTGTCTTTAATAAAAAAATTTGCATTTGACAAAATAAGCAGGCAAACTAATTATTTCCACTTATGAAGACATGATGTTAAATGAGCTTAAATTGGAGCAAATTGGACATAAAAATAAAGAAGCAAACCAGAAATGCAGCGCATCCCAGGGAATTTCCACAGCAGTATTAGATGTAACACTTCCACAGCAGTATTAGATGCAACACTTCTGCAGCAGTATTAGATGTAACACTTCTGAGCTAAACGACAGCCCTAGTACTCCTTGAATTCGCTGAGCAGTTATTTCAGAGAAAGAGCCACTTTGATCAATCTAAAATTTATATAGTCTCGGTGAAAGAAAAGGGTTTAAATTTCATGCTCCCACCCACCCCTGTCAGCTTTATAATTGGAGGTGTTCTGAGGAGGCGTAGCGAATTGGGTAAGATAACACACCCAGGGCGAGTACGGGAGAGGAGAAGCATTAAGAGTTATGGACGCGTCCCGTATCACTTACGATTAACACATACAAGAGTCACACAGATAATCCCACCTGACCAGAAAAGAGAGAGTAAGATGAAGGGATGAGCACATTTCTGAAGACTGAAATGAAAGAGTACTGCGCTTCAGTGCCTCACAGTCCTGTGTCTCCAGTGAAGGTCGAGGGGGACTGAAACTCACCAGCTCCACATCAGGCGGGATGATCAGGCCAGGCGGAGCGACGAAGGGCTCCTCCGCGTCCTGGGGCTCCGGGTCTTCTGCTGGGAGGGGAGGGGGGCGAGACGTTTCACAACACCGCACTGAATATACCACATCTTGCCTGCGAATGCACACGTGCACACATATATCCTAATACTTCTATCCTCCTGAAGACACTGGACTGACTTCCATTCATTCTTTGTGTCTCCCTACAGCCTTTCCCTAATCTTAACAATCAGCAACGAATGCCTAACTCAAAACCTAAACTATACCCAACCCTAAACTTAACCCAAACCGTAAACAGTAAGACATGATTCGCCTTTGTGGTCGTGAGGACTTGACAAGATGTCCTCTCTTCCGAAAACTGTCCCACGGTAATGGATACCAACATAAACTTGCTACGTGGAGAGGATAAGAAAAAGAAAGACAAATAGAGAGAGACAAAGAAAGAAGGAAATAGAAAAAACAAAAGAAAGAAAGAAATAGAAAGAATGAAAGAAAAGAGAAAGAAATGGAGAGAACGAAAGGAAAAATAGGACCAAGGGTCCTGTAGCTTACCGGCAAACAGTCTTATAGTGATGATACAAGTTACGAAAATTTCATGTGAAGTTTGACCTTTGAATCAATGAAAATCAATGTCAAGGTTACTAAATAAAAGTTCAAACATTTATAAGAAGTCCTGTAATACAAACACAATCCTAAGCTCTGAAGCAGTTTTGGTGATACAAGTCATTGAAAATTCAATATGTCAATTGTGAACTTTAAAGGTCACGCAAGGTCAAACTGAGGTCAGCAAATGGACTTCATATATGACTTTCTAAATGTCTCTACACAAACCTTGGCTCCATCTTTGACCATTTTAGTGATACAAGTCATTGAACTTTCACTGTCGAGTTTGACCCTCTGGTCACTGACAGTCAATTTAAATGTCACCTAATGAAAGTTCATGTGAGACTTCCTAGATGTCAGTAACACAAACCTAGGCTCCATCTGTGACCGTTTTAGTGACCCAAGTCATTGAATTTTCACTAGGTCACATTTGACCTTTGAAGGTCAATATGAAGGTCACCAAATGAAAGTTCATATATGACTTCCTATAGATCTCCAATACAAACCTACACTCTACCTGAAATGATTTTGCTGATATGAGTCATTGAAATTTCACAGCACAGTTTGGTCGTTGAAGGTCACTGAAGGTCAAGTTCAAGGTCACCCAATGAAACTTCATACATGACTTCCTATATACCCGCAGTACAAACCTAACCTCTAACTGTAATAGTTTTGGTGATAGAAGTCATTGAAATTTTACCATTTGAAGTTTGACCTTCGAAGGTCACCGAAGGTCGAGTTCAAGGCCACCAAATGAAAGTTCATATATGACTTCCTATACGTCTCAAATACAAACCTACACTTTATTTGTAACGATTTTGCTGATATAAGTCATTGAAATTTCACTTTGAAGTTTGGCCATTGGAGATCACTGAAGGTCAAGTTCAATGTCACCAAACAAAACTTCATACATGGTTTCCTATATGCCCACAATGCAAACCTACGCTCTATCTGTAATAGTTTTGGTGATAGAGGTCATTGAAATTTCACCATGTGAAGTTTGACCTTCCAAGGTCACCGAAGGTCAAGTTCAAGGCCACCAAATGAAAGTTCATATATGACTTCCTATAAGTGTTCAATACACATATGTTCCCATTCTTCAATATTCTCAAGCCTAGAAGCCTTTGAAAATTGTAACATTTTGCTTGACCACAAGTTTGACCTTTCAAGGTCATCTGAGGTCAACTTTAACACATTCAAAGTATAGGTCATATATTACTTCCTATATGTCAGTGATACAAACTTAATCTCTATCTGCAACCATTTAGCTTCCACAGGCCATTTTGCCCATTCTCCATAAGACCCAATGTTAAAGTACAGCGCCCCCAATAGACCCACTTCCGTCGATTCAATCAAAATGACACTTGCACTGCACATAAAGTGCATCAAGGTGAGTTGATTGCCAGATTTAGAAAAAAATTTATCAGACAATTTTTGTGAAATAATTTTTTGAAATTTCAAATCCTATCTTTTAACATGATTAATATTTTCCCTGACCTCGAGTTTGACCGTTCAAAGTCATCTATGGTCAAATTTAATATTGCCAAAATATAGGTCATATATGACTTCCTATATGTCGATAATACAAACTTAATCTCTCTCTGCTACCATTTGGCCTCCACAGGCCATCTTGCATATTCATAAAGTACAGCGCCCCCACTAGACCCACTTCCATCGATTCAATCAAAATGGTGCTCGCACTGAACACTGACGGTACCAAGGTAAGTTGATTGCCTGATTTAGAAAAAAATTTATCATGCAGTTTTTCAAAAATAATTTTAAAAACTTTCTCCGTCCTAATTTTAACACTGGGGCCAAAATTTCAAGGGCCCATAAAACGGACAAAAACGATTCAATCAAAAATCTGAAAAAATCGTCTGGAGATATGGTCTTGTAGTATGTTATGGTAAATTTACAGGAAAATTCATCTGGCCAAAAGAAAAGGTAAAAAATGTTCCAGACGACAGACAACGGACGGACGGGACGCCACACCACGACAATAGCTTATCGGCCCACAGGGCTGGTAAACTAAAAAGAATGAGAATAGAGAGAACGAAAGAAAGAAAGAACAAAATAAATAAGAGGTAAAGAAAGACAGACCTCCTACACAAACTGCAGCATAAGTCGTCACACCAGAGCACCAGGTATTTTTCGTTCTGACTGCAGTAACACTTCCAGTGCAGTGACAGCTCCACGGCTCTGGCGGTCCCAGAATACCCCAGTACATGAGGAAGTGAGACGACAAATTGCCTGGACGAGGCATTAAAAAATAGACTGCATCTCTCCCAGGGCAGATGCTGTCATGTTCATGAAAGCCTGCTAAAGCTCAATAGGGTTACATCACCAGGTTAAAGGCACTTAGAGGGCGCGCTGCCATGTCAGCGAGAGTCTCCCTCATGCCACTCCAGCTGTGTGTTAAACTCACCTGTGCTCAAGATATTTTATCCAAATTCCTTTTTTCAGGGCTAATAATGTACCACAACGAACCTGGTTTTATGGAATGTGTTTTTGTGGCGTCACAGATGACGCACTTTGTCGGGGACGACAGCTGACACATCTGGTCATTCTGTGTCATCCCTGCAGTCTGGATGCAGTCATTTAATGGAAATTAATGCATCCAGAATCTTTTCTTTGAGACTGGCCGTCATTCAACATTCAAAATGTTTGATTCTTCTGAGATTCATTTGTTTATGGCATTTGAAGTGGGAATGACGTGACTTTTGTTCATGTGCGTTTTTATTGGCCCTGATCTTCAACTTTTCACGTGCAAAATGATTTCTCCCAGTGTGATTCATGACCATGATTCGGGGAACTGTGCTGCATTTAGATAATCATAATGAGGTGATAAACCAAGAAAGGATTCGAACCCAGACACTTGACATTTTGCAATGCTTACCATACCTGATGGTCATCATGTCAATCAGCAAAAGGAAAAACTATCAGTTTTCAAATTAGATGATAAAAACCACTTTACATTTTTAATGCCTCTCAGTATAGTTCGCTGAAGCCTAACTCCACAGTTCTCAAACTCGGTCCTGGGATGAACGCTGTGTGCGATGGTTTTTGCTCCAACTGGAATTGCTATCGCAGAATTTTATCGAGCTCCAAGCAATTACTTTTCTTAACGAGTGGCTTACAATGTTAGAGGGACGTTTCACTCTTTTAAACTCTATTATGACTGAAATGGCTATGCATTCAATGATTTTCAAAAACTCAGTGCAAGTAGCAGCAAAGTGTTTGTAAAGAAAGACAACACCTTATGACCGAATGGACACCAAGCTTTTGACCAATAACAATACCTGTTAATCCGCTAGGCGTGGTGTTGTAATTATGACTGAATTATATAAATCCCGTGGCGCTTGCTACCGCTGGGGGGCTTTGGGTTCACCAGCTTAGCATCACATGGGGGTTTCGGACAGTATAGTAACCAGAAAGCACTCCCTAGAGAGAAGTGGATGGGGATGCCAGCACTGAGACTTGTTTGTTGCTGGCATCAGAATTAGTGATTATCTGAGATGTTTAACATTTGAAACCCTAAACATTTGAGATTTACATAAAGGATTCCAATAAATTGTGCACAAAACATTGAACTCACCTAAAGTTCAATTTGCAATCAGTTAATGGAAATCTTAAAAGTTAAACATTTTAAATAAGCATTTGACGATTCCACTAATTCTGATTCCAACAGCACAAAATTTTGAGCTCACCCCAAGTCCAATTTAGCATTTTTGTCAGGCCTCTCTATTGCCCTTAAAGGGTGTGTCCCTTTTTAATTTTGGGACGCCAAAAATGGCTGCATTGATAAAAATAAAGAAATGAAGGGTTTAAAGGGATTTCTACTGCCAGTCTTTTGAATAAATTCCATGCTAAATGCTCAAGAGGTTTTAATAAACCCCTTCGTAATTACACTGCGCGTGCTCGATTTCCCTGTGTTGTCAACGATGAGCTCACATTGAATAACAACATGGAGGTTGAAAATTACGCTGCACATGAGCTTAGCTCCTTCCTAGATTATCATTGGCGATAATTTGTTTGGAATTTCATACTGGTAAAGTATAATGCACGGTTTTCAAGAATTAAGTGGATTAGATGTATGCATTTTGATGCTTGCATCTTAAGCAGTGGAGAGGCTGTAACTGTCCTTAATTAATGCGGGTAATTCAATTAATGAGGGCCATCTAATATTTTTTATTACACCTTTTGCTGTTCATTACTAGGAGCGTGAAGGTATAACAATTTAAGCGAGGAGACAATTAAGTTGGAAGCATTTCATGAAGTCAGTTTGCGTTACCAGGGCTTCCGCCAAAATATTTTTCAGAGGGGGATTTCCCCCTTTCCAACTTTTTTTGGGGGGGGGATTTTCAATTTGTCAGGGGGGATTTTCAATTTGTCAAGGGGGATTTCAGAATGTAACGGCTAGCTGTCACAACCATAAGAGACTGTAACAACTATTCATTTAGGATATTCAGATGAACTGAAACAAGACAAAAGTTCTCACAAAAAAAATAAAAACATTTATTCAACAAAAGTAATTACTGCACTCAGTGACTGCGTGACCATGTAAAAAATTGAAAAATAAAAAATACAAGTTAGAACTGCCATTGACTATAATCAGATAATGGATATTACGCGACAGAACGGTATGCTTTAGAACAGGACTGGGCTTGACTAGATTCTCTAGTCAACAAACAAACCTGCAAAGACTCAAAAATAGCAGTGCTTTTCGCTAAGCAGCGCGATTCTCGGTCGCCACGATATATCCGCATGGAACCTCTACGTGAAAAAAAAACTAAATTGACAAGAACGAAGGCGACACTTTGGAAACCGTTATCGTACACCCATTAATTAAAGACTGGCATTGACAGCATGAAAAAAAAAATCATTAACGCACAAGCCATATCCCCATTATAAAAAATTATTCACTTGATTTGAAGCGAGTCCGTGAATAAACATTTTAATGAATAGACGACAGGTGCAGACGGCGCAAACCTTGTCCCCAAAGGCGAAAAATATGTACAGCGCTGGGCAGGCTAGTGATTACCATGTCTGAAATTAGAGACGACGAAGGCCATGAAGATGTATAGCCACTGCCCTGATTGCGAAAGGCGCAACTAAAGGGAAGATTCAAGATCATTTGCGGTCAGCGCCAGCGGCAAGGCAGAAAACGTACCCAGTGATTGGCTAGTTACTCTGAATGTCCAATCTGTTCAAATTTTGTGGGCGTGAATGAACGGCGCGAAGTCAAGCAATACTTGTACAGGTACTTTTGAAGTCGCTTGCACTCTGGACGCGAACGATTTTTCGCACGACAGATTACATTGACTTTGAACGTAATCTGTCGTGGGCGAAAAATTTTTTTCGCCCCAGTGTGCAAGCAGCTTAATTCACTGAAAACGCAGTGGAATCGCCCGCTGACCATTTTGTCTTCTGGGCGCTTAGGGCAGTTTATGCGGGAATCCCGCAATCGCGCTGCTTGGCGGAAGCCCTGGCATTAAACGACAATTGTCTGTTGAATATTCTGAATCCTGTAGCTCGTGAGATGGCACGTATTTAGCTGGGCGAGAACTGTAATACGCAATTTTGCACCAATGTTCTCAGTTCGATACGCTCAAGATGTTTCGCATTTTAAATAATTTTTAACCTTTGAGGACATTTTGAGTATTGGAGTGCCATCTTAAATTATACTGCCAAGAAAATGCTGAAACGAGCGCTGTAATTCATGGTAATTTTTTTTTGGATTAATTAATTGTCTGGATTAATGCCATCCTTACAAGATCGCATGTAGAGTATTATGTTCGTTGTTAGTGTCACCTATCGGTGATCTTTTTTCCCATGAATTATAATTTCTTAATCATTATAGGCTTATATAGCAGTCTTGATTATTCAATTAAGAAAGACTGTTCAGTTGTTACTCAGGCGATCTTTTGCTGCAACCAGTTGAGCGCAATGATGCAAAAAAAAAAAAAAAAAAAAAAAAGCGTGAAGCTCCCGCGCTCTGACGGTTTACAGGCCACAGAAGATCCGTCAAAAAATCAGGGGTGTTCAGGTTGAAGAAGTTAACTCTTGTTAAATTAAATGCACAATTTGCCCCCTGTTTAAATGATGTTAATGTGGGGTGGGGTGAGGTCAAATATATTTTGTGCACATTGATGCAACATGTGAATGCGACAATTAACATATTTCAAATTTAGCAAAACCAGTTTATTAGCTTATGATTGCATTTTTCATGGGACAAATGAAAAACTCACTTCTTCAGCTGTGCTGATCAGCCCAATAACTGAAGTAAATGAGTGTTTCTATATATTTTTTTCCTTTACCTGATTAAGAAAAAAATATTCCATTAATTAAAATAATTTAATTTGCTTGAGGTGTGTTTCAGGGAGGTTGAATGATAAGCTAATGTTCAAAAATTGTTTTGTGTCATATCTGCGATTTGTTTATTTGGTACAAAGTAAAAAGCTACATGAACATCCTCTGTGTGTGGAGATTCCATAATTTTTGCCAGGGGTTGAGTGCAGTTTTTATTATTCATATTGTTGCAGTTTTCTTGAGGAACTTATTCAAGTTATTCCTTGAATCTCCGCATTGGTATGATAACAAATAGCCAATTAATCAGTGCCAAAGAAAAAGCCACAGACAATTGAAATGAAGACATGTTCATCAATAAGAACTGAAATATTGAAATTAAAGTGTAATTGCAAGCAAATGGTAATTATTTTATGCATGTGTTATACTACAGCATAAGATGGGTTACCATTGTAAGATAAATAAATAATAATAAAATAGAATAAATGCTTCAAAGAAATAATTGATGTGATGTTCAAGTTAATTTATGCTTGCTTATAGTACTAAATGTTAGGGTGTTTATGGCGCTAGTTAGTATTGTGATTGAAACAGAGGCATGTTGCTTAATTGATAATGGAGATTCAACTTAAAAAAACAAAACTGAAATTTGACCGGAAAATCCTAACACTTTACACTGAAAAATACTTGCATTAGGCCGTCTAAAGTGCAGTAGAATGCGCCAAAATGCACCTTAAAAAAAAAAAAAAAAAAAAAGAAAGAAAGAAATAAGAATACCTAAGGACCCTCCTACAGGCCGAGTAACGGTGTGGCGCCACATGCAATTCTTAACTGGCTACTTTTTTAAATTAACCTGCTACTTTCATTTCTTGGGAACACTCTGAAAATCACATTCACATCCCCGGACTGGAAATAAGTCACGCGCGCTCGTCTCGCCAGTACAAAAGCGTTTAGCATTATGAAAGATGTGTCCAGTACTCGTATTTGCTGTTAATTATTTTGCGAGTGTTTCTCTTGTAATAAATTATTGCCTCAGCGGTTCAGTATTACTCGATCGGGATTTAGCCTTGGTTTGCGAAAATCTGTTTCTGCTTTTAAAAGGCGCGAGTGAGCCATAAAAGTACGTGGTAATGAATTAGATTGTTTAAAATAGTATCTTCAGCCAATATTCCCTCCTCTCAGTGGCGCCCCCAGAAAATTTTCATAGGGGTGGCCAGATGGGGCCAGTGAAAATCTTCGGGTGGCACACCAAATCAGTCCTCCTTGTGATAACCCGGATTCAGTTCCAGGCCGTGGTCATGTACTGCATGCCCCCCCACTCTCTTATATCTTTCCCGTCTACCTACAGCCTAATCTAATATTCACTCAAAAAGAATAAAGACATAAGATGTTTCCTAGGCTATGTCATTGACTCCCTTTCATTAAAAAGACAATATGCATCCTGCACATTTGCCTCAAGTTTCAGAAAAACACAAACATTTCCATTAGTTTTCAGTGCAGCTTTTTTTTTTTTTTAGCAACAACAACAACAACAATAATAATAATAAAAATAATAATTCAAATAGTATGAGTAGTAAGGGTTCTCCATTGTAATTACATTTGTAATATTGGCCAATGAACATTTCTATTCAGATTATTCTTAGTCTCAACTATTGACAAAGGTAAATCAAAGGTTTTATATAATTACCATGAAAATGCCTCACTCACTGTAGACACACCTTAACCACAGATTTATCCAAATGATTTTACCCTGAAGCCATCCATTTCATTATCAAGGACATGACACACTGATAAATTCACCTGTTGGTCCAGGAACAGGTTAGTAGGGGCTGGCCTAAATCTAGCGGAGTCTTCACCAGTCTCTGTGGCTGTGACTGAGACTGCTGCCTGTTCCACACTTTTGTGCAAAGTTTCTGTCTCTTGTTGTTCCTCCCTTGTAGGGATGTAGTCATGTTCTGGCTCGGAGTCTCTTCTCCTTTCATGTTATCTTGCTGCAAGAGCTACAATTACCGCTGCTTCGCCGCAAATGGATTCAGTCCATTTTCAGTGCGATTACCGATCAGTATCATTCTATAGAGAGGCTACCTAGCTTTATAGCTAATTAAACCTATTCCACGTTATCTAGCAAGCTAGCTAGCTGTCGCTAAATGTGTTTCTTCAAAAAGTCCATCATCCACAAGCTCGCTAGCTACATTAACCTAATTAATAAACCAAATGGTAACGGAAAACAGTGTCACCAGCTGGCCACGTTCGGCTATATTCGGTGTCCAGTAACGCAACATTTACACGGAGAAAAAAAAACCTAAGTGAAAACTGAAGCTAAGAGCAAAGCCTCGTTGTTGAGTTCCAGAAGTACCTTAAATTAGACGACGCGAAAGAAACGTTGCAAGTCACATTGGTATGTTGGCTAATATGAAGGTCATAGATTAGCTGGGTAGCTGCTGAAATAACCATGGTTTAGCCTTGGACCCAGATGCCCAGCTGTGCCAGCATTGATAACCCGTGCGTATGTTAGCCACAGAAGCCAATTAATTCGGCATTCACCGAATTCAAAATGTTGGGCGATATATGAAAAATGCCTATGTGAGGAAGGAAAATAAAGGTCCTTCAGGTTTGCTATTAAGCTTACGTTATGCAATGTTAACGTTTGACTGGCCATACCACCATTAATGTCGCGTGGCTAAGGTCGGCAAAAATCTGAGCTGAGCACCGCCAGACTCCTAGGGTGAGCCAACTGTCACAACTTCCCAGCGGTGCACAGCGTTAAATCTACAGAATACGCCATGATATATAAACAGCGTTCGACCCGCCACCTCAAAGCAACTTGGCGGGCTCCTTTCCTTTACTAGGACAGATATGACCTAGTATCTTGGCCATTGCGAACTACGTGGCATCGAACTGAGTTCGCTTCTTGGCCTAGTTCGCAAGCAGTAGCTGGCTTGGTAGCTTCGAGCTTGTGGGGCATGTTTCAGCAACCAGCCCTCCATTCGGCTCGCCAGCAACGGTCCACCTTTTTGCCCATTTTTGGATTATCCGGGAGGTAGGCGGAGTCTGAGCTTCACAGTGGATATTCAGAAACCTATGAGTAACGTCACGGAGGCTGCATGCATGTTTTATACAGTCAGTGCTCTGGGGGGGGGCCAGTGGGGTGGCCAGCAATTTTCCCTTGGGGGCGCCATTGCCTCCCCTTTTTTCTAATTCGAATTGTATAGCTTAAGATGATGTGAATGTTCCTGCTCTGTGGCAAGACGGGAGATCCCGAGTTTTGCTAAGTTGTCATGTAGGCCTATGTCTGCCCAAAATTTCAAAAACATGGATGGGATGCAAAGAGTTGGGCTGCGTCCCAGCTCTCTGAGGATGTATTATCCTTTCCTATACTTATATCTGTCCCCCATCTGGATGTTGAGCATGTAAGCATGTGAGACAATGAACTGTATATAAATTATATACAGTCCATGTGTGAGACCGACGACGATATCGCACAGACGCAACAATAAGTGTCAGCTCAATAGACACATCTATTTATTGTAATTAGCCCTGTACTCGCCTGGAAAAAAAATTACGTGCCCCGCTCTGCCTCTATTGCCTAGTAACGTGCAATACTCACATGCTATTGGTTTAGAATTACATCAGTTTTATCAGCCTCTAAACAGCGTTTAATGTGATTGGATAAACGGTTACACATCGAAAACTCAGCTCACATTTAAAAAAAAAAAAAAAAAAAAAAAAAGCCTGAAGGGCTCAAGCTGAAAAATCTCCTCATGCTGAAAGGTATATAAAGGTTTTAGAGCAACATATGCTCCCCTCCAGACGACATCTATTCCAGGGAAGGTCTTGTGTATTTCAATAGGACAATGCAAAACCACATACTGCAGCTATTACAACAGCATGGCTTCGTAGTAGAAGAGTCCGTGTGCTGAATTGGCCTGCCTGCAGTCTTGATCTTTCACCGATTGAGAACATTTGGCGCATAATTAAACGAAAAGTCCCTCAAAGGAGACCCAAAACTCTCCAGCACCTGGAAGCCTGTATTAAACAAGAGTGGGATCAAATTCCAATGGCTAAACTCAAGAAACTTGTCTCCTCAATGCCCAGACGCCTCCACTCTGTGTTAAAAAGAAGAGGAGATGCTAGACCAACGTAAACAGGCCCCTGTCCCAACTTTTTTGAGACCTGTAGCAGCCATCAAATTTGAAATGAGCTCATTTTGTGGATAAAATTTTAAAATTTCTCAGTTTCAACATTAGCTATGTTATCTTTGTTCTATTGTGAATGAAATACTGGCTGGTGTGATTTGAAAGTCATTGCGTTTTGATTTTATTCACAATTTACTCTTTGTCCCAACTATTTCGGAATTGGGGTTGTAAATATTGAAGACCAAAGTTGAAAATCCCAACAAAAATTGACACATTTTACACATTGCAAATTATTTTTAAAATACAGATTGTTATTACCACTCCAACTGATAATTTATAGTCTCAAGGCCAATGCCCAATGAGGGCGACATAGGGCCCAGCACAACGGGTCGCAAGTGTCTGCCATATTGTGACCAGAGCATAATCTATTTTTTCAAGTGAATGGGAGAGGACACCCTGGTTCATTGCATGTTAAGCAGAAAATACAACCACAACTATTAACAAGAACAATTTTCAACAAGAACAATTATTTGGTTAAAGCATAACTGGATCATCCTCTAATTTAGCCCTCAATCCATCAGCCAAACGCATAGTCTCGTCATCCATAGACGGATGTTCAATGATGCGAATGAACGTATCTACTAGTCTGTCGTAATTAGAGGCAACAGTATTAACGACCCTGGAGGAGAAATTCCAACATGTTGGAGCATTTCTAGGCATCCTAGCACAACTAAATTCCTCTAGCATTGCCATACTCTTGCTGGATTTGGGAAAAAAAAGACGTGAAGCCACCCAGATGAGCAAAAAAGACTGATGCCTTGGGGATGAACTTCACACCCTGACTTAACACTAAATTTAAGCAATGGGCATCGCAGTGAACAAATGTTGCACTCGGAGCCACCTCTCTAACTTTAGCCTGTAAACCATTCAGATCCGAGGCCATGACCGCAGCACCATCATAAATTTGTGCGATGAGTTTGTCCATGAAGTTGAAACCCAATATCTCGCCCTGCACAAACTGGAACAATGACTGTGCATCTCGCCTGCTCGACACATCGAAAAAAGCCAAGAAAACTTGCTCTTGAATAGTGCCTAGATGGTCTGCATATCTGATGATGACGACAGCTGTGCATGGCAACTTATGTCTGTGGTTTCATCGATCTGCCAAGAGTAGAAGGGGGCCTTGTGTAATTCACGCTCGATTTCCTTTTTAATGGATGTGGCTATAGCCGAAATCAAATAGTTTTGAATGGTTTTGGACATGCCGGTAAATGCAGACGAAGTTTGAAGATGCTGTTCGAGGACTTTGTCATATCGTGCAATCAACTGCCAGCTCTCGATAATTACCCTTGTTATCTGAATGGGACCCCCTCGACAAGCCCCCTGAATGGCAACTCCTGCATGCCCAGATGTGCAGTGGCATCAATTAGGCGCTTTAGCGTCTCTCTATTTCAGCACACTTTAGCATTGTGCTGCGCAGTCTGCAACCGTGTACCCTCATCCACAACCTGATCGATTGGCATCCTGCCCAACAGTGACAACCGAATTGCAGAGCAACGTGGTCTTTGCATCTATCATGGCGTTTTGTTGCCCTGTCCAAATTTTTTTCATCATTAAATCCCTGAACAGACCATGTTTGTGACTCTCCCATTAGCAGACACAGCCAGCAGTACAGCCTGTTCTTTTTTTATACTACAAGTAAGCCAAGGGTACTTATCATGCCATGTGGTGTTAAGGACACTGACTTTACCATTTGTTTTTTTTTTTACCTCAATTTTTGGAAGTCATCTCCCTGCTTCTTTGACCCTCACCATTTAATTGTCATCCAATGAATGAAATGATTTGTGAAGTAAAACATGGTCAATGTCTTCTGTCTCCATTGTAATTTATTAGCAATTCGTTATTAGCAATCAAAAATCTCCACTACCTAGCTACTCAATACAATTCTTCGCTGAATGACAGCGGCAGCTAGGATTCTTGAGTAATTAGCTGATCATCCCGTCCCTCAGAAGTCTGATTGGGTATTCCCAAACAGTCAGCACTGCTTATTGGTTCATTGATCTTAGGCGTGAAATCCACAGCCTTTGGCTAGCCCCGCCCAAACGGAGGATCGTCCTCCCCTCCTCCCATTCACTCCCATGTTAAAAGAGGGGACCCACGAGCCGCTAGGGTTTCAGAAGTTTATAATGGACTTCAATGAGGGCTTTGGGGAGGACGCTCCTCCGTGCAGTACTTGTCAATTGAGGTAGGGGTTGTTTTTGGTATTTTGGCACAGGGAGAGGATTTTTGTGAATTGGAAATGTTGAAATAGTAATATTATCGGTATTTTATGAGATTAATCAATTACATTTTAGAATTTCTGAAGTTTTTATTTTCACAGAAATTTCAGGGAGAATGCTCAATGCCTCCACTGGTGCATACCAAATATGAAAGAACTCGGTGAAAAATGAGGGCCTGTAGAGTGTACGCAAGAAAGTGTCTACGGACGCGGCAGAGACAACACGCGTGAATCCACAGTAGCCGTTCCGACTTCGTCCGGGGGCTACAATAAGGGTTCCGGAGACATTTTACGGTGATGTTCATGATCTGTCTTTCAACTTTTGTTTGTCTTTCTAATGGTATGGACCTTTCCGACTTGCTCTGACCAGCTCCGCCCCCATTAATTACGGTTGCTATGGGCCCCATGCAACGCTGCTAAGTTCCACATTGAGGACAGCGCAGCAGAAGTTTGAACATCACTCTCCTTCGCACATTTCTAAAATATTGCTGTTTAATTCTTACCAAATGCGTCCACCTTGTCCGGCAAAGTTATCCAGAGAGGCCTTAACCATTTTACACAAGGATAAATCCATGAAATCAAAATTTTTAACAGAACGAGTGGAGATGCAGTGCTGTGAAAAAGAATTTGTCCCCTTCCTGATTTCTTTTTTTTTTTTTTTTTGCATATTTGTCAAACTTAAATGTTTCAGATCAAACAAATTTCAATACTAGACAAAGATAACCCGAGTAAATACAAATTTCAGTTTTTAAATGATGATTTCTTTATTGAGGGAAAAAGCTATCCAAACCTACCTGGCCCTGTGTGAAAAAGTAAAGCTTTTTAAAGCTTATAACTGGTTGTGCCACCCTGAGCGACAACAACTGCAATGAAGTGTAAACTGGCAAGGAGTCTTTCACATTGCTGTGGAGCAATTTTGGCCCACTCTTTTTTTTAGAATTGTTTTAATTCAGCCACATTTATGAAATGCTGAGTCAGTTTTATGCCAGATGTAACGGGACACAAACCTTCCAAAAAGTTCAATTTTTGTCTCCTCAGTCCACAGAAGATTTTCTCAAAAGTCTTGGGGATCATCAAGATGTTTTTTTTGGCAAATGTGAGACGAGCTTTTGTGTTCTTTTTGGTCAGCTGTGGTTTTCGCCTCGGAACTCTCCCATGGATGCCATTTTTGCCCAGTCTCTTTCTTATTGTTGAATCATGAACACTGACTTTAACTGGGGCAAGTAAGGCCTGCAGTTCTTTAAATGTTGTTCTGGGTTCTTTTGTGACCTCCTGGATGAGTCGTCGATGCGCTTTTGGAGTAATTTTGGTAGGCCAGCCACTCCTGGGAAGGTTCACCACTGTTTCAAGTTTTCTCCATTTGTGGATAATGGTTCTCACCGTGGTTCGCTGGAGTCCCAAAGCCTTAGAAATGGCTTTGTAACCCTTTCCAGACTGATGGATGCCAATACTTTGTTTCTCATCTGTTCTTGAATTTCTTGAGATCGTGGCATAATGTGTTGCTTTTAGAGATGTTTTAGCCCACTTCTTTGTCAGACAGGTTCTATTTAAGTGATTTCTTGATTCAACAGGTCTGGCAGTAATCAGGCCTGGGTGTGGCAAGTGAAATTGACCTCAAAAATGTGGTTAATCACAGTTAATTCATGATTTAACAAGGGGGGCAATTACTTTTTCACATAGGGCCAGGTAGGTTTGGATAGCTTTTTTCCCTGAATAAATGAAATTTTCATTTAACAAGAGGCCTGTCGGCCTAGAGAGCTCCGCTGAGGATGAGTGAAATGTCCATGTCATAACTTAATTTCAGAAATTCTTGAAAACTATTGCAATATGAGCACATGACACATCTGGTAACCAGAATATACTGTGAACCAGTTTGGTGTCTCAATTTATGTAGTATAATAATAGAACCAAATAGCAATTATTTATTTCAATCATCTTATCACCAAGCAATACTAACAACCAGCAAATACCCTCCCCCCCAGTACATCACAAATATAGCAGTCACAATCCTTTTAACACTGTCATAGGACAATATGATGCGGAACAATATGATGCAGAATAACTAATCCAGAACGATGATCCAGAACAACATGATTCAGAACAATGATGAGGAACAACATGATGCAGAATGACATGACCCAGAACAACATGATCCAGAACAATATGATCATTTCAGTCATCCTCAGCGGTGCTCTCTAGGCCGACAGGCCTCTTGTTGAGATATTAATGAAAGACTAAAAAAATGAGCACAAACACTGATTTTATAAGTCTAAAATGCTGAAATTCTCAAAAACCGGGATGTAGAATTTTCTAATTTTCGCAGGGGATATTCAGAACATCATAAGGAAGGCTCACAACAAATTAGACAAAAGGTTATCAGACAGTTTTTGAGATATTCAAATTTGAAGCGAGAAGTTGACGCCGGACAGACAGACAGACGTCGGACGACTCGGCATTAGAAAAGCTCCGCTGACTGTTGACTATCGTCACAGCAGAGCTAAAAATAAGAAATCAGGAAGGGGGCAAATACTTCTTCATAGCACTGTACAAGAGTCACAGCGAAGTGCTGGAAATCAATGCAGAAAAGCCAAACGCCCCATTAACGGCATACTGAGATCAAACCGGACAAAATAATGGAATTGTGCAGCACGTGTAAAGCAGGGAAAGTTATTTTCATACGTTTTTTGCCATCACTGAGCTAAAAAGAACACTGGATCCAGTATGTTGTCTAACGTCAGTTGGCCATGAGTCAGACAGTACGCTAGCTAGACTTTGTAGTAAATCATATTACGCAATGCAGCAAACCCTTAAACATTAGATATAATCAAGTTATTAATCTAATGTTTGTTATATTGGCGTTTTCCTCCAAACCAATTTCCACGACAAGCTAACTTTACTCATTTCGGCTAAGCAACTGACATTCTATATCGAATTGTGGCCAGTTTTCTGGCTAGCTATCGGGCCAACTTAGGTTTCAAAGCAGATTACATCATGCCATTACAAAATCCTTCACCATCTGGCGAAATGTTTTATATTATCTAGTGTTGCAAATGCCTGTGCTGGGTGGCATGAAGGAATCATGTTCTCAGCAGAATAGCTACTGTTTTGTAGCTACATCTGGTATTGCGTGCAGAAGTCTCGTGGGAAAAACAATATTATGTTAACGTGTGCATCAATGATGCCGTTAGTGTAATTCTGTCTTCTCAGCAAAACATATGCATAGATTGTTGGTAGCTAAACAACTAGTGCGGGCGAAATGGCAAAAAATTTCATTTGCTTACCTTCGAGCAAACACTCCTTTATCCATTGCAAACACTTTTCCAACTGCATTTTTGGCCTTGGAAAAAGGATTAATTGAGCTCCCTGGAACCGGGCTGTATATCTTTCGACAGTATTACACGTTCCCCAAGCGCATCTAAGAAGCTTTTTCGATTAAGTCAAATACCTCTCCTATTAAACACAGCTCATGACTGCATTGAATGTGGGACAATATGGCGGTACTGTCGGGGTAGGCAAGACCTTCTTAAGATAAGGCAATCTGATTGGTAGTTATTCTACACTTGTTTGACAGGTCGGAAAGGTCCGTTGTCACTGGTTATCTAAAACAGTATTGGTGGAATCAAATGTAGACTTAGTTTTGCTGATCAAGTATTACACAAATAAATGTATATCTGCCTTAAAATAAATGATCTAGTCTTACATGCAGATTCAGAAATGAATGTGTGGAATACCTGCAGTAAATATGTAGTTTGTATTTGTTGTTGAAATTGCTGAACAAGGTAGATACATATACTGAGCTTATGTCGTGAAGTTGCTCATGCAGCACAGTGTTTCGACTGTGTGGCGAAAAAGATTTCTTTGTGGATAAAACGTTATCAGGTTGTTTAGCCACAGTGGCTAAAGGCAAAATTAATCCCAGAGCACACCCAGGAATGTGAGGATCTACTGTGTGTGTGTATCTTTGTTTTGCAGGCTGTCTGACCAATGACAGAGGGGCAGCATTGTGATATGCTAGATGCTAAGTGGCGCAGAAGTCGCTGCGCAAGTGAACACAATGAAGCCTAAATAATATTTCATATTGGTAAAAGTGTTTTTTCTCCATGTCACGAGGGCCTGGACCTTCCTGAACATGAGCTGTATTGAACTTACTAGCGTTGCTCCTGTGGTATGAATGCGGAACGTAAACACGGCTCCGCTTTGGCTAACAGTGAGCTGGCTTAACCAAGGCATTGTTTGCTAATGTCTCAAGATGGGTCGCAACAATATGGGTTTTCATCACCAATTGGTAGCCAAATTCAGGCAGCTTACTTTGCCTTGTATTGTCACTATTAAATTTGAGAAAAATATTAGGTATGACCAACAGCAAATGATTATGTCTGCATCGACGAGTGTTGACCTGCTGGAAGTCCCTCTACCTAGTTATACACGTATTTTTATAAATGTTGCATAAATACATACCAGCGAAAAGTAATTCCATCATTTTTTGATTCCTATCCACGCCTGATTGTGCAGTCAAAAGCCACACAACGAACAGACATTTTTCAGATTTCTTCCTTAGCCCATGAAATATGGCAGCGTTTTCCGGGAGTGAGTTGTCACGTGATAGTGCCTCAAGCCTATTTACCTCATTGGAATAACTTAACCATAACAGAAAGAGCAGAGCCACCAAAGAACTTCACTTATCTGAGAAAGAATCCAACAAAACCAAACTCATACATGAAAGAGGCACCAAAGCATGATGTCGTGCCCCCCCAGCCCAACCCAAACCCCAGGCACACAGCTCACCGGCGTCCTTCACCTCCTCCTCCTCCGTGGGCTGCGATGGGTCATAGTAGTCGGCACTGTAGCGAAAGGCCACGGCGCTGTAGGTTCCCTCGTCCGCCAGCGCTTCGCTCAGACGCTTGTACTCCTCCTCTGTGAATGCAGAGCGGACAGATGAGCAGGACTGCTGTGCACAGCCACTAAAGATCACTCAGCAGCGTCTCCCACAGGCCTGGAGGACTTCTGTTCACTCAGCAGCGCCCCCTAAGGCCTGGAGGACTTCTGTTCACTCAGCAGCTCCACTCATAGGTCTAAAGGACTTCAACCTGCATCCCCACCATTGCCTCAGGGCCCAAACACAGGAGGAATGGCAGGAGCCAGGTAGATCTCATGCAATAACTACACATGCATTGAAAGAGAACAACAGTAGGATGGCATGTATCATCAGGTCTCAACCATACACTGTTTTGTTGAAAGTACACAAGTCCATCTGCACCAACTAATTCAGGCATATATACTATGTATGTATAGCATTACCATCTCTCTTCACGCCCAGTCTTGACAAGCACTCAATACACAGATCCCCCAACAGGACAGCCAATATCTGGTCTGGAAAAGCACGCAGTGGAGGGACAGACAGATGAACAGAAAGAGTGACGGAAGAATGAACAGGCACGTCTATACAATGAGATGTTTCTATACATTAAATTTCAATGAGAAATATCAAATGGTTTAGGAGTTCAGGGCCGGAAAAGAAGCGCGACGGACAGACGAATGGGCGGACGGACAGACGCATGGGCGGACAGACAGACACGCAGAAGGTGACGCTCATTCCTAAATCCCCCTCCTACGTGGTGATGGGGGATAATAAGGGAAGCTAAGCTAAAGGTGGCGGGGATAACAGAACTGAATTGCATAATTTAATCGAAAACAAATGTAATTTCCGTTCGCGCTCATTGTTTGTTAGCATTGAGCTAACGCCATCGTTCTGCTAACAAAGCCATTCACTGAGTTCACAGACATTCGCAGCTGAACGAGCGACAGTTTGTAAATTCAGTTAACTGAGTAGCTAGCTATCGTTCGCTTGCTAGCTAACAAACTAATCTTTCATAATGGTTATGAAAATGTACTGCGTACAAGCTAGCAGCTAGCTAAGTAATGTGAACGTAGTTATGCGAGTGGAACCTTGTGAGCTTGCAACACCGCTGAGCCATACCGATTTAACCAACGTTATACAACATATATGGTATTCAGTTCGGCAAAAAATCAACAGCATGACATAACATGGAGCAATTGTTTCCCCCATGCGCTCAGCCAATAAAATTTTTGCAAAAGTGATATGACCCAAGGGTAATATCAAAAATATGTCATTGAACTGGGCAATGGGAAATGTACTGCAGTTATGTGATAATAAGGTAATGAGGTAAGATAAGCTAAAGGTGGCAGAGGATGGTAAAGTAATAACGTATGCTAAAGGTAGCGGGAGATAACAAGATAATGAAGGTAAGATAAGCTAAAGGTGGCAGAGGATGGTAAAGTAATAATGTAAGCTAAAGGTAGCGGGAGATAAGATAATGAAGGTAAGATAAGCTAAAGGTGGCAAAGGATGGTAAAGTAATAATGTCAGCTAAAGGAGGCGGGAGATAAGATAATGAAGGTAAGATAAGCTAAAGGTGGCAGAGGATGGTAAAGTAATAATGTTAGCTAAAGGTAGTGGAGATAATAAGGTAATAAGCTAACCTAAAGGAAGCAAGGCATAATAAAGGTAAGCTAAGCTAAAGGTGATGGGGATACTATAGTCATAAATGAAGCTAAGCTAAAGGTCATCTGTACCTTGTCTGGCCTCTTCCTCCAGGAGGTCCGTGTGAAGGGCCAGGTATCTCTCCTCATCACAGAGAGCTTCGATTCTCGCCTCCTCCTCCGAAAGCTGATAGTTGTGGTTCCAGGACCCGGCATCATACTCCGACAGGTCGTGCAAATGACCACGCCCATCGTACCTGCAGAGCGAAGCCATGGATTAGAGGGAGGCTACAGACTGTGGCCCTATGCAAGACATACTTACCTAGCACAGGAAACCCTTCAAAAAAATGAGAGCGGTTTGTTTTCTTCTTTATAAAAGCACTAATTCAATTCTACAAGAGGCATTCAAATGGGCCTACTTCATACTGGAACAGGAAAAAGAGTAACAATCCCAGGAAGCGCATGAAAGCAAGCCTAAATGGTGAGCTCCAGAAGCTTACTGGTCAAGAATCTGTAAATATCAGAATTTATCATTTTTGAAAGCTTTTCTTACTAAAAGAAGAATCTCTTTTCCTTCAGTAATCCTGATAGAAAAACCCTGCGTGAAGAAAGCTCGCATCTTACCTTACATGGTTTCAATCAACCATTCCAACTTTCCCTGTTACAGTTCAGACAACTGACATTCCTTCTACGGCGTGGGGAAAAAATACATCCACACAAACCCAAGCACATAAATACCTATCCGTAAGAACCAAACGGACGAAATTTTCCTGCGTTTTCCGCCGCTATTCCACCTCTCAGTTCCAGAGTTCTTCGGCAAAAGAGAGAAGTGGGCGCTGGGGGTTGGCATCACGGCCTGGCCGTACCCCTAGCCTTATTTGCTGGGGAAATAAGGTCTGGATTATGTTATAGAGAGACACACATACACAGTGGAAACAGAAAAAAAACAGGACCATGCCACGCACGTCCATGAGCCTACACATACAGCGCTCAACTCATTTCTCGGTCCGTTTAAAGCCAGTGAAGCACAGAAGAGGTTAAGAAAACAGGCATGTCAAGTTTTGCACATGTAAGGTTTGGTTTATTTTGTTAAGAGCTAAATCTGTACACAGATTAGTTACCGTCAACACTGCGTCTCTACATGTAAAGAAAACTAAGTATTAAATAGGGGGCGGATGGATATATGAACAGATTCATCACTGCTATCGGAGCACGATACAAATGGACCATCTTCATGTACAGTTTGGTTTTCATTGATCGCCCTTGATTGAACTGGCTCTGGCTCAGGTCTCCGCTAAACTCGAGTGAAATGTTGGGGTTCGGGGAGCACAGAGCCCGAGCTTCAGTGACAGGACATCTCGGTGCTTACGATCCCCGTATCGCTAACGTTACATAGCTAGCTAGTTACATGCTTCTCAAGTTAACGTTAGATCTTCGTAAGGTGAAACGTGCTCAGATGTAATCAGGCAAACTGGAGGCGAATACCTGCGTTTATGTTTGTTTTTTTTCTGCAGTGGTTCGTAAAGCTGGATGGCTAGCTAGCTAACTACAGATAACTTACTTAAAATAAGCACAATTAGGCCCCTCACAGAAACGCCTTCTGTAAAAAGAAAATCCAAGGGGTTCCTTCGGGAGACAGAGTTGGTTAAGTAACGTTTCCCTTTGGGTTTGTTCAACCGACCTATCGATCATGACGTTCTTGTCCCCCATCCATGGGATGAGGTGTCCGGCCTGTTCGTGGTACAGGGCCCTCTCGTCGTCCCGGAACACCTTGCAGGCATAGCCGAAAACTAGGAGCTCGGCGTATTTACTGCTGTCGCTTTCCTCCTTCGCGGGTTTGCTTTGGTCTTTCTTGTTTCCACCGCGCCGATACATCCTCAACAAGCACGTAAACCACACTTGTAAGTTTTTAAGTTAGATATTTAGTCAACAGTTTCCTCTTTGTCTTCCCGCAGCAAAGAAACTGCAGCAGTTACGCTTCACGGCGTTCATCTTCTTCTTCTTCTTCTTTTTATTTATTGTCGGATCTTATTGTTGTTAGACGGTGCATACCGCCACCTACTGTACCGGAGTGTTCAACCATGTCAAGGTTTTTGAATTGACTTAAATTGATAAAAATAATAATAATTCCCAATCCACAATTCTCGATTAATTATATCTAAACATAACGATTCAGTTGGAATCTGGCTCCCACTCCCACCAAACCCTTTTTCTAAAATCTCCTGAATGTCTTCTCCCTTCGCATCCGTCACCCCAAGAAACTCCCTAGCTGCACGCACAACCATTTTCCGTCTTCGATTCTGTCTCGCTCGCACAATTTATAACCATCACCACAAACGCTAGAAACCTCCTTTTGTCCACACTGATACAATCACATTCACGTCTTGGTTCTTTTAGAACCGTCTCCTCAGACTCAGTACTTCTCTCTACCCTCTTAACAGCTTCAGCATACGAACATCCCTTTCCTGTTCTCATCTTATTCACTTTTCCTTCCTGAAGTCTTTTTGGGCATTTTCGCCCTCCCGTATCGTGATTTCCCTCACAATGCAGGCACTTTGCCATGTTTTCACCAATTTTACAAACCTCTACCCCGCATTCCTCCTTACCACACCTCCCACACCGTTTGACTCCTCTACAGACTGCAGCAACATGGCAGTATTCTTGACAACAGTAACACCAGAGGGGAGCTCTCTCATATGGCCTTACTCTGTAACTGATATAATTCAGATATATGTAAAGTAAAAAGAACGCCGGTGCAGCACAGATATCTGCAATTCTAACTTTTTATTAATAAAGGTGCATAACAATAAGTGACTAACGTTTCGATGTAAAACTACATCTTCATCAGAGTCCTTGGAAAGAATGGGTGAAGGAGCCCTTGATAAGTTGTAATGAGATCCTCAACAGGTGTACTTAAAGAGGGCGTGAGCTCCCTGAATATTCACCCATATCAACCAAGGTGCTACACTCATTACATCAATTATAGGGCAACGCCCACTGACAAGTCAATAGTGAATAAAATCAATATTAACAGACATAGGTAATAAAAATACATGCATAATCAAAACATATCCACATCATTATTCAATTTTAGAGAAAGCAAGATAGGTTTAATTCCTCATTTAGACCTTGAGGTTCTAAAGTGCCTAGTGTGTGTATCCAAAATGCTTCCCTGCATAGGAGTTTTTTAATAATATCACCACCCCTAAGTGGGGGTGTGATTTTCTCAATCCCCAAAAATCTTAATGACGCAGTGGAGCCATGATTAGCCTGCTTATAATGCCGCGCCATGACATAAGTTAAATTCTGGGTACGAATAGCTGTCTTGTGTTCAGCCACCCTTAGCTTCAACTGACGTTTTGTTTGGCCTATATAAGCCAGCCCGCAGGGACATTTTAGAATATATATTACATGTGTACTATTGCAATTGATAAACGAAGAGATGGGGAATCTCTTACCAGTGCGAGGATGTAAAAAATATTTCGCATTGGCCGAATTGGAACATTGCGCACAATTGCCACATTTAAAAAAGCCTTGAGGTGGACTAGGCAGCCAAGTGGTAAGGGATGGGATGGTCATATCGAGTGGACCAATCGGTCTCTGATGTTACGAAAGACGCCTAAATATAAACCTGGGCGGTTCGGGCGCTAAAAACTTTGAGCGTCGGGTCACTTTTCAAAACATGCCAATGTTTGTAAATAATTTGTTTTATTCTTCCTGCTGCGGTGTATAGCAGGTGGAGAAGGATAATCTAGACGTAGTACTGTGTGACTTGGATTTTTTCTTTAACAAGTCAGCGCTCCGCCTTGAAAGCCCTATCCCATGCTTTAATACTGTCCGCTTTATGATAACCGCGTTGTTCAAGGCGATCGCTAAATGGGAAGCTTTGGACATAAAATCAGTCGTGGGTACTACAATTCCTCCTAACTCGCAAGAACTGCCCCACGGGATATTGCGGAGTAAATGAGAAGGGTGATTACTATCCGCTTTCAATAAGGTATTCCTGCTAAGGGGTTTTTTGTATATGGTGGATTGTAAGGTATTATTTATGTCCTTTAAAATGGTCAGATCTAGAAAGTCAATGGATTGATTATTATATTCCATAGTATAGGACAAGTAATTTGTTGTAGAATTCACATAAGTCAGAAAATTATTCAATTCATCAAGTGTACCCTTCCATATCAAGAGAACGTCATCTATATACCTGCGCCACAAAGATATTTTAGAATGAAATGGGTTATGCACAGTATTGTACATATATTTTTCTTCCCATAAACCCATTACCAAACAGGCATAAGACGGGGCAAAAGCACTCCCCATTGCA
Organism: Gymnothorax javanicus; assembly: GCA_029692085.1. NCBI lineage: Eukaryota > Metazoa > Chordata > Actinopteri > Anguilliformes > Muraenidae > Gymnothorax > Gymnothorax javanicus. Next base: position 98,307,436 of record CM056194.1, on the reverse strand, counting down.
GTCCCTTGTAGCTGTAAGTAAAATTTGCCCGAGTAACTAAAAAAATTATTTGATAGAATTATCTCGACTAAGCTTTCAAGGAACTCTGAAGGAGGCAAAACATCAGTGGGGCGTTTGGCAAGGTAATAAGACATAACTTGTAGACCTATGTGGTGGGGTATGCATGTATAGAGGCTTTGCACATCCAAAGACACAAGGATATCACTGCTTTCACAATTCCAGTTGTTAATCAGGTTTAAAACATCTGTGGTATCCCCAAGATATGATTGTAAACTGTGGGCATATTTTTTTAAGAAAAAAATCAACAAATTGTGAGAGAGGCTCAGTAATACTCCCTATACCAGAAACAATCGGACGCAAAGGGGGGTCATCAAGACACTTATGGATTTTGGGTAGACCATAAAATACTGGACAACGGGGGTGATCGCTTAAAAGAAAACCCTTTTCTTTCTCGGTAATCCAGCCTTTTTTGTAGGATGCATCAATAAATTCATCAATCGTATATTTTATGTTGGAGGTAGGATTACAAAGAAGAGGCTTATAATGTTTTTCATCATTTAACAATTTCAATATGCCACAATCATAGTTCTGTAGACCCATAACAACAACCGCGCCCCCCTTATCGGCAGGGCGAATTATAATGTCCTGTCTAGATTCCAAAACGCAACGCATCCAATTAAGCTTTTTGTCATATTTTTGTTTTTAGAAGGACAAAATGCACTGTTTAGCCATGTCTCGCTCAACCAACTGGCTGAACGTGACAATGGTGGAGTTTAAATTAGATGAGGGCAAGAACCTTGATTTCTTTTTAAAGGAGTCACTTCTCTGGGAGTTGCGCTCATATTGGAATCATAATTACTATTTACAGCATTACTGTTCGATAGGACATTGGGCTTCAAGAAAAAATGTTTGAGATGGAGTTGTCTAAAAAATTTAAACGAGTCCACTTTTAATGAAAAGGAGTCAATGCGGTTAGAAGGGGCAAAAGAAAGTCCTTTGTGAAGCACTGCTTTCTCTGCATCCGTCAGGTCGTAATCCGAGATATTAATTACAGTCTCCTCTGATGGTTCCGCGGGGACCAGCGAGTGGGTGGCGGGGGTTCTCTTCTTCCCCCTCGAACCCCGTCGCGTCTTTGTCTTTGACGTTTGTAACCTCGGTCCAAAAAAGCCGTGGGAATGGAGTTAGATGGACCACCGCTTCCGATGTCGCTCAGGTCATCAGAGGAGTCCCTCTCACTCGCTGTGGATAGGGGCATGTATCTGTTCGTCTTAGGCAGGGGTGGGCGGTTACTCCTAGAGAACCTCCTTCTATTTCCTTGCCATTCATACGCTGTCCTGTCTGCATAGTCTCTGGTATCCCATTCATACTTCCTCATCTTATAAGTCTGTAGATCCTTCACAAACCCAGACAGAGCAATAGAGATTTTCTCTGTAACCTCAACAAACGCGTCAGCAGTCGCTTTGCTCTTCAGTTCATCTTCTACCCGTTTCACATCCATTTTTAGTTTAGCTTGCTCAGATCTGGTTTTCTCAACAATCAAAAGCATCAAATCTAATGAACTTTTATTTAAAATTTTCTCCCATTTTTGCATAAAAGATTTGTCATCCAAGCCAAATGACGGAATTTTATTTATACGTAGACCGCGTGGAATACGCTTGGCTCTCCAACACTCAGACAAAGTTATGGAGTGCCAAAGAAACCTGGACTCTTTAAGTCCTCCAATTCTCCAGTCAAGGACAGTATGTCAGGTTCTGGAATCTAGACAGGACATTATAATTCGCCCTGCCGATAAGGGGGGCGCGGTTGTTGTTATGGGTCTACAGAACTATGATTGTGGCATATTGAAATTGTTAAATGATGAAAAACATTATAAGCCTCTTCTTTGTAATCCTACCTCCAACATAAAATATACGATTGATGAATTTATTGATGCATCCTACAAAAAAGGCTGGATTAATGAGAAAGAAAAGGGTTTTCTTTTAAGCGATCACCCCCGTTGTCCAGTATTTTATGGTCTACCCAAAATCCATAAGTGTCTTGATGACCCCCCTTTGCGTCCGATCGTTTCTGGTATAGGGAGTATTACTGAGCCTCTCTCACAATTCATTGATTTTTTTCTAAAAAAATATGTCCACAGTTTACAATCATATCTTGGGGATACCACAGATGTTTCAAACCTGATTAACAACTGGAATTGTGAAAGCTGTGATATCCTTGTGTCTTTGGATGTGCAAAGCCTCTATACATGCATACCCCACCACATAGGTCTACAAGTTATGTCTTATTACCTTGCCAAACGCCCCACTGATGTTTTGCCTCCTTCAGAGTTCCTTGAAAGCTTAGTCGAGATAATTCTATCAAATAATTTTTTTAGTTACTCGGGCAAATTTTACTTACAGCTACAAGGGACTGCAATGGGGAGTGCTTTTGCCCCGTCTTATGCCTGTTTGGTAATGGGTTTATGGGAAGAAAAATATATATACAATACTGTGCATAACCCATTTCATTCTAAAATATCTTTGTGGCGCAGGTATATAGATGACGTTCTCTTGATATGGAAGGGTACACTTGATGAATTGAATAATTTTCTGACTTATGTGAATTCTACAACAAATTACTTGTCCTATACTATGGAATATAATAATCAATCCATTGACTTTCTAGATCTTACCATTTTTAAGGACATAAATAATACCTTACAATCCACCATATACAGAAAACCCCTTAGCAGGAATACCTTATTGAAAGCGAATAGTAATCACCCTTCTCATTTACTCCGCAATATCCCCGTGGGGCAGTTCTTGCGAGTTAGGAGGAATTGTAGTACCACGACTGATTTTATGTCCAAAGCTTCCCATTTAGCACATCGCCTTGAACAACGCGGTTATCATAAAGCGGACATTATTAAAGCATGGGATAGGGCTTTCAAGACGGAGCGCTGACTTGTTAAAGAAAAAAATCCAAGTCACACAGTACTACGCCTAGATTATCCTTCTCCACCTGCTATACACCGCAGCTGGAAGAATAAAACAAATTATTTACAAACATTGGCATGTTTTGAAAAAGTGACCCGACGCTCAAAGTTTTTTAGCGCCAAACCGCCCAGGTTTATATTTAGGCGTGCTCGTAACATCAGAGACCGATTGGTCCACTCCGATATGACCATCCCATCCCTTACCACTTGGCTGCCTAGTCCACCTCAAGGCTTTTTTAAATGTGGCAATTGTGCGCAATGTTCCAATTCGGCCAATGCGAAATATTTTTTACATCCTCGCACTGGTAAGAGATTCCTCATCTCTTCGTTTATCAATTGCAATAGTACACATGTAATATATATTCTAAAATGTCCCTGCGGGCTGGCTTATATAGGCCAAACAAAACGTCAGTTGAAGCTAAGGGTGGCTGAACACAAGACAGCTATTCGTACCCAGAATTTAACTTATGCCATGGCGCGGCATTATAAGCAGGCTAATCATGGCTCCCCCTGCGCCATTAAGATTTTTTGGGGATTGAAAAATCACACCCCCACTTAGGGGTGGTGATATTATTAATTAAACTCCTATGCAGGGAAGCATTTTGGATACACACACTAGGCACTTTAGAACCTCAAGGTCTAAATGAGGAATTAAACCTATCTTGCTTTCTCTAAAATTGAATAATGATGTGGACATGTTTTGATTATGCATGTATTTTTATTACCTATGTCTGTTAATATTGACTTTATTCACTATTGACTTGTCAGTGGGCGTTGCCCTATAATTGATGTAATGAGTGTAGCACCTTGGTTGATATGGGTGAATATTCAGGGAGCTCACGCCCTCTTTAAGTACACCTGTTGAGCATCTCATTACAACTTATCAAGGGCTCCTTCACCCATTCTTTCCAAGGACTCTGATGAAGATGTAGTTTTACATCGAAACGTTAGTCACTTATTGCTATGCACCTTTATTAATAAAAAGTTAGAATTGCAGATATCTGTGCTGCACCGGCATTCTTTTTACTTTACATTGCCCTGGTCCTGTCCTGGTTGCACCGGATTGTCTGGATTGACTTAATTGGCAGAAGCGCGGAGAACGCTCTCTTTTCTATTATAATTCAGATATATTCTTTACGGCAAATTTCCTTTAAAAGTCAAGCAAACAGATGTACTGTCCTCCTTTAACCCGTCTCTGAATCTAGTCAATCTTTTTGCACCACAAATGCCTGGGACCCCCTGAAACTCCTCAGCCTCGACTGAAATAGGCACGCCACTAATGACTCCTTTCACCTTTACCTCCAAATCAAGCGTAAAGCAAGTTACAACATGATAATCCTTAAAAGTTTTAATGCGTAAAGCCTTATCTCGCTGACGCTTCGTGGTGCATTCAATAATTACCATCTCACTTCTAGTAACTCTAATCGACCTCACGTCACCAAGCTTTACCCCCAAAACCTTTCCAACCACATGCGGGTCTTTAAAAATACCATTTGTTCTGGTTATTGCCACCGTCCCAACTCCACTTTTCTCAACATATCATTTGCTTCACCTGAGGAACTTAAATAATCTTTCTTCCTTTTCTTTTTATATTCTTTTCCTCTTTTATTCTAATTCTCGTGCTCAACTTCTATATCCGAGTCCATTTCCAAAACTCAAAACCTCCTCTTTCAGTTACTCGGTCCACAACGCCGCTCTAACCAAACCGTACAGACCTCCACCCCTACCCACGGCATTCACCTTCGCCGCATCCAGCCCGATGCACAAAGCAACATAGCTGCTTGGGTAAACGTAGCCTGACATTTCAATTCGCACATTCGTTAATTAATAGCATTTGCTTCTTTTTGGGGGAAATGTATTAAACAAATGAATCCGATTAATTTTCTCAAGCATTCATATTAATGTAAATATGCTTGTTCCGAATAATTTTTGAATTGAGATAATAACGAACATGCTGACTTTGGTGAAAGGTGGTGTTGCGTCAGTATGGGAAAATGCCCGTGAAAGCTTTTGATTCCTTACCATCTTGACTGTGTGGAGAGATGCATGTGGGCCTGGAAAATGCATTTGTTTTTTGTATCATATGTGCTCGGACAGATGTGCGCCAAATTTAGATGAGCACCCCCTAAAACCAACATATGGGGATAAATCAATTAATAATTCCCAATTATCACAGTGCTAGTTCTAAAATTTATAACTGTTATTGTTGCTGCCATCCCAAGGAACAATTTGACACCAAACATGGCTTAATTGCTTTGAAAATATGAGACCCAGGAGGAATTGAAGCCGTAAAAAGCATAATTTGGCTACATTTCTCATCACAAATTGAAAGTTTAACATTAAAATTAATATAGTTCCCAAAGTGATCCACCCTAAATATTTGGTAAAAAGTAGGTGCAGTATGCCAAGTTTGTTTGCACAAAGTTTCAAGAAATTCTTTCACTGGTAACAATGTAGTATGCTGTAATACAGCCATCCTACTACATTGTTACCGGTGAAAGAATGTACAACAGTTCATGAAAACATCTAAATGGCTTTTCTGAGAAATATGTAGTATATAATAAAAATGGCTTGAATACACCATGTTACCGGTCTCGCAATTTAACGAACCTCGCACATTATTTAGCCAACTTTTGTGAAAATATCTTAGGTGTGTTTTCATAGGAACCTGGTTGTTTTTCAAGATGAACTTAACGGTTTGCATCAAGACAGATGCATTTTTCAATGGAAACTTGTCTGAAACTTCTTCAGTTTTTCACAAATATACTTATGTTTGAAATCAAAATGTCCGTCATGTTGTTGTGTAGCCATTAAAAATCATCTGTTTTTTTTTTTCAGAACAATCATTTATGGGTTTAGATATGGACTTTTCGAGGCCTTGCCCCACAAAAATCTTGAAATCACTAAATAGGTCACAGTTCACTTCCTGTATGCAAATTTCACATTTCAAATCTATTTTCTGGACAGTCCCACAAGTAGGTACATATAACCAGAAGATGGTTCAAACTGGGCTATGGGCAGTTTGCCTATACCCTGCAAAACCTCCTTTTAAACCATGAGTTTTAATATGCATATAATGGCATGATAAGAAGTATATTGGCTTTAATCAATTAAATTAAAGACTGAGGTTGATCAGCAAGTTCCTTATTGGCATGTACACTTGGCCACCAATTCAGATTTTCTGGATAATAATGAATTCAATGACAACAGAAATGATAATGAAGGGCCATGTGCATTGCATTGAGGGATAAGGGGTAAAGTAGCAAATAATGACATTCAATTATAAAGGTAACCTAGTTAACTGTAAAGCCCTTTTAATTTCTTGCCTATTGAGCAATAAGCCAAGTGGTAAACTTGGAATCTTTGGAAAAACTATGTTGGTATAATGTGGATAAGGAGGGTACATTAGCCCTCTTCACATCAAATGCACATCATTAATTAAAATTGATGGCTCAATACAAATTCTAGAATTGCAAAACCAGCATACAGGAGCCCCGAGGTCCAAATTTGAAAACAATTGGTTGAGACTATAACTTGGTTATACTCAATATATAATATGTGCCTTTTCACAATACTGGGTATCAAAAGTGTGACACAAACATGAAAATTTCAAAATCATTCAAGGAACAAAAAAAAAAACTGTATTTGATTCTTCACTGGTATAAGACCGGCATATAACAGCAAGAAGATAGTCTTTCCACAGCAAGTATGAGAAAATGGCATCAGAATACAGCATGTGCATAAAGTAACAGTCATCACTTTGGTGTCCACTTGAGCCTTGTATCTTCATAACTAGCAATATTTCTGACATATTTTCTTGGATGCATTATGGCTTGCTAAACACAAACATATGCTGCACAATAAAATCCTGGTAACTGTCATCTTGTCAAGAGACATAGGCATTGAGAGAGTGGACACCGCGACACGCGTTACCCTTCCCTGTAAAATGGTACTGATGTGACTTTTAAAAGTCCTGTGTATTATGAATGAATCTGCTAACTTACAACAGCATCCATCAAAGCCAATTTTGTCTTCAAGTTGATAAAGTACTGATCATTTACAGACGTAGCACAGATGTAAAGAGATGCAGTAGCAGTCATCGTGTGGACACCGAAACTTATGTGACTTTTTAATCCTTGATAAGAAATGTCCTATTCCCCATCTTTGCTTGGCAATCATAGCAGGCTCATTAGGGAAGATAAATTTTAATTGAAAGTGCAATCAAAATGCTCAGGATTAGGATGATGAAAATTAATCTGAGTTTATTTAAGTACAATGTACAGTACAACGGAACGGTATAGGTTATACATAGAATACAACAAATACTACGACTGAATCATTATTGTAGAGCTGTTTCAGCTTGCAATAATTATTCAAACCCTGATAGATTTAGTGAGTAGCTTCTCATTTATTTAAAAAGTCATGTCGGAAGATCTATCCTTCGGTGGCGGAGAAGATATTACAGTACTTCAGAGGGGGCAATTTATAGGCCCTCACTATTATTAATTATAAGTTATCATAAATGTTTTTAATCAGACAAAAAAAATCCACACAACGATCAGTCATGACCGTGTTTTTTAAGATAAGGAAACGCATCATACCATTATGGAAATCTTATAAAGAAATATAGTTTGTTTGCTTAAAGATTTAATTAATGAATTTTGACCGGTCAGTCACAAGCATTCTGCTTTATTTTTTAAAGATATCCTACAAACCCATACGTAGTCATGATGTAGCCAACTTTGTAATTGTAATAAAACAACAAACAATCAAAACTCCTTGTGAAAGGAGCCGCTATTTGAGGTCAAAAATATAAATAGATCGCAGAGCTTCCTCACTTCACATGCGCGATCCCCAACAGTCCAATTAATACATGTGATATTTTAGAGGACAGTTACTAGTTTGACGCATAACGTTCATCAAGGTGGACAAGAAATGGGTACGAATGAACCTTGTCATTGCAGAATAAGAAATCGCATTATAATCTTAAAATATGAAATCAATTACACAAATTATACAGAAAAATCACGAAAATAGCAGTGGGTAATGTCTTACCTTGCAGATGGATGGCCAGTTGCTGAACAATGATCAAAAATAAGGATGGACTTATACGATTTTTATCATAATTCCTTTTTCAGTAACTGTCGTTGCAGCATATAAAATTGTGGACACCATATGCTCAGGAGAGAAAATCAGCCGACTCACAGCAACACAGTGGAAAACTTTAGTTGCCAATCAAAGGTGTTTGCGGAGTCATTCCAGGAAACATGAAAAATCAATAAATTGATGTGTATAATCGTAGAACACAAAACAAAATATGTCTTTGGTAACGGTTGTAATTTACTGGACACAAAATTATTTTTCAGTGTTTAAGTTATTCTCGCCGATACCCGTGCTATGCACGGGCTAATTAACTGGAGATTGAGGATGTGCCAGGTCACGGTCGTAACGGAATTTATCGACGTCAACAACGGACATGGTTTAGGGTAATTTTTAACACAATAACAGCTGATTGAATTAGCCGGTTTTACTTGCAAAAACAGCTTCAAAATGCAGTTTTCACTTCATAACTAAGTTCGAAACCTGGCGCATCGTCTTTGTCACACAGTAAAACTGGTGTATGCGGAAAACAGACTCATTATTCACGGTGGTTTCAGAGGAGACGTCTGAAATTACGCAAAAAGCCAACTCAGTAATAATATATAGATTATTCTCAAAACCACCTACATTCGAGCAGTGCCACTTACCCATGACCAGCTGGCAGTGGTAACAGTAGTTAGCACCACGGAAACTACGGGCAACGACCGTTACCCGATAATGTCTGTCTGATATCGTCCAATGTTCTGACTGGAAAAGTCTTCTAACAAAGTAGAATTTATTCCCTGAACTTGGGTGAATAACTTACGGGCAAATCTATATGATACTTACTCATTTTAATTTCCCACATCCTTTCTGTTAAAAACTGATTTTTTAATGTCACATTTTGGTGTCCTCTTTGAGCCAAAAATCATTTTAATTAATTTAATGTTTAAAAAAACCCCCTTGGGTTCAAATGGTATTTTTATCCTCACTAAAACTCTATTAATTAAAAGATTAATATGCTCCCGTCAATTATTCTACAGCTGGTCTTCCAGGCGAACACGGTAATGATTGCTAAAATTTCCTGTCTTCGTGTAATGTTGTTCTTGGTTGTATAGCGCAAAGAAATACGCAGAGTATTTTAATTGCCGATTTTGAGCTGTGCGATTGAAACCGTTTTGTTTGTCTTATAGTTTTCACGGTGCTCCATGTAACTCACTTGGAAGAATAAAGCTGCTTTCACACCGGACGCGGCACGAATTTTTCGCACGACAGATTACATTCAAACTCAATAAAAAGACGCGAATATACGCGAAATTTCCACTCGTAATCGCTCGTAACTGGTCGGAAGGGGAGAATTGGGACAATCGGACACCTTAAAAGCGTAAGTGGATCACGGGCTTAAGCTGTAAAAGAGTCCCCTTTACACCTTTCCTTTACCTCATGACATTTTACACAGAGGTTAAAGAAAAGTGGTTAGGAATTATACGATAGGACGTAATTTTTTAACTATTCGGACGCAGCCGTGGACATCAGTAAGAAGCGTGGACTCTTCTGTGACTAATGTAGTTACAGACATAAATATAAAAACACTAGAGTCAACGAAGTCTTATGCTGCATTCGGTAACACTCGTAAACACGAGTCGTGTCGTGAATTAAGTCGAAGGTACAAGGAAGGATCATTCGGACAGTGAGGTCGTGAGGTCAAAAGAACGGAATTCACCAGTCGTGTCTCGAAAACACGGCTCGTGCGTCGCGTTACGGAATGCAGCAATAATTCCTGTGGCAGCACTCGACCGCCATCTTGTGTATGTCTATCGGGGCAGACATTCATAGGAAAATACAGGAGAACTCGCCTAAATCGTCCTCGTATAAAACAGAAACTCGCTCATACCGGCCAACAGCTGATGTCCCGAGTTTTTCCTGTAATGTTTTTCCATGAAATATACATCGAATATACCTGATTTTATATAATGGGTTTTCGCTTACATCGGACAAAATGTCCAGTCCCGTCACAATGCATTTCCATTCAAAAGCACTCCTGTATACACCAAGCAAGCTGGTTTGCACTATGCACATAGGGAGTCGCAACAGAGCAACGAAATGAAGTTTGGCTTTCCTACACAGTCATAAACTGACTGAATTTAACAGTTAAATTAACGCATTGTCTCCTTGTCGTTTTAACTGTAAGAGGAGCCCTGTGCGCATTTAATCGTGATTTACACTGAACTCTGTGGTAAACTTATTGTAAATTACAGTTAAAATAACTGGCAAAAAGATGCCAGTTACATTACCTAGCAAAAAAGGCTTCAGTTTATTCATTTATTATAAACAGTGTATTTGAGGAAAATTAAACGGGCGTGGTTTTACTTACTCTACTTTAGTTTGGAGACTTCTACATTGATCCCAGTTGGGGCAACACGCAATATAATCCTGTTATCCATTGTGTCAGGGCAAAGACAGATTAAATGATGACAACAGGTAGGTATGAACACTTCAGAATGAAGTTGTTCCGATCGTAGTACACAAAGCATAGGCTACATATAAATTCATATATGCATATAACGACTAGTTTCTTCCAGGTATAGACCTGGGTCAGACTCACGGGCACAGCTGAATGCGAACGCTTTTTCTTTGAACGAAACGAAAAACATAGTTAACTGAGCGATAATATAAAGGGTAAGACAACCGTAGAGCTTATTCTTTAGCTTTGGCAAATAATGGAGCATAAATATTGTTGTTCAATTACAATTCCTTATTCGTGTCCTTTTCAAGTATGAAAAGATAAAAAAGAGCAGGGAAAACTAGTCTCTCCCCAGAAAAAAATAATAATAATTTTCGACACCCATGTTTAGCCTACTGTTTACATGTTCCTCATTGGACATTTATACATACACAAGATGGTGGAGCTATTCTGCCGTTTTCCCTTTGGTCCAGCCCACACGTCGTCCACTCTAGTTTTTTTTTTATATCTCTGTGGTTATAGACATATTGGCACATTCTTTTTCTGACTCTTCGCAGCTTCCGTAGTGGTAATGACACGCTTAGAAGGGGAGGTGCAGAGAGTACTACTCGGTTGTTTGCATTCTATTAGCGCACCACTAGATGGGAGTAATTCTCACACACTGCGGCTTTAACAAAATGAACATGAATTAAATGCATCAATCATTACCTGCTGATAATAAAACAATGAACAATTAGTGTCCTTGAAATCTCTCCAGTATTGTGAAAACACACATATACAAATAAAAAAATGCTAAAATATGCCAAATAATGCGATTTGTGTTGTACAATATTTGACTGTAATTCATTAATTCATACAGAATAAACCAGCTCACAATATCTGTAATGACAAGCTGAAGATAAAATGCACATGTCTCTGAGGAACTTCTCAAATGAGAGAGTCTTAATATGGAATCAAATTAGGGCCAAAAGTTTTGTGCGAGTGCAAAAAAAGTTTTGAACTTGTAGAAATATTTTGTGTGCGTAAAAAAAAGTTTTGAGCTTGTGAAGTAGTTTTGTCCGTGCGCAAAAAAGTTTTGAGCTTGTAAAATATGGGCGCATGCACAAAACTTTTTTTGCACACACACAAAACTATTTCACAAGCTCAAAACTTTTTTTGCACACGCACAAAACTATTTCACAAGCTCAAAACTTTTTTGCACACGCACAAAACTATTTCACAAGCTCAAAACTTTTGCGCACGCACAAAACCATTTTACAAGCTCAAAACTTTTTTGCACACGCACAAAACTATATTACAAGCTCAAAACCTTTTTGCACACGGACAAAACTATTTCACAAGCTCAAAACTTTTTTACGCGCACAAAATATTTCTACAAGTTCAAACTTTTTTGCACACGCACAAAACTTTTGGCCCTAATTTGATTCCATAGTCTTAACCCACACTGAGCAAAATTCCATACTGACAAATTAGTGTTTTGTTTGAGTCAAATTGGCCAAATTGTTTAAACTTGCAGTAAAAGATGATACTTGCAGTTTCCTTCATAACCACTGACTAGCCTACTTATGTAGACTGGCGTATTATTTTGTTTATTTATTCCCTCCGCCAGGGAGGTTGTGTTTTCACCCATGTGTGTCTGTCTGTGAACAGGATAACTCAAAAAGTTATGAATGGATTGGCACAAAATTTGGTAGGAAGGTTGGTGGTAGTTCAAGGACAATTTGTGTCAATTTTGGAAGTGATCTGGAACATATTCCGTGACCAGAGGTTCACTATTCATTTGGTTCGCTGTAACTGTTGCGTATTTTTGTTTTTTTTTTATATGACCATGGAAAATAATTCAGAATGTCATTAAAAAACTAAACAAATCAACTGCACGACAAGTTAAATTTTTCACAAAATTTAATGCCACCCTGACACTTGCACGATTTTTGTCCCCGCAATGCCGCGCAATGCGTGGTTGCAAGGCGTGCCATTTCGGTGGTATGATTTCTCTAGAACTTTAGTACCTCGAGTCCTATAGAAAACAAGTGATATAGGAAATTTCTCTTGGAAACAGTTCCATAGAAAATTTCTACAGAACAGCTCTTTCAACATAATTCTGTCTTCGTAAGCAAAAGAGGAACACGAGTTTTCCATTATAGCATAATAAAGTTGTAATGCCTTACATTTATATTTTTGAATTGCTGCCGACGAAATGGAAAGAGGTCTTCATATACCGTAACTGAAATACTGCTAAGTTGTGTGGTCAGTCAGTCAATCAATGGTCTGATCAGAGAATCAATGAGTAGGTATGTGCCTGGTACCCCATGTGCTTAGGCACGCCTTAAAGTTAAAAGGGACAAGATTTCCTTGTTACTTCAGTATAGTGGATATCACTGCATATTGCTCATTTTCATACCATTAGTCCAGTTTCTCACTTCTAGAACCCAGGTACACATAAGGTAAATTAACCCTTCGACAGAGCATTGCAAGGAGTCATAAGATATGTTTTTATTTTTATTTCCCCCTTATTTAAGATGTCTTTCCCATTAAGCTTTTGTTCTATTAGAAGGTCCTAAAGACCATCAAAGGCCTATAGAACAGGTATTTCAACTAGGGTGTTCTATAGGAAGGTCTTATAGAACAGCAATAATCTTATAGGACTTTCTTTTCCATAGAGGTGCTCTATAGGTTTCTAGCAAATTCCTACAGAACACACGGAAAATCCTATAGAACATGCTGTTCTACTAAAATGTTCTATAGAGTTCCATTGATGTTCTGTGGAGTTCTATAGAATTCCTCTGAAGCGAAGGTACAGAGGGAGAACAGCAGGGTACAGTTCATCAGAAAGGGGCCGCAGGTCTCTGAGTCTCCGTCATGTCGCTCAGGGGGTCCTACTTGAGGTTCTGGGGCCCCCATGAGTAGCACAGGGTCAGGAGCTGGTACAGGTGTAGGAAGGGCCGCGGGCTGAGCCACCATAGCCGTCAGCTGCTGCAGTTGGTCGGCTAATGCCGCGAAGGATTGCCTGGTGTCGGAGGCAGCAGCAGACATGATGACCTCATGGTACTGGAGGACGGCTTCTATCTTCTCCAGTCGGCTCAGGGGAGTAGGACTGTGTGCTGGGTCCATTTCTGGCCAGATTGTACTGTCAGGGGGCGTGGCAGGACCCAAATGCAATACAAACAGGAGGGAAGATTTACTGGTTTTTTATGAGATTCGAGCAGGGGTTAACCGAATGCAGAACAGAGTAGCTTAGTGCAGGTCTGGAATTTGTGAAGCTTGAGTGGAGCTCTTCTGGGGGCTCGAGGGAGCAGGCGCGGATGGCAGGATTCGAACCCGGGTCGCCCACATAGTAGGCAGGAGAGTCACCACTGGGCCACCTGGGCAGGCTGGCTTGAGGCTGGGCCAACTGGACAGAATCCACTCAGGCAGGCAGTGGAGCTGTAAGACGGGTGACTTGAACAGGGGCGCAAGAGATGGCAGACAGGAACCAGGAAGCACACACAGAGTCAGAGGCAGAAGGTAAACAGGTTAACCGTGGCATGAATGAGAGGACGTAGTCAGAGGCAGGCAGAGTCGATTCCAGGAAGTCAGACCGAAGACAAAGGCTGGAGAGTAGTGCATGCTGCAACGACAATCAGGCAAAGAGTGGGTGAAACAGAGCTGCTTATATACTGGCTGGGTAACGAGACTCAGCCGAGAGTAATTGCAGCGGAAGGGGTGTCGCCAGGCAGAGGGAGAGACCACAGCATTAGCAGAGCAAGTGGCTTAAGTGGCTTAAGTGGCTCAGTTTTGCTGTTGACACCACATTTTACGTCAACTATCATGACTTAAGGGTACTCAGTACCAAATATGTTATGCTTTTATCATGACCTGTGACACTTCAAGTCTGGTTAGACTTCAGCACCACATCAGCGCCAAGCTGGGTAAGTAGGTTATCGAGCCAGAATTGTTTGAGAAATAAGAATAAAAATTGAAAATGGGAATGGGAATAAAATAATACTCCAGACATATACCAAACTAGAATGCTTTATTATGTGTTTACACACAACAAAACTATCATTTTCAGTGAATAGTACTTTAGTATCTTGCTGTGTTTGTGCAATGGACGGCCAGAAAGATGGTTGAAATTCATTTTTGGTGCATGTTTGCAGTGTATTTTCTCTGTAACCCAGATTTGTACTGTGAGGGTAAATGCTGTTTGTTGTGCTTTTGGAACTCTGTTTTCAGGAATATCAAGAATTTTTTTGGTAGTGTCCAAGCTTTCAAGCTAGACGGAGCCAAAGTTGGAGGAAAACTCAAAATGGTCAATTTCATAGCAGATTGTGCCTATGTTTAGGTGGCATTATTTTGTTTACCCAGCAAGATTGGGATCTGAAATTCTCTGGATACATAGTACCTTTGGGGTACATTACAGCATTAGTAAAATCTCAATGGTAGTATTTTCAGTGTAGATGATTTTAAACATCAAAAGTCGGAAAAATTCGCCTCCAAGGGGCACTGTGCGCTGGATGTACTGGCCATCCCCAGCGGAGTATCAAAGAAATAGTTTTTGAATTGTGATGCACACAGCTAGTTTCTCTGAATATGACGAGTTTAGCTTGGTACTATGCTGGGTAGATAGCTATCTGACCAAAGGTGGTGCTCTAAAGAACTAATGTTCTTACGACCTAACATTCCATATTCCCAGACATATACCAAAGTTCTGTCTTTTGACATATATAAAGTACATGCACAGTTATACATTAAATTTGTTATCTCTTTGGTATAAAGCTTGGTTGGTTGTAAATTGGAAAAGAATGTTGGTGGTGATTGTAGCATTGTGTCAACATGCAAGACTTTTACCAGTAGTCAGTACAGTGTACAGTTTTGTAGTGTTAGTGTTATGGCCCCAATTTGTTATGGCGTCAATTTGTTATGACGTCACGGACAGCAAGGGATGACAGACAAAATTCTTCAACTTCCACAGATTTAATTAAACAAACACTTAGAACTAATCTACACTCTACCCTACTGACCAAGATTGAAATTAAAAAAAAGATAGTTACAGTCCCTTGGTAATTGAGATGGGCCGCTATGTTGCGATGTCCTGGGACAGGAAAATGCTCCAACACAGGCAAAAATCCACAAAAAGCTTCACAGGTCTTGAAAAGAGTGACGGGTCTGGTCAAATGTATCCTTCCACAATTTCTCCTTGCAATTTCTCCTACAACTCTTTCTCACTCTCTCAATTTTTATCCTTATATACTCTTCTCCAGCCCCCTCTGAGGCATGCCCAGGACATGCCCAACCTAGCTCCAGACTGGGCTTAACAAAAAAAATTGTCAATACTGCCATCTAGTGGCTTTTTTTTTTTTTTTTCCCATTACACCTCCATTCCAAAAGGGAAAAATTTTGACTCATAAAGGCAAAATTTTTCTTTTCAATACAAAAATGGTTAAGTAGACACTTGTGTATATATACATATAATACAATATGCTAATAAACACATGTGATATATATACACATACTCAAACACGGGATAAGCAATCAGCAATTACATTGTCAGTACCCTTTACATGCTTAATTTCCAAGTCAAACTCCTGTAAAATCAAACTCCAATTCAACAATCTCCGATTCTTGTTTTTCATCTTACTCAAAAACATTAACGGATTGTGGTCAGTATATACAATCATTGGCTTTTGCCCTGTACACACATAAAACTCAAAGTGTTGTAAGGATAGAACCAGAGCCAACAGCTCCTTTTCAATTGTGGAATAGTTCTTTTGGTGGCGATTGAACTTCCTGGAGAAGTATGTCACGGGATGCTCAATGTCATCAGAGTCACTTCTCTGTAGGAGCACAGATCCACAAGCTTGGTCGCTAGCATCGACCGCCATGGAGAACGGTTTGTTGAAGTCAGGAGATTTGAGCACGGGAAGTGACACAGCAGAGACTTCAGGCGATCGAAGGCTCTTTGGCATGCTTTATCCCAAGTGAACTTTTTACGCCTTTCTTCAGTTGGTTGGTGAGACTGCGAGCAATCTCAGCAAAGTTCTTGCAGAACTTGCGGTAGTACCCGATCATTCTAAGGAAGCGCAAAAAGCTTTTTTTGTTGTCAGGAACTGGAAAGTCCATGATGGCTTGGACTTTAGCATTTATGGGTGCCACCTTACCCTGGCCTATGACGTAGCCAAGGTACGTGACAGTACCACAACCAAAGTCACTCTTGTTCAGGTTAACAGTCAGGTTAGCCTGGGTCAAGCGCTGGAACAACGTCTCTACATCTTTCAGATGTTCATCCCAGGAGTCACTCCATGTGATCAGGTCGTCGATGTACACACCCGTGTGTGGCAATCCGGCGATTGTAGACTGTATCATCCTTTGGAACGTGGCTGGGGCATTTTTCATGCCAAAGGGTAGGACTTCATACTGGTATAACCCAGATGGTGTGGCAAAAGCAGAGATGCTCTTGGCCCTCTCAGTTAAAGGCACACACCAATAACCCTTCAATAAATCAATCTTGGTCAGAAACTTTGCTTGCCCTACTCTATTGATACAATCATCAATTCTACATCAGTTCTAGTTACAGCATTGACTTTGCGATAATCTGTACAAAATCTAGTACTTCCATCAGGTTTTGGAACTAGAACACAGGGTGAACTCCAATCTGAGTTAGAGGGTCTGATAATATCATGTTCTAACATGCACTCAACCTCTTTCTCAGCAATCTTTCTCTTTTCAGGATTCATCCGGTATGGATGCTGTTTTATTGGTTTGGCATCACCAACATCTACATCATGAGAGACTATAGAAACTCTCTTTGGAACATCAGGAAATAGATCTTTATATTTCTTGATCAACCTCTCAAACTGATCTTTCTGTGAGGGTTCTAAGTGCTGGAGTTTTACATCAAGATTTTGCAACACTTCAGAATTTGACAATTTACATGAAAGAACTTCAGCTTTAATTCTAGGTTCATCATCTTGAAACTCCCCTCATCTTCACAAGTCTCGGCCATAGGAGGATCTGAAGTGACAGCTGCAACCCTAGCATTCCTATCATGAAAAGGCTTCAGCATGTTAATGTGACACAACTGTTTTGGCTTTCTCCTATCTGGAGTCTTCACAATGTAATTGAGATCATTGAGTTTTGTCAGAATTTCATAAGGACCATGAAATCTAGCCTGCAATGGATTGGACTGCAAGGGAAACAACACAAGGACCTCGTCTCCTGGTTTAAACTCACGGCTTCTAGCCTTATGATCATACCAAGTTTTCATTTTTCCCTGACTTGATTTCAAGTTCTCTTTGGCTAGGTCACAAGCTGCACGCAGTCTTTCCTTGAACTTGCTAACATAGTCTAACAGACTGATATCACGGCTCTTTCTCTTGCCATTGTTCACTCAACAATAGCAAAGGTCCTCTCACTTCATGGCCAAACGCTAGCTCAAACGGACTGAATCCAGTAGACTCCTGCACTGCTTCTCTAGCTGCAAACAATAGCAAATGAACACCTTCATCCCAGTCTTTCTCATGGTCATAACAATAAGTCCTCATCATTGTCTTGAGAGTGGAATGAAACCGCTCTAAGGCACCCTGACTTTCTGGATGATAGGCACTGGAAAGAATCTGCTTCGCACCTACTTCATACACAACCTGCTGAAACAATCCGGAAGTGAAATTGCTACCTTGATGTGACTGAATTTCCCTGGGAAGGCCAAACAACGTGAAGAACTTTATCAAAGCCTTCGAAATTGCAGTTGCCTTGATGTTGCGTAGAGGGATGGCTTCAGGGAATCTGGTAGATGCACACATGATTGTCAACAAGTACTGATTTCCAGATCTAGTCTTGGGTAATGGACCAACACAATCAACGATGACCTTGGAGAAGGGCTCCCCAAATGCTGGGATAGGCTGCAATGGAGCTACAGGTGGGTCTAACTGGTGTTTTCCAACTACCTGACAAGTGTGACAGGTTTTGCAAAACTTGGAAACATCTTTCCGAAGTCCAGGCCAGAAGAAGTGTGTCATGATCTTGTCAACAGTCTTGCTAACACCAAGATGACCTCCTAAAGGCAAACTATGAGCCATTATTAAGATCTCATTCCTGTAGACCTTCGGAACAACAATTTGCTTGACCACTGCCCAATCTGCATTGGCAGGGATATCAGGAGGGCGCCACTTCCGCATCAACACTCCATCCTTGAGATAATACCCAACTGGAACTGCGTCTATTTCTTCATCAGGAAGGGCTCTCTTCTTTAGTACACAAATTTCAGGATCATTGGTTTGCTCCTGAATCAACCGCTTTCTGGACAGAGACAAGTCTCCAGACACATCAGAATCACCAGACCCATCTGGCTGGCTGAACAGAGAACTGATAAAAGTGTCTGGTAAGTCCTCAAACGGAGAATCAATAGTAGGCTGAACAGAGTCATGAGGCGAACCACCTGAGTCATGACTATTCAATGTGCTGGACGGCACCACATCATCTTCTTCTTGAGCCTTCTTGGCCATAGCACGGGTCACTGCACAGGAAGGATACAGAGATGGGTCTTCATCGCCATCTTCAGTGCTCGGCTGTGAAGTAAGATGAACAGGGGGAACTACATTGCCCCCAGCCAGGTCATTGCCTAGCAACAGAGAAACACCCTTGATAGGTAGACTTGAAATAAGTCCCACCTTTACCTGTCCTGTAACTAAATCTGACTTCAAGAATACAGAGCGCAGGGGTACAGATACAGTCCTCCCTTCAATACCTTGTACAAGTATGAAATCCCCAGAAGCGGTCTCATCACGTAACTCCAAGGAGTCCATCAACAAAAGTGACTGAGAAGCTCCGGTATCCCTTAGGATATATATGGGAACAGGAGGAGAATGCTCATTCAGAGCCACCAATCCCTCTGACACAAATGGAAGAAATTCCTCCTTCACAAAGTCAGCAGTATCAGGCTTCTTAGCCTCACAAGGAGCAGGCAATTTAGCAGATCAGTCATCTACTACAGGGGTTTCTAACCTTGTCTTCACAAAGGCATTGGGTTTGGTATCCTTTTCTTTTTCTTTCTTAGCTTTTAGGAACCAACAGTTAGTTGTAACATGACCAGATTTCTTGCAATAATTGCAAACTAGACCACTTTTGTCACTGTCAGCTTTCACACTTTGATCAGACCTTTGACTGGATTTCTGAGCACCATCACCAGATTTGTCTTTGTCTTTGGGTGAGGAATCTTGGGTATCACCATTACCTTTCTTCTGAAATTTGGACCATCTATTGTTACTGCTAGACTGAAATTTAGACTTATGTGTGAGAACACATTCGTCTGCAAACTTGGCAGCGGCTTGCAAATTCAGTGCTTGCTTCTCATTAAGGTAGGTCTTAATATCACCCTTGACACAGTTCTTGAATTCTTCAACTAGCACCATCTCTTTTAGTGAGTTGAAATCATCCTTGACCTCCATAGAAGTACAACAGCGCTCAAAGCAAATCTTCTTCTCGTTAGCAAATTCCACGTAAGTCTGATTGTCAGATTTCTTCAGACCTCTGAATTTCTGTCGGTAAGCCTCTGGAACCAACTCATAAGCTGTCAAAATAACCTTTTTGACAACCTCATAATCAGAGGAATCATCTGCAGACAAAGCCGAATAGGCTTGTTGAGCTTTACCCTTGAGGACAGTTTGCAACATCAGAGGCCAGTGTTCCTTTGGCCACTGACAACTCTTAGCTACCTTCTCGAAGCACTGGAAATACTTATCAACCTCCTTCTCTGAGAATGGAGGCACCAGCTTTACCTCCTGGCTAGCCCGAAATTTGTTTTCAGCTTCCATTTTAATTTTTAGAAGCTCCATCTGGAGCCTTTCTTCTCTATCTAACTTCTGTAACTCGAAATCTCTCTGTCTCTGTCTCTCTCTTTCTGCTCTTTCCTCTTTCTCTCTTTTTTTTTTCTCCTCTCTTGCTAATTTTTCTAACTCAAACTGCCTTTGTTTTTTTTTTTTTTTTTTCCCTTTCTATCTCTAGCATTTTTTAATTTAAGTCCCATTTCTACATTTGGATTTTCCACTGAAAACTGTTCCAGATCTCCTGGTGCAAACACATTTTCATCAATGTAATATTCAACAATCTCTCTAGCCAGTCTTGCTTTTCACATGGCTGGTTTTACATCTGTCAGCTCTAACTGTCTGCATATTTCTAGCAGTTCTGTCTTTTTAAAAGACTTTAAAACCTCTACGGTTGGTGATGCCAAGAAATCATCCATTGCTGTTGATCTGCCAATATATATCTAGGAAAATTCAAAAAACAATTTCACAATTTGAAATTTTAGATTTTCAATAAATGACTCGCACAATGGTCTATCCCGGACAAGCCCCCAATTTGTTATGGCCCCAATTTGTTATGGCGTCAATTTGTTATGACGTCACGGACAGCAAGGGATGACAGACAAAATTCTTAAACTTCCACAGATTTAATTAAACAAACACTTAGAACTAATCTAGTTACCCTACTGACCAAGATTGAAATAAAAAAAAAAGATAGGTACAGTCCCTTGGTAATTGAGATGGGCTGCTATGTTGCGATGTCCTGGGACAGGAAAATGCTCCAACACAGGCAAAAATCCACAAAAAGCTTCACAGGTCTTGAAAAGAGTGACAGGTCTTTTCACAATTTCTCCTTGCAATTTCTCCTACTACTCTTTCTCACTCTCTCAATTTTTCTCCTTATATACTCTTGTCCAGCCCCCTCTGAGGCATGCCCAGGACATGCCCAACCTAGCTCCAGACTGGGCTTAACAAAAAAAAAATTGTCAATACTGCCATCTAGTGGCTTTTTTTTCCCCCCATTATATTAGTGAGTTTCAGAAAATATCAAATTCTCTGCATTTTTGCATTACTATTAGAATCAGAGAGCAGGCTTCAGGGTTAATTCTAGGATTTCCCTAGGGTATGGTGCTTGGGTATGAAAAAAGGGCACAGCAGTCACGTCTAGCAAGTGGTTATCCTGATAAAGGGCACAGAGGTCCTAGCAAGCAAGCAGCACCCTGCCAAGAAAAAAGCAGTTCATTTGTAGTGGTAACTTGCATGCCTTCATTCCTAACACCTGCCCATGATGCCTAGCCTACGAGACGCCCGATGTTTGGGAGGGCGGGGTTTCTTTTACAGACTTCCCATTTCCATGCATACCAAGCCACGGGTGTTGACGCAACTAGTGCGCCATATAGGCTGCAGCCCGCTATTTCATTCAGAGACAGACAAGCTCACTATCAACGGCCTGTAAGCAGCCCTGCAGAGACCCAGGATGCAGTGTAGTAGGGCTTGCCTCGGGCTCGAATGGCTCCGTGGGTAACATCGACCCGGATCCAGCGAAGAAGGCCATGGATGGCTGTTCAAGGCCAAGGCCAAGGAGCACCTCTGGTGCGCACCACCAGGTGCCGCCAACCCACAATCGAATTCCAAAAACAGATTGATGGATAGAGCTAGTCACATGCTGTGTTGACATCATTTTGCTTTGGATAACATGAAAAGTATAAAACAGTTTTAACTTTTGTACTATACATTCTGTCTTCATGTACACGGTAATGTCACAAAGATTTTTTTTAGAGTTCAAATTATGGACTGTTATTTTATGTCAGTGTACGTATATTGTTGATTCATGTCTGTGTACTTACGGTGGTACGCCTTTTACGTTAGTTCTTTTGTTGGAATTTAAAAATTTTGGACTGGTCATGTTTTATAACGTGCTGTATGTTTCTGACTGCGCTATACCCGTACTTGGTAATAGCCCATGTATTGTGCATTTGATAATGCTCACAGTCACCACTAGTTTACAACCAAACAAGCTTTATGCCAAAGGGATTACAAATTTAATGTATAAATGTGTATGTGCTTCATATATTTCAAAAGACAGAACGTTGGTATATGTCTGGGAATATGGAATATTAGGTCAGTAGAACATTAGCTCTTTAGAGTGGCACCTTTAGTCAGAAAGCTATCTACCCAGCATAGTACCAAACCAAGCTCTTCATTTTCTGAGGAAACTAGCTGTGTGCATCACAATTCAAGAAAATTTCTTTGGTACATTGCTGGGGATGGCCAGCACTTGCATCCAGCCTACAGTGCACCCTGGAGGCAAATTTTTCTGACTTTTGATGTTTAAAATGATCTACACTGAAAATACTACCATTGAGATTTTACTAATGCTGTAATGTACCCCAAAGGGACTATGTATCCAGAGAATTTCAGATCTCTATCTTGCAGGGTAAATAAAATAATGCCACCTAAACATAGGCACAATCTGCTATGAAATGGTCCATTTTGAGTTTTCCTCCAACTTTGGCTCCGTCTAGCTTGAAGGTGTAGATACTACCAAAGAAATTCTTGATATTCCTGAAAACAGAGCTCCAAAAGCACAACAAACAGCATTGATCATCATGGAACATATCTGGGTTACTGAGAAAATATACCGCAAACATGCACCAAAATCAATTTTGACCATCTTTCCAGCCACCCATTGCACTAACCCAGCAAGATACCAAGGTCCTATTAACTGAAAATGATAGATTTGTTGTGAGTAAACACATAATAAAGCATTCTTGATTGGTACATGTCTGGGATATTATTTTATTCCCATTCCCATTTTCACTTTTTACCGTGATTTCTCAAATAATTCCGGCTCAATAACATAGTTACCCAGCTTGGCGCTGATGTGGTGCTAATGTCTATCCAGACTTGAAGTGTCACAGGTCAGGATAAAAGTATAACACATCTGGTACTGTGTACCCTTAAGTCATAATAATTGATGTAAAATATGGTGTCAAAAGCAAAACTGAGCCACTTTAGTGGCTTCCAGGTGGCCCCACCGGCAGACCTCTCGAGATACAGACCTAAAAATGTGGCTTTTTCCGTAAGACTACCATATCTACCTATCTGCCAAGTTTCATTCAATTCCAGGGGGGTCAACTCCTCAGCTTCTTCAAAAACCGCCATTTTCTCACGGAATGGCTCTTAATTGCATCAATGTCAGATGAAAACAGTTAAATCTCATCCCATTCTAACGTATAATTAAGAGTAATTAAGACTAAAAATCATAAATATGTTGTTCTAATGTGTATTGCACTTTTTCAAGCATTAATCAAGCCACTCAAAAATACACTGAAATGGTCACTGAGTAATTGTCAAAGAATGCTCTTCAGATGTATAACATTTCTGCATCAAATTTTGTCACTAAAACAGAATTTTAAATGGCCAGAGATAAACGCTTTTACAGGGCCAGCTTTCTTAATGCTCATGCCTCCATTAATTTGCTGCAAACCCATTTTAAACAAAGTAATCTGCCTTCTGTCTCAAGAAAGGAAGTAATCTCTAATATACCTGCCTGACATTTCCTCGTGGCTGTATTTCTGCTGTGTGAAGCGAGTCATGCATGCCCACTGAACTGAGGAAAAATGTCAAATAGCTGGCCTAGGGAGCTGCATAATAAATGTCAAACCCATATTTTCCTGAAGAAAAATTATCTACTTCATCTGAGTGAGGTGAAAATGGCAAAATATTTCTGTTTACACAAATTCTTTTACTTACATTAGCCTAAAAGGTAGTCATGGGTGACAAGAAATAATGTAATTCCTAAGTATTTGTGAAACATAGTCTCCATATTAAATGTTGATTGGTGAACTGAAATGTTTTCATTATCAGTTTGAGAGGGAGGATTATGAACCCTGCAGTGCGTGTAGATGATCTTTTCTAAACAAAATCAGTTGATTCATGTCAAAGAACTTGCACAGTTCCAGCCAGGTTTGGTATCATTCGCCGCACTTTTCCAGTTGTAATTTTCATTTGTGGTCCTGGTGGGCTGTGGGGTCCGCTGGGGTTTTCCATCTTACTATCAGCTATGAATTCAAGAACCTGGTTGGGTGAGTTAAGCAGTCTACAGCCTTAATTGGTCACTGAACTGCCAACTGCCAGCACCAACCAGCAGAACCTGCGGCCCAGCAGAACCAAGAATGAGACCACAGGATCAGAGCCACACAAGCACATTGTGATTCATTTAGAGGACGACAGCAGCAGCGGTGCCAGGTCTGGATAGACAGGCCCAACGCAATGAGTAAAGTCCATATTTATAAAGCTGTTTGCATGACACAAGCAGGGCTGGACTGGGACAAAAAAAACGGCCCTGGCATTTTCGGCCATGGCGGCCCAACCTGATCGCGACGTGATGGCCCGCCATACGCGCACACTTTGCTGTTACCAAAAGTTAAAATTAAGCTCAGTCGTAGCCTACATGCCCTGGAACTCCACACAGAAAGGCCCCAGGCCGGAATCCAACTCACAACCTTCTTGCTGTGTGGGGGCAGTGCTAATCACTGCACCACCATGACAAAGAAGAAGTTATCATTAATATTATTATTAATATATTTACATGAATGAATGTGAAAAAGAAATGTGACTTAGGGGCCATTTATAATTTTTCAATAAGACCATTGCATTATTTGGATTGATTCATACATAACCTTTTTAAATAACGTTACATATCTTACAGACTCAGCAGGGCATAGAATAGCTCACTAGCTTCAGACCGCAGTACTCGCTGGTTGCAAGTTTAATAACGGGTGATTCTGAACGTCAAGACGGGGTTTTAAATAGGAAATTTTGAAAGTCTTCCTTGCTGTATTCCAGGACAAAATTTATTTGCCACCGTAAAACAACGAATCAATATGCATCAAATAGAAGGTTATTAACAGCTGGTCCATCAGTGGGGGCCTTTTGTAAGCTCAAGCAAATTTTAACCAAATACATACGTGCGATAGCCTATTAATTTAACTTCAGTCTTACCGCTTTCCGTGTCCCCCTCCAAATGAAAACTGCTTGCTACATGAGGATCATCCTGGCCAAACAGCTGGTCAATTTTTTTTAGCGTTTGAAAGCCTGAGGCTCCCATGTCTGTTTACTTTATTCTCGAAGCTTTTCCGCCTCTCCACTGCTTTCTGACATTTTTGCCTGATCTCGTAGTGATTGAAACGCGTTTTTAGACTGTGAACGCAACTGGGGACAAGCAAGGCCATTGGTCAAGCTAATTTCCCAGCAAGCCTGCCTTCTTAAACTTTTAGGACAAAAACAACAACATTGAATAAACTGTACATGGCTTAAGCCTATGCATTGTTTTTTTTCTGCAAGAATACAGTTTTTCGGTAATTCCTGTATCATAAAACAAATATATAAATAGATACTGAAAAATGGCCAAGATGCAAGATAACCGGAATAGTGAAGTAGAAGAATAATAAGTGGTAAATAAAGCATGTGTCACTTTATAGAAAAATTCAGAAAATCTCAGAAAGGGTTCTCTCAGTAACATAGTATAAGATCTATTAAACATTAGTTGTAAGCAGATTTTTCTGTATTGAAATTCCTCTTCGATTTAGCTAAAATCATCCTGCTGTTTGTTCGCCTAAATGTAGGCTACTGGCTACCAACGGGTCGTACGCAATTGCGTTTTTCTTTCCCTGAGGAGAGAGGGCTCATAGATTTCATTGGGCCAGCCCTGTGTCAGTGTAGAAAATGAACCAATAGGCTGCTTTCTGTGTTTTAAAGGCCGGCGCGGTCGTTCAAAATTATCGATGTTATTACAATTTTATAAACTATGATTGCATTGGCCCAAAATGTGCGTCGGCCCACCAGGCATTGCCCGGTACGCCAGATTACCAGACTATGCTAGATATGAGTAACGCACCATAATTACACAATATGCGATTGACTCACTGGTACAGGAACAGAGTTACGAGGCTCAGGGAGATTAACTTCAGAGTGTCAGTGTTAAACTCTAGAAGATATGATCCATGGTGACCGTAGTGCTTTTACCACTGAAAGCACAAGAACAGACAGGAGAAAAAAAGCTAAAATTATTGAAAACAGTGACAAACAGTTCAATGCACACATTTTAAACTGTGAAAGGGTTTTGCTGCAGCTGTAACTGAGATGAATTACATTACAGCAGAGGACCAGGTTATATTTCTTCGCTCTTATCAGGGTTGATCAGGGCACCCTTTCCGAAAGTTACATTGTAAACTCTGACAAGTGTGGTGAACTCAAATGCTTTGTGGAAAACGATTACCTCAAAAAATTGAGTATGCCAACTTAAAGCTAGTATCTCACTGAGCGGCGAATGCTTAGGAATGTAGCGAATTTTGAGTTTCGTCAGAGTTTGTAAAAGGGCTCAAAGCAGTTCGCTAAAAGTTTTCAGGATCGCAAACAGTTTTTCTTGTCACAAAGAAATTTTGAGCATGTTCAAAATTTCTTTGCGAATTTATTTTCTCACAAACAGTTGCAGACGTTTGTAAAAGAGTTGTAAGCATTTACAAACGGTTGTAACACGTGTCGCTAAAGTTCTTTTTGGTTCGCGAAGTAGTGACCACTATACAACAGAGCTACGACTGACAAATGTAGACGAATATTGGGTTTCGTGAGAATACCATCAAGGTTTCGTCAAGATCGCAAAAGAGTTTGCAAATGGTTTTTAGGGTTGCAAAGAGTTCATTTTCATATTCTAGAAAGTCATTTCCTATTCTTTTGCAAACAGTTACGCGAATGTTGATAACTGACGCTAAATGTCGCTAATGACACCTAGGTCTATCCTGATTTTCGCCAACTTTCATCAGAAAAGTTTGCGAATCAAAAATTTGCTACATTCGTAAGCATTCACCTCTCAGTGAGATACTAGCTTAAAGTAGGAGACCGCACCTCGGCAAAGTAAATTTCAGCGGAAAGTAGAATTCTTGAAGTGTCTAAAACGCATAGTTTTATAAATTTTAATTTGGGAACTATAAAAGGCTAAATTTTCCGAAGAAAATTTGTGCGCATGCTTCAGCGAGAAAAGTTGAAGGGGTTGGCTTTTAAAATGAAGTTGCTTGGAAAATGAGAGGCAAAGGAAATTGCTGAAGAAGTGTTGAAAAACTGCTTAAATGTAAACACAAGACTTTAAAGCTGAAAGTAATAGTTTAAGGAATTCTGACTTTTAAGCTGCATCATGACCGAGTCTACTCCACTTCAACCCAGCTGTAAAAAAAAAAAAAAAAAAATATGGTGAATTGGAGTCAATGAGGTTGATGCATTTCTATGGCTCTGTGCGTATCTAGGTCAACGCAGTGCATGCTGAGAAATTAGCTTTACGGCGGAGCAAACATGGCAGGCCACAATGGCAGACTGCTGCAGCTGTCATTGCTTATAGCTCATTGTCAGTGTCTCCCGCAGTCCCGAACTCTACAACGCTGACCTGGCCAAGTAGTGAAATGCTACTATTCATGGCCCTATGTTCATTTCTGTGCACTGTGTGTTCCCTAGCTAAATAGCTAATAATAGCAAGCTGCAAGATATTGTTAACACGTGATATTATTCACGGCTCCCTTTTTATTTCAGTGCTATTATTAGCTAGTTAGCTCGCGAACACACAGTGCACAGAATGTGTTCGAAACAGGTCGAACTTGAGCGTTGAAATTGCCATCTGGCCACTGAAATTGCCAATTGGCAACTGAAGACACAGTTTCTCTCCTTAGGCGATCTAACAGCGATGAAATCATGGGCTAAATTCAGTACAGAAAAATAATTTACTTATTAATAGGCCAATGCTTTGCGTTGATCAAACTGGTCTGTGTTCCAATGAAATATCGCCTTTCACTCTTGGTATTGCGTGGGTTGATAAAAAAAAAAAGTGGCACTCGGCAGTGAAATAGGCTCTAAAAAGCGTGCAGGTCAAGCTATTTGCGTGAGAGTCGACAGGTATGCAATTTTGAATAATGTTGATTTAAATACAGCAAAAACGCGTCCAGATGAATGATTGTCGTCTTACCTAATCGGGGAGAACAAGCAGCACCTGTTAAGTGAGGAGTGCTCTTGGAGTTAACCTTTTGTTAATTATGAAAATGACTGAGAACAGGTCAGGACTAATAATAGTTTTAAACGGATTTTTTGTGCACCCCTATTCTCAGTTCTGGCTCTGCCACTGTACTGAATTTAGCCCATGATTTCATCGATGTTAGATCACATATGGAGAGAAACTGTGTCTTCAGTTGCCAATTATGATAATTGGAAAACGCGTCAATAAAGGAAAATGGTTGAGAACTAGCCAGGACTAATTGTTGTCATAAAATGACGTGTCTGTGCCCCCCCAATTCCCAGTTCTAGCTCCGCCACTGGAATTGGACCGGAACGTTTATATATATATATATATATATATATATATATTAAAAAAAGAAAACACTCGCAGGTGCGAACTCAAGCCATAAAAACCACCGCTGAAACCAGTGACCACAAAAATCGCGAAACAGTACAAATCTTATTTCAATTGTATGTCATTGTGATTCCATATTAGTTCTTTGTGAGTTTTCTTGATGCCAATAAAATTACTTCAGTTCATTTATTCATTCACTCATTATTCTTCGTAAATTATATACAGCACGACAGGCTATTTGATTTGTTTAAATGATTTTTTTTGTTTTTACAAGAATAGAACACAGTTAACAAAACACACAATATGAGACAGAGTTGTGAAGGATTGAGAATGTTTCAAATATTTATTTCACGAAATTAACAGACTAAATACATATCCGCGTTTGCTGATGCGCTATGCAAAGAGCTACGGGGAATAGAGCTCCTGTTGCTAGCAGTGGTGGCTGGTGGACAGAGAGCCATAAAGTTATCTGCGCGAATATTCCTCGGAGGTTCAGCTTATCTTAATGGTAATGCTGGCAAACAGATGCTGGTGACTTAGCGAGCCTATATTGTAATTAGTGAAGACATAACGTTTGCTAATAAACGTTGCATTAGGCAAACACTAGCTTTGCTAAGCAGTAGTTCCATTTAAGCTAGACTGCAAGCAGTGGCATATCGCATTCATGAACATATGTTTCTCTTTTTAACGTTACATTACTATTGAACGCTTCTTTGTGTTTGATTGTTTGACACAGAAAGCAACATTTTAAAATAGTGCCGAATTAGCTTAGACCTGCCAGTAAAAATAAACAGCCTGAAAAATTAGCTAGGTTACTTTTTTGAGATTGGGAATTCATACCATCGGGCGAATTTCAATGACCGCAAAATCGCTGGTTAGTTTAACTTCGTTCAGATGATGACACACGGAATGCACACTCACTCACTGTCTTTATATTGTTTTCGATGTAGAACATTCACAACATAATGCCCTACATAGTGGGTGAGTGTACATTTCGAAGTGGCCCTATTCTAACCAAATCATCTCCATGGAAACTCAGCTGAGATGTCAGATATCAAATCAGCCAATCACAGAGGGCCATGCCAGGACTGGTTCTCCTCGCACAGAGAATTGCTGAGTCATTTAGTCAAAGAAATCCTTGCTTGCACACACCCCAAACTCCTGCTTCTCACGCAAAAAAACGTTCATCCTGTCACCAATGTAACCACATCATTCAAGGCACGAGACTTTGCTGAATGTGTGGATGTCGTTTTTATTTCTCTGAGTGATGTGATGTTGGAATTACAGCAATCTAAAAACTCTGTTTGCTGTTCTCCCAAAAATTTTTGGGTGATTTTTGAATGGATAAGATAGAGAAATTCGACGTGCTTCATGTCCTTTGACTGTTCCCTGAGCCAAAACTATGTACTTCTGTGCAACAAAAACTATACTGCTGTGACAACAACAAATTTTCCTACGTTTCTGTGAAATTTCATGAAGAGGGATTCAAATTTGTGGAAGTTATAGCGATATGAAAAGTATTTTTCAGCCTCTGTGCTCTCAGCTCCCACTCTAGGAGTGACATCACGCACTCTAGCAATGAGAACCCAACTCCCATTCTTTCCAATGGGAAAATTTTTGTTGGTTTTTTGGGAATATTCTGGACACCGCACGACGAAACTCAACCAAAATCAATAGGTTTCATCCTCTAACCCAGTGATTTTCAACCACTGTGCCGGATCGTCAGGTGTGCCGTGGGAAATTGGCTAAGTAATTCAAACACCCATCCTTGCCAGCGGGTGGCAGTAGGTAGCATAATAATAATGACCTTGTTAATTTAAGACAATAG
The DNA here is from genome assembly GCA_029692085.1 of Gymnothorax javanicus. Classification (NCBI taxonomy): domain Eukaryota; kingdom Metazoa; phylum Chordata; class Actinopteri; order Anguilliformes; family Muraenidae; genus Gymnothorax; species Gymnothorax javanicus. The sequence continues at coordinate 98,276,920 of CM056194.1, read as the reverse complement.
AATAGTGATGCGCGGTAGTGCAACAGTAATGATGCCAACTGCTGTGAAACCAAAAGAAGAAGTAGTGACGCGCGGGAGAGGTTGCCGGGTAACAAGACGTACAACAGCGATGGATAAGTATTTGAAGAGGAAAAATTCTGACTTTGAACTGGGCCCTGGACAAAATTCTAACCCAGAGGAAGAGCCTAGTATGAGTTGTGGTCTAAAAAAAGCAAAAACGGTGAGCTCAAGGCAATACAACGACAGTTATATTTCGTTTGGATTTACTTTCACTGGGGATCCAACGGCACCGATTCTGCTATGCTTGGTGTGCGGGGAAAAGCTATTTAACAGTGCAATGGTCCCAAGCAAGCTTAAACAACATCTCCAAATGAAACACCCTTCCCTTCAAAACAAGAGCACGGACTATTTTGTTCACCTGCGTGAACACACCAAGAAACAGGTAACTTTTATGAGTAAAACCACAAAGGTGTCTGAGAAAGCTCTCAAAGCTAGCTACTTAGTAGCTGAACTCATAGCCAAATCAAAAAAGCCACAAAATGTGGCAGAGACGTTAATACTACCTGCCTGTAAAGCCATCGTGAGCGAGATGCTAGGTCCTGATGCATTTAAAGAAGTAGCTCGAGTTCCTCTCTCAGATAATACGATTGCCAGACGTATTGATGACATGTCTACAGACATCGAAAATGTTGTTTTGGAAAAGATATGCATCAGCGGGATATTTGCATGGCAACTTGATGAGTCTACAGACATTAGTGGACATGCTCAACTGTTGGCCAATGTGCGTTTTGTGGATGGACACGCCATCAGAGAAAACTTTCTATTTTGCAAAGCACTGCCAGAAAAAACAACAGGTGAGGAAATTTTTCGGTCACATCAGAATATTTTGAACAAAGAGGACTTGAGTGGGAAAACTGCGCGAGTGTCTGCACTGATAGAGCAGCAGCCATGGTCGGGCGCACCAAACGCTTCGTTAGCAGAGCTAAAGAGAACCATCCAAATGTTATTGTTACACACTGTTTTTTGCACCGTGAGGCGCTTTTGTTGCATAGACTTTACCAGGAGACCTAGCGCCTGTGTTGGGTGATGTCATGCGGATGGTAAACATTGTAAAGTCAAGACCTCTGAAAAGCCGCATCATCGTCGTCGTCGTAGCATACTCTTGTCAGAGCGTAGCTTGTCTTACGGCAGTACGGTAAAAATGTCTGTTTAGAGCAGTCCTAGTTGCTTTTTCCATAGACCCGAAAGCCTCCTTCACTGTTCTTTCCCATCTACATCTTGGCCTTCCTCTACTTCATTTTCCAGGAATGTGTGCCTCAAGCACGCGCTTCTCCATCCCATCATGCCTCACTATATGACCAAAGTATGGCAGCTTCTGTCTCCTTACATATTGCAGCAGCCGGTCACGAGTTACTTCCAGCTCATTCCCGATGTCTTCATTTGTGCGCCTTTCCACCCTGGGGCCTCTCAGAATCCTGCAGTAGCGTTTATTTTCCAATGCTGTGGTTTTATTCTCATCTGTCTTCTGAAGAACCCAAGCCTCACAGGCATAAGTAGCTATCGGGAAGATGCAGGTTCTGAGAGCTCTGAGCTTTGTCTCCTTATCCTGTCTGCCTTCATTTCTTCATACCATTCAAGGCTTTTAAACCCATGGCCAGTGTACTCTTAATGTCCTCGCTCACATCACCATCACTCTGGATTCTCGCACCGAGATACTTAAAATAGGCATTGGCAACGCTCTGCATAAACTCTAATGGAATGCGTAACAGCTGAACTGGGGCGGTAAACAAGCCTCAGAAAACTTATAAAAAATGTCATAAATACCATTTTCATACAAAAATAACACCATGGTTTGATTAAAAGCAACCTTTTCAATAGGATACCCGCATTTCATACATGAACTATTAAGGCCAAAAACGCGATTTGAACAGAGCTATTGTTCGCCCGTTGGATGAATGCGTGACCTCAATTTGCGCCGTGTTTACAAATTTTCAAGTGCACGGCGTGGCAAAAATAACCATTTAGGAGGTAGATTTCAAATAGCCCGCGCCGACGTCTTATCCCAGCTACGGCCCTGATTTGCTTACAGCCATCTAATTTGAGGAATTATGAGTCTGTTCATCCAGGCTAGACCTCCAGGGGATGTGAAATAAGTTCGACAGAAGTTGGTGAAGTTCGTCGCGAGTTCGCCGTGATTTCTTCTCAAACAATAGCAAGAAAGGTGAGCGTATTTTTTACTGTACCCTACATAGTTTGTTGACAGAATATCCTGTGACCCTATTTGTGAAGTTTCAGTAAAATATACCAAGGAATAAACCGGCGCCAGGCCTTTGAAGCCCACCTGTCACAAGATTCATTCACGTATATGCTTCAATTCGAGACTGCAAGGACGGAAATCTGAATAATCAATTAGGAAAAATTCTCGGCTCTCGGTAATTCTGTATATCGTTTAAACATTTTGTCAATCGGATTATGAAAGAAGACTGAAAATAAGCGCCCGCTTTTTGTTTGGGTGTAAAAGCGCGTATTTAAAGGAGAATACATTGCATATTGATTAAGCATTGAACTCTGCATAAGTCGAACTGTTTTAATATTTGTTGATGACATTGCTTCGGCTTCCTGGAAGCAAGTACGCGCAAATCTGCTGTCTAGTGAGCATTTCAGGTTCGATGTACTGAGTAATAATGCCACGGAAATTTTAACTGGCCCGTCATTCTGCCGAATAGTCTTACTAAACTAGTTAATCGTTTGATTGCTAATCAAGCAAAGGGGAGGTTTCTGCCTCACCAAACTAACCTCCACCGCACGTCACTGTGTTTTATTATGAATTATTCACAGTAGCTCATTGAAACTATCATGGGAGGAGGGTATATGGACATAGTGAAAAACAGTGCAAAGTTTTTTTTTTTTTTTATTCACCACGGGTTATTGAAGGGGGAACGTTTGATTCATTTCGTAGCAGTGGGAGGGCAAACAACTGCCGGCATCAGCGACACTGCATTTTATATAGTAGTGGGCGAGTAGCGTTAATGTTTGCCCTCCCACCGATAATTTTGACATTTTTGCAGGCCATTGATCCAAAAAAACTTCACAGGCAACCCATTCATACCATTTTTTAATATCAGTGCAAAACCTAATGTTTGTTGAACATAATTGGGTGAAATTCAATGCATTTTCCATTAAAAAGGGCCTAGGGGGTGCTGCTGTACTTCAGAAAAGGGGCAGATGACTTTAGCATCAATTATTTCTGTTAGGGTACCTTATGGATAATTTGGCCTGGTTTATTTCTGCATAGACTGTATTTTCAAAAATGCCCTCAGGCTTCACCCCCCAATTTTCACAGTGGGTTTTGTTGAAAAATGCCGAAGTCAGCCATTTTTGGGACCCTGTGGCTCTGAGGCCCTTTCCTGTAAAGGCGTTGGACTTGTGGCAAACTCTTCGTCTGTGTCTTCTGTACTTACCAGCAAAAAATCATTAGAAAATAATAAAAACTTTGTTCTCAGCAACTCAAGAAATGTTGTCCTTTTATTCATTTGTATTGCCCATGCCTACTTAAAATGATCAACCTCCTCCAGTATTGACCCATCAACACTAACTCTTTCAACATTTCCATCATCCTCTCTGACTACTGGCATGACATTTGTTTTAGAAGCATTCATTTTCAAACCATATTCTTTGCTCTTTTCATTTAGTGTGGTGACATATCTCTTCGGACCAGATCTTGACTTAGAAATCATAGCTGTATCATCTGCATATCGAAGATCACCCATCTTCACACCTCCTACATGTAGCAAATCAAACTGCTCTGTTTGACCATCTTCCAACAGTTCCCTCATTATGTTCTCTGTGTAAATGTTGGAAAGCGCCGGAGAAAGTATACATCCTTGTCGGACACCCTTCTCGATAGCAAACCGGTTTGTAGTGCCACACTCCAGCCTGACTGCTGACTGCTGATCCCCATGCAGAGATTTCATCAGCTTTATCACGTGGTGCAAAGCCCATCTTCAACATCACATTCCACAGATGTTTGTGTCTGACATTATCGAAGGCTTTGGAGTATTCCCCAAAACAGATGTACAAATCTTGGTTCATCTCCCGACACTTCTGAATCAGTAGCTGAAGATTAAATATGTGGTCTCTGGTACCTCTATGCTTCATGAAACCAGCTTGTGCAGCATCCATTTCCGTCTCCAGTATCTGAGTCATTCTGTTCAGGAGTATTTTCAGTATGATCTTACTTGCGTGACAGATGAGGGATATTGTTCTATAATTTTCACAGCATTGCAAGTCTCCCTTCTTTGGCAAAGGAACAAACAGAGCACGACACCAGTCGACAGGCCATTCCCCAGTCTGCCAGATCTTCACACAAAGCTTGTGCATCCGCTGCTTCTCCAACAGCAAGTAGTGCAAACAGAAAAGCCGCATATTTGCATCTTTATTTGAGGAAATGGGAGCGGAGCACACAACCTTATTGCTCCATACAGAAGTCCGATGGCTGTTCCGCGGCAAAGTGCTGGCCCGTGTGTGTGAGCTGCGGGAGGAACTTAAAATTTTTCTGACTGATGAGAGGTGCGATGATGCAAAGCTGCTTGCAAGTGATGAGTGGTGTGCAAGGCTGGCATACCTGGCAGATATATTTCAGCATTTGAATGAACTGGACACACGAATGCAAGGCCCAAATGAAAACCTGCTCACAAGCACAGACAAAATAAATGGATTCCATTCAAAGGTGCACCTCTGGCAACAACATCTTGAAAGTACCAACCTTGGCATGTTCCCCCTCACCCAAAAATGGCAAGAAGATGTCAACACTGCTGCACTACGTGAGATAATAGGTAAACATTTGAAAACTCTTGAGGAGAAGTTGTCATTTTATTTCCCCACAACCTTCACCAAATCGCTTGACTGGGTTAGGGACCCATACAGCTCAGAAGCAGTCTTTGGAAAGGACATGACTTTGCAGGAGCAGGAGGAACTAACTGAACTGAGACAAGACCGTGGTTTAAAGCTAAGCTTTGCTGATCTACCTTTGGACTGTTTTTGGTTGACGGCTGCCAAAGAGTTTCCCATTCTGGCAAACAGAGCTGTTTCGACATTGCTCCCATTTTCCACAACGTATCTATGTGAGCTTAGCTTTTCAAGCATAACTGCTGTAAAAACTAAAAACAGAGAGAGACTGAGAGCTGTTGAGGAAGAGCTTTGTGAGTGCCTTTCTTCAGTTCCTACAGGATATCAGCTTTGTGTTCATCTAAACAGGCCCAGGTTTCACACTAAATTCAGAAATTATATTGGCCATGTTTCCCAGATTCATTTAAGAAGATCTTAGCGCTAAGAGCTTCTTTAGGTCCTTCTTAAGGCTCCAGTAAGAAGCAAACGTGTTTCCCAGATTCCTTCTTAGCCTAAGATGATCTTTTGTTAAGAGGGATTTGAAAGAAGGGTCTGGAGCACTCTTAACGCCCTTCTTAGCGATGAAACACTGCAGATACAGCCGCGTCAGGCAAATCAATGTGACACAAAGCAAGGAGATATTAATGCAGTGCGTACGGTTCGTCCTTATTTTATCGCCCCCCCCCCTTCTTTCATGCACCATTACCACCCATTAAGCATTTAAAATGAGGGAAAACTTACATCTCCCCTCTGTGGTTCCATGTGTTGAAATATTTTACCGTATTTCCCTAATTTTTACCTAGTATTTCCTGTCTCCTACTTGGCCACTTGTTGTACGCTCTATATATAAAGCAACTTGAGCTGCATGTCTCAATTCAAGTTGAAAAAGGTTTAACCGCATGATTTCACGTATGTAATGTTATGATTTCATTTTATGTTTTCATTCTTATTTTTCTGATTTCTTATCTGTGTTATTGGTCTTTATCTGCGTCCCTTTGTTTTCAGACATTCCGCTGCGTGCGCAATGGCATTACGCACGTCAATGACGTGCGGTCGGAGGTTAGTTTGGTGAGGCAGAATCCTTCCCTTTGCTTGATTAGCAATCAGACGATTAACTAGTTTAGTAAGACTATTCGGCAGAATGACAGGCCAGTTTAAGTTTCCGCGGCGTTATTACTCAGTATATCGAACCTGAAATGCTCACTAGACAGCAGATTTGTGCGTACTTGCTTCCAGGAAGCCGAAGCAATGTCATCAACAAATATTAAAACAGTTCGACTTATGCAGAGTTCAATGCTTAATCAAAATACAATGTATTCTCCTTTAATTACGCGCTTTTACACCCAAACAAACAAACAAACAAACAAAAGCGGGCGTTTATTTTCAGTATTCTTTCATAATCCGATTAACAAAATGTTTAAACGATATACAGAATTACCGAGAGCTGAGAATTTTTCCTAATTGATTATTCAGATTTCCATCCTTGCAGTCTCGAATTGAAGCGTATACGTGAATGAATCTTTTTGTCATTATCTCCTCTATCAGTATCAGGCTTCCTATAGGCTTGGCCTTAATTGTTTTGATTGTCAATCAGGAATAGTATGTGGGAACAGGTTCACAAAATCCTGTGATAAAAGTTTGGGTCACTGCCTCACCTCACCGCACGTCTCTGGCTTCCTGTAAGCAAGTGCGCACAAATCTGCAGTTTCTTGAGGATTTCAGGTTCGATGTAGCCTACTGAGTAATAACGCCGCGGAAACTTAAACTGGCCCGTCATTCTTACTAAACTAGTTAATCGTCTGATTGCTAATCAAGCAAAGGGGAGGTTCCTGCCTCACCAAACTAACCTCCGAACGCACGTCACTGACGCACGTTCATTTTTAACATTATACACCACTTGTTACATCAAAACTTCAGTTGTGTGCACGTAAGTATGTGGAACAATCGGTTACTCTGACATCGATTGATCAGTTGAGCTCCAGTTAAGAAGGCAGTTAAGAAGGGCACTAAGAACTCATCTGGGAAACACTCTTATCCTAAGGCTCCCTCTTAGCTGAACTCTTCTTTAGAGCCTTTTAACTCCTTAAGAACGCTCTTAACTGAGAAACACGGCCATTGTCATTATCAGAGGTGTATAGTAACGAAGTACATGTTCTTCGTTACAGTACTTAAGTAGTTTTTTTTTTTTTGAGGATTTGTACTTTACTTGAGTTTTTTTTTTTTTAAACCGAGACTTTTACTTTTACTCTACTTCATTTAAAGCATAAAAAGTATATCTTTACTTCGTTACTTTGACACTGGCCACTTCGTTACTCGTTACAAATTAAAATATGAATGTAATTAATCATTTAAGGATTATCTAGATTTGGCGTGTTCGAGAAGCACAACGGTGCTCGGCAGGTTATCTTTGTGCAGATGTGTCCGCCAGCGGACATGGTGCTGCAAATGTATGCATGCAGTTACAATATTCTATCACTAGATGGCACACCCGGATCATGGACGAGTTCACTCCAATCCCTGTATTTCAGGAGTTGCCTGAATTAAAATACTCACATAAGCCTGATGTGCAAACTGCTCAATATACTTGCCCATAGTATCTATCCAGCAATTCAAAGAAATTATTTCTTGCTACAGAAACAATCGTTGTCCTCTGCAGCTTGACCACTTCAGCTACAGTGAGCCAATGGTATCCCAATTAGTAGTTAAGAAAAATCAGTTTTCTGAAGCAAAAATTCGACATGGTATTGATCCTATGTCATTCTACTATTAATCTTAGTCAATTATAGTGGTTTTTTAAACCGCCAGTAAGTTCAAAGAAGAAGTATATAAAGCAGAGACTGCCTGTTTGTTTTTTGAATGCTGTATCTTTCACACACCTGAAAATTGGTTAAAGAGCACAAGGAGAGAACAAAGAGTGGTTGTTTTGCTTATTTCTATGCGCACTATGAAAAATACCTTGTACTTGTACTTGCACTTTTGATACTTAAGTATATTTTTTCACACGTTTGGAACTTATGTACATTTGATGTGAGCTACTTTAAGACTTTTACTCAAGTAATTTTCTTATGGGTGACTTCAACTTCTACCAAAGTAACTTTCAGTTATGGTACTATGGGGCGCCGTTTGTAAAATATGGCGTGTTGTTTTATACCGTACAATTTTTGCACATTTAGCGTCAAAAACCGGGAAAAAAGAGTGTGGCCATTTTAAACCGTTTCTTTTTCACACATTTACGAACAAATATGTTTAAATTGGTGTAGAAATGGTGATATCGTTTTTTGTAGTGTAACTTTTTGTAGAAGGAAAAAGAGGACATTAAATATAAATCGAATTGCTAAATATAAATCTACATTATATATATATATATATATATGCATATACACTGCCCGGACAAAAAAAAAAGTCGCACACTCAAATATTTAGTTGGAACCTCTGTAGCTTTGATTACAGTGCATATTCCTCTTGTCATTGTTTTGACAACTATACGCAATGCCAGAACATTTATTTTCTATCAGAAATGCCGTAATTTTTGGCCGAGATCTTATCTTCTCGACAAAATAGTTGAACCACTCGGTGGTCTTTCTTGAGCACATCCCAATAACTTTTAATGTGGTTAAGGACAGGACTTTGTGGTGGCAAATTTGTTTGTGAAAATGATTCCTCATACTTATTTTTGTCATTCATGGTTTTCTTTGCTAAATACAGGCCAATAACTTGCCCATTCTGAAATACTGTAACATCTTTTCCACCATCAAGGGATGTGTCTTCTGACATGATTTTTTAAGAAATGAGTAGCGATGCGCTTCATCAGTCAGGGTAAAAATGATTATTGCCAGCTGAAACATATTAATAACTGCAATAATGATCCAATTATACAATTTGTTCATTAATTTCCAAACGGTGACTTTTTTTTTGGCTGGACAGTGTATGTGTGTATATATATATATATATATATATATATATATATATATATATATAAATTTAGGATTTAAGATTTAAGGTTTAGATTCAACCTGTTTGCCAGTAGATGGCACTGTCATCTTAGCATTGCTGTTCTGTGGGTCGTACAAGACTTAAGCTGGATTTATGGTTCTGCGTCGACTCCACGCAAAGGGCACGCCGTCGCCTCGACACCGTCGTGGACCTTTCGAAGTTCTGCATTGAGGTCGTTTGTGTCATGCTGTGCCGCGAAGCAATTCACCGACAAACTGCTAGGTGGCATCAGGTTTCCGAAGGACCTGTAGTGAAATCACTTGAGACTCGAGTAGAGTGGACCAATCAGTGCCCTTGCGGTCTGCGTCGCTTTGACGTGCAGTTAAAAAATTTTCGAGGTGCACAGAAGGCGATGCAGAGGCTCTGCGGCGGGGATTCACGTCACCGCAGAGGCTCTGCGTAGCGACGGCGTCAGTTAGACGCAGAACCATAAATCCAGCTTTAAGCATGAAGACAGCTCGAGCGAGTAGTAACAGCGTGCTAGTGAGAAATTGCGACGGGTATAAGCCAAGATTTGGCAACAACCATACGGATGGCTGTTTCCTTAGGTGTACGGGCAGCGATATTTTTTTCCATACCGTTAATGCGTCGCTACTCTGGAATTCTGGTCCCCCCACTTCACTTTTGTCCCATAATCGCATCAATTTGCGTCTTGATTACGCCAACAAAATAAGGCTACAGTTTGCATACTGTCTTACTCGCTAGCGAGCTGGTTGGCTATCTAGCTTGCAAACTAAAGTGATATCGAACTGTGTTATAGCTGAAAAACACTGTTATGAATTTTATGAATGTTAATGTTATGAAAAACACTGCTCTAACCACTATCAATGTGCATGTGGAATATCAGAACGATCGGATAAGAATTGCAGTCTGTAGAGCGTTCACAAGAAAATCTCTATGGACACGGATGCGCGACGACCGCAAATCCATAGTACCCCCGGACACTCCGTCCAGGGATACAATAATTTTACCATATTTTCTTTTAGTTCCTTCCACACAATGCAATTAAGCTGGCCTGTACAATTTTTTGAGGTAATCGGTTTCCACAAAACATTTGAGTTCACCACACTATCAGGGTTTACAGTGTGTCAGTCGATTGAATGGGAGTCATCACCTGTTATTATGGCGACAGTTATGGGCTAGTGGGGTCCTACTGCTCCTGTTACCATTGATTGATATCATTAATCAGGTGGATGGAAGTTGTGTTTTCTCACATGATGACTGCTGAAAAACAGGAAGTGACATACTCTGAATATATAGAGCGAAAGTTTGCACGAGGCTGGAGGCTTGTTCACACTCCATTAACAGATGATGATGCCCATTAAATTGACTGATAACAATCAAAGCCGGTAATCAGGACTTCAGCAGTTAGTGACCTCAGATCAGATTCAGCTCCCCTGTCCAGGTCCATCACGCTTCAAAGTAAGCGACAGATCCCTGCTCTCAGTTGCAAAGCAGCCTACGTTGGCTTTTGGACGTAGAGTCGGCTTCAGCGTGGGAGATTTACGGCCTCATCTCTCGATCTCCCCCTCCCTTTCGCTCAGCAACAGAGAGCGATGATGGCCGATTAGGATGGTAACAGCTCTCTCCCTGTGCTGCTCTCTTTGACTCAATCTGACAGCTGCAACTCTGCCCAAGGTTCTGGCAGTAAGTCATTCAGCACAGTGCTGGACATCCCACCGCAGTACAGCTCCACAAATCACCCCCCATGTCAGAGTGGCAGGGAGGCGCTGGCAAAACATGGCCGTCCTCAAATGCTTTGCTGCATGTCTGTGCAGTGAATACATTTAACTGATAATGCAAAAATCATGTTGTAATAATTATGCTGTGCAATTTTCTCTTGGTAACACTGACCGTATATGCCTCGTTTGGGTGCTATATTTGTCAAGACAGAAGCCAGTACTGACATTTTTGCCAAGCGAGATTGATGCGCATTAATTTAATTGCCATGATTTCTTTTCTGCATGCTTGCTTGGATATTTCTAGTTGTTTGCAGCATATTAGTGTGTCTGGTGAGAGCCATGCCTCAGCAAGAGTACACCTGAGGCTAGTGGATTTGGCATTTATGCAAGTACAGACATTTTTTAAAGTTACTGTTTGTAATACAATCATTTAATTCGGTCATTAATCCTATGAAGCTGGATTTAAAACAATTTTCAACTTCTGAGTGCAGAACAATAATATTCTTTTTATGAAAGAGAGGTTTGCAATGTTATTCTGAACCCACTCTTAGTCTCAAATTGTGTTACGTATATTGTGTTCAAACCTCATCCAGGTTATGGCATAAATAATTATTTGTAAGTGTGATATTTAAATGTTTTAATGCAATTATTTATTTTTATTTATTCATTTGATTATAATATAGTTATGTATACTGGCCATTTTAATGTTTTAGTGTAACAATACAGTACACAGGGATTAATTTAAATGGTTGCAGTGTCGTAAAAAACTAGATTATTAGATCATTTAAGTTCTCTCAGCATACGTATTTTCATCTGAAACTCAAATCATCTGAAACACTTCCATATAAACAGACGTTGTGAAGCTCACATACTGATTTTGCTGACACTGGTACAGACATGGATTGACACAATTTTCTGGTGATTCTTTGAGCTGCAGTTGCGTGGTTATTAGCCATTATCCTACCAATTTTCATTCGCCTGTCCTTGTCAGAGTGCATTTATTTGGGGGCACGGTTCTTTTTTGCTGTTTCTGTTTTATTTTTGCATTTTGCATACAGTATGTGAAGAGGAACTGACATCACCAATCAATTGGGGCTGACATCATCGATCAATTAATCAGTTATCAATAGCAATTAGTTATTATTCAGTTATTCACAGTATTATACAGTATTATCAATCTCATTATCATGTAGCAGCATTTAAACACTGAGTTAATATTCTTATAATTATGCATGCTTGTTTTATTATTAGTTTTAATTGTAGTATGTTTATGTATTAGAATATGAAGAGTATGTTTGTAAAACTAATATTAGACTGTAAAAGGAGTGCAATTCTTTTTCCTGCTCTGAAGGTCTTTTTTCGTGCATCTCAGGACATGGGCTGTGTTTGGGACTGGAGACCAGGATGTGTGGGTGTTATTCCATAAATAGAAATCATAAGATAGGAAACGGCACCATTTAGCAGCGCACATTTAAGTTATTTATCTGCCTCTAGGAATTGCCTGTGTCAGAATGGTAAGATTATGCACAGATTTAAACTGCATTCTTTTGTAGAATTGGTTTGTGAGTGTATTAATCTAAAATGCTTATTCCTGTGATACTGATTATAAAGGTGCATATTCTGATTGCCAATAACCCTGATCACGTCACTATTCGCCGTAAAGTATACGGGATGTTTAGTCCATGGGGGACACTATTGTTGTCTGGTACACCATCTGTTGCAAAGATGGCTATGCTAATTTTAGATGAATAAATTAGTCTGAATGTGGATGGGACCCTGGTCAGTGTCAACTTGACCCGAAGTAAGGATGCATCTGTAGGATGCCAATGGAATAAGAAAATTTTCACTTGTCAAGCAAATAGTAACTTAAAACAAGTTACTATTTGCTTGACCAGTGAAAATTTACTTATCCTATTGGCAAGCTAGTCAAAATTACATCAAATCAAGGACAGATTTTTTGTCTTACCAAGAAAAATGGTGATAGAAATAAATGTTTCAAGTCTCAAAATAAGTAAATTCATCTTACCAAGTATATTCATCTTCATTTTTTGCAGTGTGGGGCCACTAAAACTTTGTGAAGAGTAACTGTGAGAGAGAGGTATAGATATATCTTAATGAGATAATTGAGTAATGAGAAGCAGGTGCAAGGAATTAGAAGGCTGAGGTGATCAGTACTCCGGTGACGAGGAGCGATACAGGCGTGGCATGATAGTTCCACCCCCATTCCCGAGGAGTGGATGCTGCTGTTTACCTGGAGGGCAACAACAGTGACAAGGAGCAGGCCGGTCTGGATGGGATGGAAAGTATTCGGTGACGAGGAGCAGGCCGGTCTGGATGGGTATGATGGTATTCAGTGATGAGGAGCTGGCCGGTCTGGATGGGTATGATGGTATTCAGTGATGAGGAGCAGGCCGACCGGTCTGGATGGATTTGATGGGATTCGGTAATGAGGAACAGGCCGGTATAGATGGGTTTATTGGTATTCGGTGACAAGGAGCAGACCGGTATGGATGGGTTTGATGGTATTCAGTGACGAGGAGTAGACCGGTCTGGATGGGTGTGATAGGGTTCGGTAACGAGGAGCAGGCCGGTCTGGATGGGTTTGATGGTATTCGGTGACGAGGAACAGGCCGGTCTGGATAGGTTTGATGGGATTCGGTGACGAGGAACAGGCCGGTCTGGATAGGTTTGATGGGATTCGGTGACGAGGAACAGGCCGGTCTGGAGGGTTTGATTGGATTCGGTGACGAGGAGCATGCCGGTCTGGATGGGTTTGGTGGGAATCGGTAACGAGGAGCAGGCCGGTCTTGATGGGTTTGATGAGAATCGGTGACAAAAAACAGGCCGGTCTTGATGGGTTTGATGAGAATCGGTGACAAAAAACAGGCCGGTCTGGATGGGTTTGATGGTATTCGGTGACGAGGAGCAGGCCGGTCTGGATGGGTTTGGTGGGAATCGGTAATGAGGAGCAGGCCGGTCTGGATGGGTTTGATGGTATTCGATGACGAGGAGCAGGCCGGTCTGGATGGGTTTGATGGGATTCAGTGACAAAGAACAGGCCGGTCAGGATGAGTCTAATGATATTCGGAGGCGAGGAACAAGCTGATTTGGATGGGTTTGATGGTATTCGGTGACAAGGAGAAGGTCGGTCTGGATGGGTTTGATGGGATTTGGTGATGAGGAGGAGGCCGGTCTGGATGGGTGTGATGGGATTCGGTGACGAGGAGGAGGCTGGTCTGGATGGGTTTTATGGGATTAGATGAAGAGGAGCAGCCCAGTCTGGATGGTTTTGATAGTATTTGGTGACGAGGAGCAGGCCGGTTTGGATGGGTTTGACGGTATTTGGTGACGAGGAGGAGGCCGGTCTGGATGGGTTTGATGGTATTTGGTGACAAGGAGCAGGCCGGTCTGGATGGGTTTTATGGTTTTTTGTGGCAAGGAGCAGGCCGGTCTGGATGGGTTTGAAGGTATTCACTGATGAGGTTCGGGTCCAGGATGTCATGAGCAGGAACTCTACTCCTCTCTTCGGGACCATAACCCTCCCAGTCTGCCAGGTTCTGTATGCATCCTTCTCGTTGTCTGAAATCGAGGAGGGAGCGTACCCGGTAAGCTGGTTTGTTGTCGACCTCCACCCCACCTGCTGATCTTGATGACCTGGAGAGGAGAATCACAGCTGAATTTGAACTCCTGAGGCCGAACAGTGCCATGATTAGATGTGCTGTCGCAGACATGTTGAGGAGGGCACAAATTTGTGTGGCGAGGAATGGGCCCATGTGCAGGACTAAATGTGCTGCTGGTATCCTTTGATATTTGACGTGTCTGCCTTTCAGTTAAAATCCTTCAGTCATACTTTTCCAATCTTGACTCACTGAGCAAACTTTGCCATTCATTTTCAGTTTCTCACTGTGAAATCTTTGTATCGAGGGTAGGGGGTCAACATGTAATTTTTTTTCCTGTTTTATGCATGCAAGTGAATCACCAATAGAACTTGTCATCCATGATGACAGATCTCATATTAACCCTTGCACTTCCATGCACAACAGACTTTTATTTTGCAAATTCAAATTAGCCGTGTTCACTGAAGCGTGAAAACTGAACCGCGACACTGGTGTCAATCAAGGGAGAATGACATGGTCTATCAACATGTATGACCTGATTTTCAAAACATCTTCGCATTTTAGTTTTATTGTGATTTTCCTGAGAGTCTCATTTTTTCTGATACACCCTATACCAGGGGTCTTCAACGGTGTTCCTGGGGACCCAATGTGTATGCTGGTTTTTGTTCCAACCACAATTGTAATTGCAGAATTTTAACAAGTTTTTAATTTGTCTTACGTGCATTTAATGTTTTGAGTTATTTGCCCTCTAACTCACAAGTTAACAAGAAATATCTATGTTTGCCATCAAGAATAAAAAAAATACCATACCCACATTGCGATGTATTGGAAATAAAAGTGTAAAACAAGAGAGAACCATGTAACCAATCAAATTAAAGATTTAAAGTTGGCTCCTAATTGGCGAATACTAATTGGCACATCATGACAAATTTATTTGACAAGCAAATGGTAAAGAGTCAAGCCAGTTTTGTGTTATATTAATCTAATTAAGTTCACCTTAAGTTTTTTGAAAGAACTTGAAACACGTGTCCAGCAGCCTAATTTTGGGTGTACTGATTTCCTCAGTGTCTAATTTGATCTGTTTGAAATGTTATATTACTTGAAATTTCTTGCAGTATAGAAATAAACACACCAGGGTATTCTCTTCTTCATAGCACATATGGATGTTTCTAAGTTACATTTGGCTAAAGAGAGTAATTACCAACTCTAAACATGAAAAACACCTAATTAAGACATTAACAGCTTGTTAAAATCTTGCGATTGTAATTGTGGTTGAAACAAAAACCAGCATACACAGTGGGTCCCCAGGAACGATGTTGAAGACCACTGCCCTATACATTAGCAAGCCAGTTTGCAATTCTGTCTACTTAGCATATTTATGTGCGGTAATGCGACTGCAGCCAAGATGAACACTTCAGATTCGACCTTTGACTATCTATGAATTGGACAAAGACGCAAACCGAGCATTACGTTGGACTGGATCATGTTAGATTTACGATTCTGCATTTGTTTTATTTTCCCCATCGATCCAAAGCTGTTCGGGATATTGTTGTTTCATCTGAAAGTTGGTCGGGACGTTTCCCGCCCATCCCTACCCAAATCTACGCCTATGCATGTCCCATTGATATAATTCTGTGATGTGTTTACTCCACAAAGCCTATTGGTGTGATGTCCGATTACTTACGAGACACTTTCGATTTAACACAGCAAAAAGAAAATAGCGCCATGGGCACTGTAGCTCACTTGGTTTATTTCAGGCTTTAGTGTTATTTCAGCTCACAACTGGTAGTATTTTTTATGCTTGGGTCCAACACTGGGACATTGAAGACACCTTTTGTAATTTGTGTTGGAAAAAAATATTTATAACCACAAGCGGTAACTACGGGGTCCAAGCAACATGAGGGAATCATCAGTTTTGAAGCAGTGAGGACACAAATTGTACAACCCCAATTCCGAAATAGTTGGGACAAAGTGTAAATTGTGAATAAAATCAAAATGCAATGACTTTCAGGTCACATGAGCCAATATGTTATTTACAATAGAACAAAAATAACATTTCAAATGTTGAAACTGAGACATTTTACATTTTTATCCACAAAATGAACTGATTTCAAATTTTCTGGCTGCAACAGGTCTCAAAAAAGTTGGGACACGGGCAAAAAAAGGGCTGAAAAACCTATTAATATATAAGAGAATCAGCTGAAAAAACATTTGGCAAGTAATTAAGTTAATGTCTTGGAGAGGCTGAGTGGAACTGTGGAATACTTAAAAAACAATGTTCCTCAATGTCAAATTGCAAAGGCTTTGAAGGTCTCATCATCGACAGTGCATAACATCATCAAAAGATTCAGAGAAACTAGAAAAATCTCTGTGCGTAAGGGACAAGTGTAATGTGGGAAAAAAAAAAAAAAAAAAAAAAGCACTAGATGGCAGTATTGACATTTTTTTGTTAAGCAGTCTGGAGCTAGGTTTGGGGGCATGTCCCGGCATGCCTCAGAGGGGCTGGAAAAGAGTATATAAGGAGAAAAATCGAGAGAGTGTAGTAGTAGGAGAAATTGCAAGGAGAAATTGTGGAAGGATACATTTGACCAGACCTGTCACTCTTTTCAAGACCTGTGAAGCTTTTGTGGATTTTTGCCTGTGTTGGAGCATTTTCCTGTACCAGGACATCGCAAACATAGCAGCCCATCTCAATTACCAAGGACTGTAACTATCTTTTTTTTTTATTTCAATCTTGGTCAGTAGGGTAGAGCGTAGATTAGTTCTAAGTGTTTGTTTAATTAAATCTGTTGAAGTTTAAGAATTTTGTCTGTCATCCCTTGCTGTCCGTGACGTCATAACAAATTGGGGCCATAAACAAATTGGGGGCTCGGGTCCGGATAGACCATTGTGTGAGTCATTTATTGAAAATCTAAAATTTCAAATTGTGAAATTGTTTTTTGAATTTTCCTAGATATATATTGGCAGATCAACAGCAATGGATGATTTCTTGGCATCACCAACCGTAGGGTTTTGAAGTCTTTTAAAAAAGACAGAACTGCTAGAAATATGCAGACAGTTAGAGCTGACAGATGTAAAACCAGCCATGCGAAAAAGCAAGACTGTCTAGAGAGATTGTTGAATATTACATTGATAAAAATGTGTTTGCACCAGGAGATCTGGAACAGTTTCCAGTGGAAAATCCAAATGTAGAAATGGAACTTAAATTAAGAATGCTAAAGATAGAACGGAGGAAAAAGAAAAGCAAAGAGAGTTCGAGAGAGCAGAAAGAGAGAAAGAAAGGCAGTTTGAGTTAGAAAAATTAGCAAGAGAAGAGAAAAAGAAAGAGAGAAAGAGGAAAGAGCAGAAAGAGAAAGAGAGAGACAGAGAGATTTCGATTTAGAAAAATTAGACAGGGAAGAAAGGCTCCAAATGGAGCAACTAAAAAATTAAAATGGAAGCCGAAAACAAATTTCGTGCCTAGCCAGGAGAGTAAAGCTGGTGCCTCCATTCTCAGAGAAGGAGGTTGATAAGTATTTCCAGTGCTTCGAGAAGGTAGCTAAGAGTTGTCAGTGGCCAAAGGAATACTGGCCTCTGATGTTGCAAACTGTCCTCAAGGGTAAAGCTCAGCAAGCCTATTCGGCTTTTGTCTGTGGATGATTCCTCTGATTATGAGGTTGTCAAAAAGGTTATTTTGACAGCTTATGAGTTGGTTCCAGAGGCTTACCGACAAAAATTCAGAGGTCTGAAGAAATCTGACAATCAGACTTATGTGGAATTTGCTAACGAGAAGAAGGTTTGCTTTGAGCGCTGGTGTACTTCTGTGGAGGTCAAGGATGATTTCAACTCACTAAAAGAGATGGTGTTAGTTGAAGAATTCAAGAACTGTGTCAAGGATGATATTAAGACCTACCTTAATGAGAAGCAAGCACTGAATTTGCAATCAGCTGCCAAGTTTGCAGACGAATATGTTCTTACCCATAAGTCCAAATTTCAGTCTAGCAGTAACAATAGATGGTCCCAATTTCAGAAAAAAAGACAAATCTGGTGATGGTGCTCAGAAATCCAGTCAAAGGTCTGATCAAAGTGTGAAAGCTGACACTGACAAAAGTGGTCTAGTTTGCAATTATTGCAAGAAATCTGGTCATGTTACAACTAACTGTTGGTTCCTTAAAGCTAAGAAAGAAAAAGAAAAGGATACCAAACCCAATGCCTTTGTGAAGACAAGGTTAGAAACCCCTGTAGTAGATGACCGATCTGCTAAAATTGCCTGCTCCTTGTGAGGCAAAGAAGCCTGATACTGCTGACTTTGTGAGGGAGGAATTTCTTCCATTTGTGTCAGAGGGATTTGTGGCTATGAATGAGCATTCTCCTCCTGTCCCCATATATATCCTAAGGGATACCGGAGCTTCTCAGTCACTTTTGTTGATGGACTCCTTGGAGTTACGTGATGAGACCGCTTCTTGGGGATTTCATACTTGTACAAGGTATTGAAGGGAGGACTGTATCTGTACCCCTGCGCTCTGTATTCTTGAAGTCAGATTTAGTTACAGGACAGGTAAAGGTGGGACTTATGTCAAGTCTACCTATCAAGGGTGTTTTCTGTTGCTAGGCAATGACCTGGCTGGGGCAATGTAGTTCCCCTGTTCATCATACTTCGCAGCCGAGCACTGAAGATGGCGATGAAGACCCATCTCTGTATCCTTCCTGTGCAGTGACTCGTGCTATGGCCAAGAAGGCTCAAGAAGAAGATGATGTGGTGCCGCCCAGCACCTTGAATAGTCATGATTCAGGTGGTTCGCCTCATGACTCTGTTCAGCCTACTATGGTTTCTCCATTTGAGGACTTATCAGACACTTTTATCAGTTCTCTATTCAGCCAGCCAGATGGGTCTGGTGATTCTGATGTGTCTGGAGACTTGTCTCTGTCCAGAAAGCGGTTGATTCAGGAGCAAACCAATGATCCTGAAATTTGTGTACTAAAGAAGAGAGCCCTTCCTAATGAAGAAATAGTCGCAGTTCCAGTTGGGTATTATCTCAAGGATGGAGTGTTGATGCGGAGGTGGCGCCCTCCTGATATCTCTGCTAATGCAGATTGGGCAGTGGTCAAGCAAATTGTTGTTCCGAAGGTCTACAGGAATGAGATCTTAACAATGGCTCATAGTTTGCCTTGAGGAGGTCATCTTAGTGTTAGCAAGACTGTTGACAAGATCATGAAACACTTCTTCTGGCCTGGACTTGGAAAGATGTTTCCAAGTTTTGCAAAAACCTGTCACACTTGTCAGGTAGTTGGAAAACACCAGTTAGACCCACCTGTAGCTCCATTGCAGCCTATCCCAGCATTTGGGGAGCCCTTCTCCAAGGTCATTGTTGATTGTGTTGGTCCATTACCCAAGACTAGATCTGAAATCAATACTTGTTGACAATCATGTGTGCATCCACCAGATTCCTGAAAGCCATACCTCTACGCAACATCAAGGCAACTGCAATCTCGAAGGCTTTGATAAAGTTCTTCACGTTGTTTGGCCTTCCCAGGGAAATTCAGTCAGATCAAGGTAGCAATTTCACTTCCGGATTGTTTCAACAGGTTGTGTATGAACTAGGTGCGAAGCAGATTCTTTCCAGTGCCTATCATCCAGAGAGTCAGGGTGCCTTAGAGCGGTTTCATTCCACTCTCAAGACAATGATGAGGACTTATTGTTATGACCATGAGAAAGACTGGGATGAAGGTGTTCATTTGCTGTTGTTTGCAGCTAGGAAGCAGTGCAGGAGTCTACTGGATTCAGTCCGTTTGAGCTAGTGTTTGGCCATGAAGTGAGGACCTTTGCTATTGTTGAGTGAACAATGGCAAGAGAAAAGAGCCGCATATCAGTCTGTTAGACTATGTTAGCAAGTTCAAGGAAAGATTGCGGCAGCTTGTGACCTAGCCAAAGAGAACTTGAAATCAAGTCAGGGAAAATGAAAAACTTGGTATGATCATAAGGCTAGAAGCCGTGAGTTTAAACCAGGAGACAAGGTTCTTGTGTTGTTTCCCTTGCAGTCCAATCCATTGCAGGCTAGATTTCATGGTCCTTATGAAATTCTGACAAAACTCAATGATCTCAATTACATTGTGAAGACTCCAGATAGGAGAAAGCCAAAACAGTTGTGTCACATTAACATGCCGAAGCCTTATCATGATAGGAATGCTAGGGTTGCAGCTGTCACTTCAGATCCTCCTATGGCCGAGACTTGTGAAGATGAGGGGAGTTTCAAGATGATGAACCTAGAATTAAAGCTGAAGTTCTTTCATGTAAATTGTCAAATTCTGAAGTGTTGCAAAAATCTTGATGTAAAACTTCAGCACTTAGAACCCTCACAGAAAGATCAGTTTGAGAGGTTGATCAAGAAATATAAAGATCTATTTCCTGATGTTCCAAAGAGAGTTTCTATAGCCTCTCATGATGTAGATGTTGGTGATGCCAAACCAATAAAACAGCATCCGTACTGGATGAATCCTGAAAAGAGAAAGATTGCTGAGAAAGAGGTTGAGTGCATGTTAGAACATGATATTATCAGACTCTCTAACTCAGATTGGAGTTCACCCTGTGTTCTAGTTCCAAAACCCGATGGAAGTACTAGATTCTGTACAGATTATCGCAAAGTCAATGCTGTAACTAGAACTGATGTATTTCCAATACCTAGGATTGATGATTGTATCAATAGAGTGGGGCAAGCAAAGTTTCTGACCAAGATTGATTTATTGAAGGGTTATTGGTGTGTGCCTTTAATTGAGAGGGCCAAGAGCTTCTCTGCTTTTGCCACACCATCTGGGTTATACCAGTATGAAGTCCTACCCTTTGGCATGAAAAAAAATACGTTCAAAAGGATGATACAGTCTACAATCGCCGGATTGCCACACACGGGTGCGTATCGACGACCTGATCACATGGAGTGACTCCTGGGATGAACATCTGAAAGATGTAGAGACGTTGTTCCAGCGCTTGACCCAGGCTATCCTGACTGTTAACCTGAACAAGAGTGACTTTGGTTGTGCTACTGTCACGTATCTTGGCTACGCCATAGGCCAGGGTAAGGTGGCACCATAAATGCTAAAGTCCAAGCCATCATGGACTTTCCAGTTCCTGACAACAAAAAGCTTTGGCCGCTTCCTTAGAATGATCGGGTACTACCAAGAAGTTCTGCAAGAACTTTGCTGAGATTGCTCTCAGTCTCACCAACCAACTGAAGAAAGGCGTAAAGTTCACTTGGGATGAAGCATGCCAAAGAGCCTTCGACGCCTGAAGTCTCTGCTGTGTCACTTCCCCCACGCTCAAATCTCCTGACTTCAACAAACTCTCCATGGCGGTCGATGCTAGCGACCAAAGCTTGGGATCTGTGCTCCTACAGAGAAGTGACTCTGATGACATTGAGCATCCCGTGGCATACTTCTCCAGGAAGTTCAATCGCCACCAAAAGAACTATTCCACAATTGAGAAGGAGCTGTTGGCTCTGGTTCTATCCTTACAACACTTTTGAGGTTTATGTTTGTACAGGGCAAAAAAGCCAATGATTGTATATACTGACCACAATCCGTTAATGTCTTTGAGTAAGATGAAAAACAAGAATCGGAGATTGTTGAATTGGAGTTTGAATTTACAGGAGTTGGACTTGGAAATTAAGCATGTAAAGGGTGCTGACAATGTAATTTCCGATTGCTTATCCTGTGTTTGAGTATGTGTATATATATCACCTGTGTTTATTAGCATATTGTATTATATGTATATATATATACAAGTGTCAACTTAACCATTTTTTAGATGAAAAGAAAAATTTTGCCTTTATGAGTCAAAATTTTTCCCTTTTGAATGGAGGTGTAATGTGGAAAAAAAAAATACTAGATGGCAGTATTGACATTTTTTGTTAAGCAGTCTGGAGCTAGGTTTGGGGCATGTCCCGGCATGCCTCAGAGGGGGCTGGAAAAGAGAGTATATAAGGAGAAAAATCGAGAGAGTGTAGTTGTAGGAGAAATTGCAAGGAGAAATTGTGGAAGGATACATTTGACCAGACCTGTCACTCTTTTCAAGACCTGTGAAGCTTTTTGTGGATTTTTGCCTGTGTTGGAGCATTTTCCTGTCCCAGGACATTGCAAATATAGCAGCCCATCTCAATAACCAAGGGACTGTAACTATCTTTTTTTTTTATTTCAATCTTGGTCAGTAGGGTAGAGTGTAGATTAGTTCTAAGTGTTTGTTTAATTAAATCTGTTGAAGTTTAAGAATTTTGTCTGTCATCCCTTGCTGTCCGTGACGTCATAACAAATTGGGGCCATAACACAAGGCTGAAGACCTTTATTGGATGCCCGAGATCTTCGGGCCCTCAGACGCCACTGCATCACTCACCGGCATGATTCTGTCATTGACATTACTAAATGGGCCCAGGAATACTTCGAGAAACCACTGTCTGTAAACACAGTCCGCCGTGCCATCCACAGATGCCACCTAAAACTCTATCATGGAAAAAGGAAGCCATAGTTGAGCATGATCCAGAAGCGCCCTGCCATGTTCTGTGGGCCAAGGCTCATTTAAAAATGGACTGTAGCAAAGTGGCAAAGTGTCCTGTGGTCAGACGAGTCCAAATTTGACATTCTTGTTGGAAATCATGGGCGTCTTGTCCTCCGGGCTAAAGAGGAGAAAAATCACCCCTCCTGCTATCAGCGTTCAGTTCAAAAGCCAGCATCTCTGATGGTATGGGGATGCATTAGTGCATATAGTGTGGGACACTTGCATGTTTTAAAAAGCACCATGAATGCTGAGAGGTACATAAAGGTTGTCGAGCAACATATGCTCCCCTCCAGACAACATCTATTCCATGGAAGGCCTAGTGTATTTCAGCAGGACAATGCAAAACCACATACTGCAGCTATTACAACAGCATGGCTTCGTAGTAGAAGAGTCCGTGTGCTGAACTGGCCTGCCTGCAGTCCTGATCTTTCACCTGTTGAGAACATTTGGCACATAATAAAAAAAAGTCCATCAAAGGAAACCCAAAACTCTCCAGCAGCTGGAAGCCTGTATTAAACAAGAGTGGGATCAAATTCCAATGGCTAAACTCAAGAAACTTGTCTCCTCAATGCCCAGACGCCTCCACTCTGTTAAAAAGAAGAGGGGATGCTACACTATGGTAAACAGGCCCCTGTCCCAACTTTTTTGAGACCTGTAGCAGCCATCAAATTTGAAATGAGCTCATTTTGTGGATAAAATTGTAAAATTGCTCAGTTTCAACATTTGCTATGTTCTCTCTGTTCTATTATTAATAAAATACTGGCTGGTGTGATTTGAAAGTCATTGCGTTTTGATTTTATTCACAATTAAAACTTTGTCCCAACTATTTCGGAATTGGGGTTGTAAAAGTATTTCAAACAATTTACAGTTCATGGCACATAACTGTGCATGGTATACTTTGCCCTGCATATTTCACGTTAATTAGTCACTGCCATGTCTTTGAAATAGCAGCTGTCATCAGTCCCGCCTTAACTTGCCCCGAGGCCCTGGGGCTAAGAGGCTCTACAGGCCCCCCGTATCGGCATTTCTCTACAGCGCAAAATGTATTACTTTCCCTTTCTGAGCCGAAAAAACGCCACAACATTCACATGAACAGGTGATCAATTTACTCAGGCCCATACTATAAACTCAAAATAAACTCAAATGTCAGTTTTAGACAGAATACTTTTTTTTTTTAATATAACAACCACACACACAGCAACTCATAAGTGAAAGAGTAAACTATTTGATTATACAATCAAGATGCATGAATGTTTTATTGCACTCCGTAACATGTAAACAAGTCCAAGTTTCTGAAAAGTGCCATTTCCGTTTAAAAAAAAGATAACATTCCACTTATGATTTAATTTGGGTTTTTAATTGTGTTTCTTTTCAGTTTTTTTTTCTTTTAAAGTAAAATGAGCCTATCAATGGGAAAGAAATAAAAATCACAACTCGAGTCACAATTGTGATCTTTCGGGCTCCAATTCATCCTTTAAATGTCAGCGAATGAAACACAGTGTATGCCTCTAGATGGCGGTCTATTCAAGTCAATGCGATGAATAATATGCTAGCTAGCATGCTAACGCTTCTCGCCATTGAATGAATAAATTAAAGTTTCTGCCACAACTGTTACAAGTTTAACTTAATTACTCTATTTGGGAAAAGCGTTCCCATGTTAGCTGGCGAATTATTCTTCGCATTGACTTGAACAGACCGCCAATAAGAAACGGTGACCAGCAAGACTGGTAGCCTTACCGTAGCATAGATATTGGCTGAATTTTGCCTGTGAATGTAATCTGTCCAATTGCAACGCAAGAAAGCTGGATTACACGTGTGTAAGAACAAACATGTATGACATGGTTGTCGTAGACCAATTCTTGATATTTATGGGATAAAATATCATTCAATATTTATGGGATAAAATATCATTCAATCATGCGAGAGACTACTGGTGGCAACGCAGTTCTGTCAGGATGGCAGCTACGATCAAGTCGTGTTTTAGGGGTGGGCATATTCCACACATCAATTTTAGCCTTAAACATCGGTAACAAAGTTGCTTTCGGTAGAAGTTAGTGTCAATGTTCAATAAATATTGTATCTAATTTGGCACGCTACTGTACGGCAGTAAAAAGTTTCTTCTGTGCCGGGAATGAATGGGGAGGGCAGCAAGGTACTCAGCCAGCTGTGCAAATAGGACGGCAGTCTTTAATCTTAAATTAAGGCTGTTACCGACTGAAGGGTGTTTGGACTCCTGTCTCTGACACATTTCGATAAGTTTTTAGCAAAGGAAGTTTGGCATGGTCTTAAGAGGAAAAATACGGTTGTTTGGAACATCATTTCTCCATCGGCAGAATTTTCATGCATTACCTGGGATTTCGTTTATGACTGCCAATTCCATGACTTGATCCGCGATTCCGCAATGCCGAAAAATCGGTACACCTACATTTGAATACGTCACATGCCAAAACTATCCCTCTACATACTGATAGGTTGTTGTGTCACTGGGCCCCCGAGGGTAACTCTAAATTTGACCAATCAGCAGCTACAAAGACGAATATCAAGTGATGGACAGAAAATTTGTCAAATTACAAAACAATGTTTTTGAAAACATTAAGAAGTAATTTGCATTAAGACTGCCATTTTACACATCCTTAACAATTGTATAAAGTTTTGTGATTGATGGCAGTTAAAGTGAGTATACGGAATACTGAAAATTAATTGGCTGATGACAGCCATCTTGTATGAACTATCACTTTGTTCCTCCAGGATTTCATGGCAACCTTCTCCATTATGAAGCATGCAAAATTTAAAGTAGCTCGCACAATTGGTAGAAGAGTTATGACTATTTGTTTGCTGTAGCGCCACCTACAAACCAATTTAAACCAAATTGGGTGTGAAGAAGTCGCATGGCCTGCAGATGTGTGATCTCAAGTTTGGTGATGATTATAGATTTACACATCAACCCTGACTAACATGAAGCATGCCAAATTTCAAGTTGGTCGGACAAATTGTTTAGAAAATATGACCATTTGTTTGCTATAGCACCACCTATGGACATTTTTGTGGCAAATTTGGTGTGTTTGAGTGTCCGGATCTGTGGATGACAGATCTCAAGTTTGGCGAGGATTGGTCAGTGTATTTAGGATTTACAGCTCATCATATCCATAGAGGCCACGCCCTCCAAATTCATTAGCTTGCTGTGGCTGCATCCTTTCATTTAGCAAAATTCTTTATGCTGGGATTTTAGATCTTGGTTTGATGATGCCGTCTATCAAATTTTGTGCAAATTGATTGTACCGTCTAGGAGGTTTTTATTTGTTTTATTTACAATTCAAAATGGTGGAAAATTTGCAAATATGCAAATGGGTGGGGTTAAGCAGGTTGATTTGTCTTGATCCACAGAATCTAACAAAAAAGAATTTTGTTTCTATGACTTACGGTTCAGAAGATACAGCCTGAAATGCTTTATACATCCCTATAGCGCCACCTATAGACAGATTTGCACCATTTGAGCTATTTATAATCTGTACATCTATATGTTCCTCCCCACCGAATTTCACATTGATATCTTTAGTAGTTTGGGAGAAGAATATCAAAGTTAAAGCTGACGCCGGACGCCGACGCCACCGGGTGATCGCAGAAGCTCCCTTTGGTCCGTTGGACTCTGTGAGCTAACCAAGTTAGCTAATAAAAAACTTACAACCCCAATTCCGAAATAGTTGGGACAAAGTGTAAATCGTGAATAAAATCAAAACGCAATGGCCCTCATTTATCAAACGTGCGTACACCAAAAAAATGGGTGTACGCCAAATCTCCCGCAAGGATCGGCATTTATCAATCTGAACGTGAGCGAACGGTCCGCAAAAATCTCACGCCAGGTCTGACCAGGCATACGCAGATTTGAAACCAGCGAACTACATGCAGGAACGAGTGCAGCTGTCAAAATGAGTAATAAACCATATGCAGCGATGCGGACGTCATGCTGTTTTTGCTCTTATTAGTAAAATGAATAAAAAGGCTAAATAGATAAATAGGCTAAATTAATAAATGAATGATTGAATGAATGAATGAATAAATAAGACACCTCTGTTGAGAAATTATTTAAACTTATATTTTGAGACAACCTGCTTGTCAGGCCAGACGGCTGACAATTCCAATCAATTTGATTAAGCGCAATGCGTGGCTTGGCAGATATGCAGTGTGGCATGTCAGATGCTCATCCAGTCAGATATATAGCTACTGAACAACAAAAAACGCAAGTTGGCCTAATTAAAGGCAGACTGGAAAATAATTTTGCGCGTATTATTTTAGAAAATCAAATTCATTATTTATTGTGCGTGCACATTTACCCTCGTTTCATCAAATTTTTCTTTATTTTGCGGTCACTTTGACTGAGTAACCATAAGAGTACATTAACTAACTAGCTAACTTGCGTTTCTTTTGTTGCTCAGTATATATAGGCCTACGGACACTTTGACCATGATCACATGTTGACAATGGCAGATCTTTTATTGTTAGAGGAATAAGCTTCTGTCCAACGTGAGAGGTACTGTCGGCACAGAGAAGGTCTCCTCCGGGAAAGTGAGGAGTGGCTGCTCGTTTTGTGTGGAACCCAATAAAATGTCATGGAGTAATACTAATAAAAGTACAATGAAGAGTGATCTCTGCAGACTGTATTTTAACAATACCCTCATGCAGCTCCGATCGAGGCGGTGGGGACTCATACGCTCCTCGAACTGTGACAGCTGGAGGTTGGAGTCTGGTTGGCCTCCACCGGTCCGTGCGCTGCTAAGCCTGAGCGCCGCAACCCGTTTTTTGGTGGCGATCTTAAAATTGGACCACTTTTTTTTTTTTTTTTTACCTGCATGTAAAGCATTTGGATTGCCAATTATGTAGGGTATAGAACATGAAATATCATGGATCTATTAATTGAATTTATTAAGGCCGATGTTATTCGAACTTATATCTGTGGCCAATGCAGAATTTTTTTCTTGGCCACACTTCTAAGTGCGCCAGTTGATGACCATTCCAGTGCCGCTTATAGAAAGTACCGCTTAAAAATAAGTTTGGCCAAGAAAAAATGTTAGCTTTGGACACACTTAAAATAAGTGTGGGCACTGGAGAAATGTGCATCTTGGCCACACTTATAAGTGCGTCTAACGCAATTTCGATCCATTTTTGTGCTTGGGCGCACTTAAATAAGTCGAATAGTCGCCCGATTTATTAATGAATTAAATCAAACGTCTGCTGCACTCCGGTTTTCCACCCCAATGGGGTTTACGGCAGCAGCAATAGTTTTCCAAACTGCAGCCTTCTGGGCTCCCTTTATGCTACTCTTAAGGCTTCCAAATAAAATTATTTTGTTTTTCTCCACCTCGGACGTGATAATTTATATTTCCTCCTCAGTGAAGTTCTTTCTTCTTTGCTGTCTTTCAAGAGTCCATGTCGTAAAGTGGACAGGATTATGCCTCCCAGAGCATGAATTTATAGGGGCGTGTCATGTAAATTACGATGGTTTCAGCCGCCAGATTTATCAACGCCACGCCAGTTCTACACCGAAATCAGCAACGTAGACACTTTTAGTAAATCAGACGTGACACCTGGCAAACGCTGATATTTACACCAGAATCTACACCAGATCCTACGCAAGTTTGATAAATGAGGGCCATTGACTCTCAAATCACACCAGCCAGTATTTTATTCACAATAGAACAGAGATAACATAGCAAATGTTGAAACTGAGAAATTTTATAATTTTATAATTTTATCCACAAAATGAGCTCATTTCAAATTTTATGGCTGCTACAGGTCTCAAAAAAGTTGGGACAGGGGCCCTTTTACCATGGTGTAGCATCCCCTCTTCTTTTTAACACAGAGTGGAGGAGTCTGGGCATTGAGGCGACAAGTTTCTTGAGTTTAGTCATTGGAATTTGATCCCACTCTTGTTTAATACAGGCTTCCAGCTGCTGGAGAGTTTTGGGTCTCCTTTGACAGACTTTTCGTTAAATTATGCGCCAACTGTTCTCAATCGGTGATAGATCAGGACTGCAGGCAGGCCAGTTCAGCACACGGACTCTTCTACTACGAAGCCATGCTGTTGTAATAGCTGCAGTATGTGGTTTTGCATTGTCCTGCTGAAATACACAAGGCCTTCCCTGGAATAGACGTCATCTGGAGTGGAGCATACGTTGCTCTAAAACCTTTATATACCTTTCAGCATTCATGGTGCTTCTTAAATCATGCAAGTGTCCCACACCATATGCACTAACGCATCCCCATACCATCAGAGATGCTGGCTTTTGAACTGAACGCTGAGAACAGGAGTGGTGGTCTTTCTCCTCTTTAGCCCGGAGGACACGACGCCCCCATGATTTCCAAAGAATGTCAAATTTGAACTCGTCTGACCACAGGACACTTTGCCACTTTGCTACAGTCCATTTTAAATGAGCCTTGGCCCAGATTAAACAGAACACGGAAGAAAAAAACTTATAGTACATTAAGGAAAAAAAGAAAAAAGAAAGATCATGCTCAACTATGGCTTCCTTTTTTGCATGACAGACAGATAAAATGACGGACAGTTTTAGGTGGCATCTGTGGATGGCATTTATATTATAGTTGATAGGTATAATAATTGGACTTTTTAGTAAAGCTAATGACGACGGCGCCCGATGACGACAGTGTTATACAGACAGTGGTTTCTTTACAATAACATAAATAGCATTATTCCTGGGCCCATTTAGTAATGTCAATAATGTCACAGAATCATGCTGGTGAGTGATGCAGTGGCGTCTGAGGGCCCAAGATCACAGGCATCCAGTAAAGGTCTTCGGCCTTGTCCCTTACACACAGAGATTTTTCTAGTTTCTCTGAATCTTTTGATGATGTCATGTTCTGTAGATGATGAGACCTTCAAAGCCTTTGCAATTTGACGTTGAGGAACATTGTTTCTAAAGTATTCCACAATTTTTTTACGCAAGCCTTCACAGGTTGGAGAGCCTCTGGCCATCTTTACTTCTGACAGACTCAGCCTCTCTAAGACATCCCTTTTATAGCCAATCATGTTACACACCTGATGCCAGTTAACTTAATTACTTGCTACATTTTCTTTCAGCGGATTCTCTTATATATTAATTGCCTTTTCAACACTTTTTTTGCCTGTGTGCCAACTTTTTTGAGACCTGTTGCTGCCAGAAAATTTGAAACGAGCTCATTTTGTGGATAAAAATGTAAAATATCTCAGTTTCAACATTTTGAAATGTTATCCATGTTCAATTATAAATAACATACTGGCTCATGTGATCTGAAAGTCATTGCCACATTCTTGCCTCTCTTGGATTACGGCGATGTCCTGTATATGTATGCCCCTGCTAGCTGTCTCCAACTTCTTGATGCTGCCTATCATGGCGCATTGCGATTTATTACAGGCTGCAAACCTATCACTCACCATTGTGTTCTGTATTCATGGTCATCTCTCTCCATGCGCCGAACCCTTCATTAGTACATTTTCATTTACAAATCCATCCTTGGTTTGTTGCCTCCCTATTTAACTACTTATTTTTCAAGTAAACAATCCGACTACAACCTTCGTATACAGGACTTCATAACCTACTCCACCCCCTCAGTCCGTACCGAGACAGGCAAGAAGGCGTTTTCCTAACCGGTCCCTTCCTCCTGGAACGCGTTACAGCTCAGCCTGAAGCTGTCAGATTTGATCCCTCTTAATAGTTTTAAATTGTTGCTGAGGAATATTGAGCTCACTTCAAAGATCCGCTCCTGTACTCCAAGCTGACCCTCTCTCCCTTTTTAGTATTTTACCCTGATGTCCTTGTAAGGTACCTTAGCTGTAAATTTGTGTATCTGTTTTTACGTTTTAGTGTTACCATTTTGAGTTTGTCTTGCTATTATTTTTTCGTTTGTCTAGTTTGATACAGGTCACGCTTGTAAATGAGTCCCTGGGACTCAATGTGATTTACCTGTTCAAATAAAGACTTATTATTATTAAATTGCATTTTGATTTTAGTCACAATTTTCATTTCGTCCCAACTATTTCGGAATTGGGGTTGTATATAATGTGGCCTGCTTGCAAAATCCTGTCTCATCAGTGTCTAAATGTGACATTTCCTTATAAAGACATGTTGTGCTGGGTTGGGTCATGAGGGGACAGCAATCACATAAGGCAGTTTAATTTGTTCTAAGAACTGGGAATAGTGTAAAGCGTGCTCTAGAGGTCTCAGGGTAAAATGATCATTATTTTTTAAATCATTATCACATTGTACAAATCAATGTTACCTCAGAAACCAAGAACAATTGTTTTATTAAATTCTGAATCCATTTGGAGAACAGATTGAAACATGTTAAATGTATAATTAATGTGTAAAAGCGGAGAAATTATTGGTTGTCCCAAGAGTACTGAGCAATAGGGAACGGTGGCAGTCATTTCTACATTTGCACGTTTAATTTTATGAATGATTTTTCAACTCCTATTTCATATTGTTATTCAAATCCTGGTGGAGTCCACTGACACTTATTAAAGCTTTTATTAAACATCATTCTTTTGCAATAGTAAGTACCTCTGAGGCATTGCCACTGCCAAGCGGTTCACTTCTCGGAAGCACTTTTCCAGAGTAGTTGTCAAGGCAACCCTTTATAAAAATGTTTTTCACATGCATAATATTTGTATTATGTATTATTTCTGGCATTTTTATTGAAATTTATCGTGTTTATGCTGCCTTCGTGTGCTGTGGCAACTGTGGTAAACAAGAGTTTCAAACATGGAAGATGGACTTACGCACCCCCTCAAGTCATAATTCTGAGTGGGAAAATCTGAGATCATTTTTATTCCCGAGTCCCCAAGTTGGGATGACCTTCAACCTTTCAATCTGGTGGAGAAGAGGACAAGTTCAGCCATAAAAGTGGTTTATAAATTTATCTTCTACCCTGCAACTATTGTTTGCAGTTGCTTGTGTGCATAATTTTAATCTGTGCACACTTATCTTATACAATGGTGCTGTTGATTCTGCCATCCACACCAAATGGAGAATGGATTTCTCCTAAAAGCAGGTGAGAATTAACCTTTTGTCGGCCATTTTTCTTTTTGCTGTGACACCCAGGCATTTGAACATGATGCACCCATTATTCCGACTGCTGGACTGGTAAGTTGGATCATTCAACTACCATGATAAGGCAGGATTAATCAAAATGTCCTCAACCATGAAAACCACATGTCAAAAACTAACCAACCAGCTCACTTCCATCAGCCCATGTCTAAACTATGGGGCCTATCTCAGCATGGATTGGGGAAAAGGAACAAACTTGTGACAGGTCACCAATCCATTTCAGGCCCAAATACATTATGCACAAACCATGTCTGATATCAAGCGTCCAATGAGCCTAACTTACCTGACTTTTTTTTAGGGAAAGGGAAGAGTTCTGCTGTCCTAAGCTGCCGAAGGTCTCCAATTCATGAGTGCGTGCAGTGAAGCACACAAACTACACGGACAAGCACAAAGCGCACAAATAGACTGCATTAAAGATGGACCAAGCAACTGTGACGTCACCCATTGGTTTCAGCATACCGTTTAGGAAGCCTCGATGTTGGCAATTTGAATTGCGCCATTTTGTCATTTTGAAACCGGATGTGATTCCTACTGGACGAGCGTGAATTGAAGATCCAGTGAGGAGCGTGGGGTGGATCTACGGGTGGATCTGACCGTATCAGACGAGGACCAGAGGATAGCCATGCCCCTAAAGCACATTCTGGCTTTATCTGTTATTCCAGTCTATTTGGGATCATAATTTACAAAAATGAACATCATGATATATCGAAGGAGGCTTGAAACTTGCGATAAATACCATAAAGTAATGTGGAAAATCATTATTGAAATAATAAATCAGGTGGGAAAATAGGGTCATTCTCTCATAGACTTCGAAACCATTGAACTTTTTCTGCAACCACTGACGTCGCCATCTGCTGGCTATTAAATATAATGCAAATTTTAGAGATTTCCGCTTCGGCTTCACTATTCAGACCCAGGTGCTGCGTCCATCTTTTTATACAGTCTATGAGCGCACACAGGAAAAAAAAACAACATAAAAGCAATACCTGGCCAACCTGTTCACACTATGTCAAGAAGTGTGACATAGTTTATAATGGCATCTTTCAATGAAAGTATTATGGTTAATTCTTTTTGTCTAAATTTGGACTCATGCTGTCATGTCGGCGGAGCACCGTGATTTTTTCAGTTCAAAACAGAGCCTGTGAGCCGGCACGTCTTCCTTATCGTAATCACAGACCTAACGCACAGAATGAAGGCCGTAATCACAGACCTAACGCACAGAATGAAGGCCGTAATCACAGACCTAACGCACAGAATGAAGGCCGTAATCACAGACCTAACGCGCAGAATGAAGGTCGTAATCACAGACCTAACGCACAGAATGAAGGCCGTAATCACAGACCTAACGCACAGAATGAAGGTCGAAATCACAGACCTAATGCACAGAATGAAGGCCGTAATCACAGACCTAACGCACAGAATGAAGGCCGTAATCACAGACCTACACACAGAATGAAGGCCGTAATCACAGACCTAACGCACAGAATGAAGGTCGTAATCACAGAAATAACGCACAGAATGAAGGTCGTAATCACAGACCTAACGCACAGAATGAAGGCCGTAATCACAGACATAACGCACAGAATGGTTTTTGCGTCTTCGGATTCTGCCCCTGGGATTGTGATTTTTGGATTGTGGACTTTGTACTGTTGCCTTCGATCCTGCGGGGGTTTACCGCCTCGCTTAATAAAATCACATTCATTGCATTTCCTGGTTCTCGCAACTGGTTCCTGAACAATACCTCACAGTAAGACATGGCCTGTATTACAGTACTGTAAATCGTTACCCACTATACAGAAATGTGAATTTACTGTAGTTTACGTAATGCATAGTCCATGCTGAAGACTTACCGGTTCTCGTTGCGGAATGTTCTGATGATCGAGGCCACCGTGGATCTTAGCTGGATCATGGCAGCGGCCTCACTCATCGTCATGCCCCGATTGATGACATGATCCACAACCATTGCTCTGATTTCATTTGACACCCTTTGCTGTGACGGTCGCTGTCTTGGTCCCTGGCCTTGTCCTCTCCCACCCCCCTCTCTCTGACGAGGCCCACGGCCACCTCTATGAAGGGGTCCTTGTCCTCTACAAAATCTTTCCCCCTCACCTCCACCTCCACGTCCTCTCACTGCTTGACCTCTCAGCTGATCTGCCTGCTCCATGCTGTCGCTGTGTTGAAGCACATGGGTGCAAACCCTTACCTATATACTCTTACCACAATGTGAAATCAATCATCAGTCATTGGAGTCAATCAGTTGTCATTACTATCCACAGGAAATTTGGGCAAAAACTTCAAGTACTTCAACAGTACAGTTATCATAATGTCATATCATAATCTGTGTATTCCATTTTAAAATAGTAATACTTTGTTAACTTGTGTCATTTTGAACAAGTAATTGAAGTTCAGTGAACAAATGACTTAAATGTAATGTGTATTGTATCCAAGCAATTGAAAAAAAGTGAGTTTTGAAAAACTGTCTATTTTGATCTGTGAGGTTTGTATCTAGAGTTTTGAAAGTTGAGCAAAAACTTGAGGTTAGCGTTGAAGTGATTGTAAAAAAAAAAAAAAAACTAAAGTAACACAAGTAGGCTAACTAGATAATGTATTTGTTAACTAATGTGATTACTTAAGTTATCAAAGTACTGAGGTACATTACAACTTTACTGATAAATGTAAGCTGATTACAGTAATTAGTTACTTAGTAATGCGTTACCCCAACACTGTTCGTAATGGATCATCAATTTCATTTTCTTTGTGCATTTTACCGAGCAACTGTTCGAGAGATGTTGTACAACAAAAATGCGATCAAAAATTGGGTAAATTCCAGTCCGGGAGCAAGCAAGGGAGAATAAATAAAGACCCATTGGACAGAACAAATTCAAATGTTAAGAATAAACTCCACAACAGGAAGAAATTTCTGAACCTATCTGGGGAGGGGGGAGCCTGCTGGCTTTGCCAGTATGACAGAATTGACAGAATGATAACAGAAATGTAATGGAATATCTATCAGCGTAAATAATGAAATAGCTCAGGCAGGTTTTTGGAGGCAGTAGGTAAACTAGCGGGTAAAATGTGCAGCGACCTGCATAATGTGCAGGGCAGGGATCTGTGTGGTGTGTTTCCTGTGGGAATCCCACTCAACCTTCAGTGAAGGCCTGAAGCAGATTAATAAAACATCAGTCATACTGAACCTCATGGGTTCTTCCTGTTCTGAGCAGAAGAGCAATGTGTTTGATCACAGCGGCTTTGTATGAAACACGGTCTGACCGTACATCCACTCAGGAACTGCAATCCTCGCCCCGTTGAGCAGCTTTTTTCTGAGTGTGTGCTCACTTCACATCTACACAGTGTTGTTTTTGGCAGCTTGTTTTAATTTTAGTTTTAGTCTAGTCTTTGTGTCAAACTCTCATTTCAGTCTTTATTAGTTTTAGTCACGCTCATAGTTTTTTTGTCTAGTCAAATTTTAGTTGACTAAAACTCTAAGCATTTTAGTCTTATTTTAGTCAGAATAATCCATGAATATTTTCGTCTAGTTTTAGTCAACGGAAAACTGATGACATTTTAGTCTTGTTTTAGTCAATGAAAATTGTATTTTAGTCTCTTTTTAGTCATGCAACTCTATTTAACCCCGTCAATATAGTCTAGACAAAACCAACATTTTCTTTTAGTCAAACCCATTTTACAGTTCAAAGAAGGTTATATGGATTCAGGAATATATCCATTCAAGAGTAAGACATTGAAGATGTCCTGTTTTGAATTACAACATATTTATTTCAGAACCCAGAGAACACAGGATTCAACCCACAAACACTTTTGTACACACATAAAATAAAATTTTAAAATATGTGTAAAAATATAAAAGACAATAAAGTGCAAATAAAATGTGTGTGCCTGTGACTAGTGTTGCTTGTAAACTGACATCCGACTTTGCATCATAAAAACTAGAACAATAAAAAACAAGGATAATGATTTGGAAATGAGGTAGATATAATAGGATGGGAAACACTGCAGTGGGATTCTCTGTGCTAGAGAAGAATAAACAGGACTCAATTATGACAGCTACTGAACCAGAATAACCATTAGGCTCAACAGCTAGTTACAGTATGTGCTGGCTGAACTTTATATATTTGTTCCGGAATAAAAAAAATAATAAAATCTCACAGCCAAATCAGAATAAACAATTTACAATCAGTGTAAATTGAAATAGAATAAAATTAAATAAATAAAATTCAGGGTGTGAACCTACGTGAATTTGTATATTATCATGGTTAAGAGAGGGATTAGTGGTGCATAGTGTGCTATTGAACTGCGGTTTACATGAAGTCACTCATCTATCGTCTTGTGTCTAAAGACAACAGGAGTCAAAAACTGCAGCAACACTAACCAGAGTTGTGACCAAGTCATCATGTCCAAGTCAAATCAAGTCACTGGTCATTAGCTCAAACTCAAAGCAGACGAGGGAGAGCAGTGAGGAGTGAAAGGGGGCAGGGGAACAAATTAGATAATAAGCTAACTAATTAACAAGCAGAGTGGGGAAAGCTGAGAGAGCCCTGAGCTGCATTTCATGTTGACATTGACCCCTTTCTGATCCTAAATGTATCTAAGCTTTTAACACTCTCAGCTTTCCCCACTCTGCTTGTTAATTAGTTAGCTCATTGTCTAATTTGTTCCCCTGCCCCCTTTCACTCTTCATTGCTCTCCCTCGTCTGCTTTGAGTTTGAGCTAATGACCAGTGACTTGATTTGACTTGGACATGATGATTTGGTCACAACTCTGACTCTAACATCCTCTGGGGTGTTTCATTCCTTACGTTTGTTTAAGCACTAATTCAACACTCTTCCTTTCTCTAGCCTGGCCTTTTCTCATCTGGCTCTTCTCCTAAATCTTTATTAATGACACCCACTGATGCTCCAATCTAAAGCCTGCCGCACACTGGAGCTATCTGCTGAGCAAAAAGTTATTCGAGACTGTTTGCTCAGCAGATAGCTCGCTGTGTGCACGTAATTTTCGGTGAGTTTCCTGCCTCGTAAGGCGTTGAGGCGAAGATCAAACATGTTTGATATTTTTCGCCTCGCGAGGTGAAAACCTCATCGTGTGCGCGCTACTTGAGCTACGTGCTCACGACAGAAATTCTGGCGGCCAATCAAATCGCATCCTTTGTTCACATGATCTCAGGATGGTAACCCTCAGCGGACTGGCATCAAAGACTACATTCATGTCTGCCAGTCTGCAGAGGGCCACCACCTTTAAATCATGTGAACGAAGGATGCGTTTTGATTTGCCTCAACGCTTTGCGAGGAAGAAAACTCACCGAAAATTACGCGCACACAGCGAGCTATCTGCTGAGCAGTCTTGAATAACTTTTTGCTCAGCAGATAGCTCCAGTGTGCGGCAGGCTTAAGATGAGAGGCTATTTCAATGAACCAAGCATGCATTTTCAGCTTGCAATTGAGTGAATTCAACATCTGGATAAATTAACCCACAGGATATTGTCTCTTAAGTTGATAGTTTAGATAGGGATCATCTCTTAGAGCTTAGAAATTAGATGAAAAATGAACTCAACATTTTCTGTTTGATATGAAGTTGGCATGGATGACGTTTCTTTTGCTATTGAATGTTAATTTCTAGGTTTCCTCCACTTGTGTGCTCTTCTAATATCAGTACAGCAGAGTGATGAAAAATCAGAGGACTTGGATGAAAAAGCCAGCAGAAGATAAACATTTGTAAAGATAATGAGAGAGGGAGAGAGGGGTAAAGGGGGAGAATAAAAGAGATAGTGAAGGAGAGAGAGAGAGGGAGGAGAGGGCAGTACACGTACACCGAGAGGGCGTATAGGAGGTTTAAAGGATGTTTCTCATGCTGCCGTTTTTGCGAAAAAAAAAGACTGAGAGAAAAAAAGGCCCACTGCAGTGTACCTTGAACCATAATTTCAGTTCTGCTCTAACCTTGGAGCACACACAAACACACACACACACACATTACACCACGTCCAAAACCATTCACGTTACTGTGCTGTATTTACACACACACCCACACACACTCAGTACGTTTACACGCACAGCTAAGTTGAGCTTCGGTAATAGCCATGCAATCGGACTACTGTCTTTGTCCCAGAATACATGCGCAGGACGTAATTCGATTTATAGACCGAAGCATGCCCGTCTCCGCTACAATAGGAGGCGATATGCCTTTCTGCTTGTTCATGTTGCATCTTTCTCTGATTGACCTGTTACTTCACTGACCAAACATTTGACAAACAAGTTAGCTGGCAGCAAACTAGTAGCATGTCGAGTGCATTGACTGCATAAAATCGAGTGACGAGAACATGAACAACCTTACAGCTCTGTACGTTTAATACGGGCTGTTCGCTATTCTTTTCGTATAATTGAGATACACACTATCACTGGTGGTTATTGCGGTAGCCAGAGCTTGGCTGAAACGCTGCAATGCTCTACTTTGTGCCCTTTCTACCGCCCCAAAGT
This sequence comes from Gymnothorax javanicus, assembly GCA_029692085.1. Lineage (NCBI taxonomy): Eukaryota > Metazoa > Chordata > Actinopteri > Anguilliformes > Muraenidae > Gymnothorax > Gymnothorax javanicus. Next base: position 98,238,637 of record CM056194.1, on the reverse strand, counting down.
GCATTTCCCGGAAGCGTAGTCGCTAGCAACTAACATAGTTCGTCCATTGACAACTGTGTATGTTAGCATCTGTGCTATCGGGAAACGCACTACCGGGCTTCCCGTGCATATTGGATGCGGGTCAGGAGTAATGACTGGTGGGAGAGTGTCGTTTTTCCGATGGCGAGTGGAAGGAAAATTTTTGGAGGACGCACAAGTCATTCGATAATTCATGCAGATTAATGGTTGAAGTTAAGAGACCCCAAAGCGGTACTGTTCAAGCACCAATACCCTTGCTTACGAGGATTGTTACTGTTCAGTACAAACTTGCTAGCTAGTCAGGGCTCAGAGTTCTCGCTAAGCAGTTTGGTGTTTACACGTCCACAAGACTTCCAGGTCAAAGCACTTCACGAAGAATGTGGAGCATGCTCAGAGTGCATAGTCCAGTTCGGTTCGATTCAAGCGTATACATGCAGGCATTATCTGGGTGTGTTAGTCGGACTATGAGAAATTCGATTGAGCACAATTCCAGTCGGAATAACATGTTTACATGCATTTTAGAAATCCGGTTATGGTCGGACTAACACAATAATTCGATTTTCTCTAACGTCATGTAAACGCACTGACTGATTCTCACTCACACATGCACACACACACTGACTTTCACTCACATACACACATACACACACACGCACACACATTTCACCACGTCCATAACCATTCACGTTACTGTGCTGTATTTCCACACACACACACACACACACACACATATTACACCACGTCTGTAACCATTCACATTATTGTGCTGTATTTATGTACACGCACGCACACAAACATATTACACCACGTCCATAACCATTGATGTTATTGTGCTGTATTTACATGCACGCACACACATATACACACACATTACACCACATCCATAGCCATTCACATGTTACTGTGCTGTATTTCCACACACACACACACACACGCACAGACACACACACACGTGAGCATGCACACTACAAACGCAAACAGAAGTTTACTTTAAGAATGAGAGCAAGAAGCAACAGGGAGGTAATGCCCTCAGCTCTAATTTTTCTGTGGAGCTGAGAGAAGCAGACGAAGTCTGGCCCTTTTTAATGTTACTGAGGCTCTAACTCTCTATCAACACCAGCTGGAGTTCAGAATTACTCCTTTTCAGACACAACACTTATAGACCTGAAGTGTTACACCAATAATCTATACTTGGGTATTCAGTTTAAATACTGAAACAAGCTCTGAAGAATGGCATCCCAGAATAGCATGGAATTATTTAGAACTTTCTGTGACATATAATTCACTTTTATTATGTCAAAAAAATCTCCTGCTTAATGTCATTAAAAACATAAATCTCTTTCTGTGTAGTTTTATTGCTGTTATCATTTTAAATCTGATTCTAAGTGTCTGATCGCTGATCTAAATTTGATTGAAGTTTCAGGGAGCAAACTCATTTGAGTCAGCACTCAGTCAGCACCGCCTCATCCAAACAGGACAGAAGAACTGCAGACCTTTTTAATTAATTCGTCAATGTTACGGGCAGATTGGAACCATAAAAAATGACTGTCTACGTATTTTACTCATTAATGGGAGCCAAATTAGTGTCCATCAATCATTGTTTTGTACAGAAGATCATGAATAAACAACGAAATTTCGCCTCCATGACTCTCACACATAATCCTGTCACATTTAATTACTTCAAATTAAAAAAAAAAAAACATCTGAAAAACACACTAATAAAGCCATGCTGCCAAAATATTTCTGGGTAAAAAAAAATTATAAAATATGTTTGTTTTTGCCTTTAAATATTTTATTTTTCCAGATGTAGGTATAAACAAAATATAGGTGGACATTTTAAGTTTATCTATGGAACATTTTTTGTTGTATTTATTGCAGGCTCTTGCTTTGCCTTGCTCATAAATTGTAAATAATAATAATGTTTTAAACTAGAAAGAAAATATTGTCCTTTGATATATTGAATACGTGTATGACCACGCCTCCAGCCTTCCAACTCACCGGTCTATTAAGTGCCTGACCGCATTCAACTCCCGCTGCTGCTTTTCAACTATTCAAGCCACACACTCATCCTTGGCCTTTTGTAGCATCTACCACACAATCCCACCATCTCCTGGCAAACCGGACGTCTCATGTTCCAGTCACCCCCTGTTGGCGGCACCATGACCTCCTCCCCATTGCCTCCACGATCGTCGAGAGCCCTGACCAAGGAGAACAGCCAGAGATTCCCGAAGAGTACTGGGACCTGCAGATGGCATTCAGCAAGACTAAAGCGGCCCAGTTACCTCCTCATCATCTGTGGGATGTGCCATTGAGCTCCTGTCCAGCACTTCATCCCCCAGGAGCCATGTATACCCCCTATCGGTAGCTGACACTCAAGCAATGGAGCAGTATGTTCAAGAAGCTCTACAGCAGGGCTTCATTTCGCCTTCCACTTCACCTGCATCCGCAAGCTTCTTTTTTGTCCAGAAGAAGGAATGAGGTCTGCGCCCCTGTATAGACTACTCAGGACTACTCAGAATGATGTCACGGTGAAGTATCAATATCCACTCTCCCTGGTCCCCAGCGCTGTGGGGCAAGTTTGAGGAGCGAAGATTTTCAGGAAACTCGATCTCTGCGGTGCATACAATCTCATCCGATCAGGGAGGGAGACGAGTGGAAGACAGCCTTCAGCGCCACCTCCGGGGACTACGAGTATTGCGTAATGCCGTATGGCCATGTTAACGCCCCCTCCGTGTTCCAGTCTTTCGTCAATGATGTGCTGCGAGAGATGTATGGAAGGTTCGTCATCGCCTACCTCGACAAAATCCTCATCTACTCCACCACTTATGAAGAATGTGGAACACGTACAGAGAGTACTCAAACGCCTGTTTCAACATCAATTTACGTCAAAGCTGGAAGAGAAGAAGGTGAAGGCAGTAGCAGCATGACCAATCCCACGGACGACAAAGGAGCTCCGACGCTTCATGGGGTTTGCAAACTTTTATTAATACTTCATTAAAAACTTCAGGGTGGTTGCCCACCCTCTGACGCATCTGTTCAAGGGAAAACCCAAAAACCCAGGATGGAATCCAGAAGCTCAGCATGCCTTAGACACACTCAAAAGCCTGTTCGTCACTTCTCCTATATTCAAGTTAGCAGACCCAAAAAAAGCCCTTTTTAGTGGAAGTTGACGCCTCCAATGCGGGGGTGGGAGCAATCCTGTCCCAGAGGCACAGGACGCCAGATAAGTTGTACCCCTGTGCCTATTTCTCCCACAAACTCACACCCTCAGAGGCCAACTATAGTGTGGGCAACCGGGAGCTGTTGGCTATAAAGTTGGCGCTCGAAGACTGGAGGCATTGGTTGGAGGGGGCCCGTTATCCATTCCTTGTGCTGACTGACCACAGAGACCTTGAATATCTGCGAAAGGCTCAACGGCTGAATCCACGTCAGGCCAGGTGGTCGCTTTTCTTTACTCGTTTCAATTTTTCAATAACCTATTGCCCAGGCTCCAAGAACATCAAAGAGGACGCTCTATCCCGAAGATACGTGGTGGAGAAAGATCCGGAGGTGAAAGGACCTATCCTGCCATCCTCCTGCATCCTCGCACTGATAAAGTGGCAGTTGGACCAGGAAATAATGAAGGAGAAACTAATACCTGAGAAAGAAAAAGCAAGATAATTATTAAATGACTATTCAATAGATGTTTTAATTATATCGTTCTGGCAAATCTCACCAGCTGCTGCATGTAGGTTTGATCCGATTTGAAATGTTTAACGTTAGTCTAACGGTTCAGAGGCACAAAAATGATGGAACTAGTAACACGTATATGCAAACAATTTGCATGAAAAGGTTTCACAAGTCATCGGCCATAATGCTTCCTTGGGTTGCTGAGCTCTTATGGCAGGACTATGTTTAAAGACCTTGTTCATCCAAAAATAAGATTTGGACCACAGAATCCTTATTATAAATACATCTTTTGTGCACTGGTTATTTCAAATTGAAATCAGCTGTCACAAATGTATTCACATTTTAATCACTGCAAACCGTGGTCATCTCAGAAAGAACTTATCTTCGGCTGTCTTCAGCGATGATGTCAGAAGAGGTACTGTATATAGCCGGCAGCTGAGAACACATTGTCAATGTCATTGGACTCAGTGATTTGTAATTGTGGATTACTCCCTTGAGAAAATGCCAAATATCTGCCTTGTGTATGGCTGCAACAATAAGGCTGATTCAAGCAGAGGCATCATGGTCCATAAATTTCCAAAAACCCATAATTCGAAAGGCATAGGGAGATTTTGTGAAGAGGAAACAAGCGGATTTCATGGTGCCCAGATCAGGATCGGTGATCTGCTCTGAACACTTCACTGATGACTGCTTTTATCAGACAGAACCCGAGTCACAGGAAAAGTCTGGATATCACAGTGGGTCAGGAATTACTGAAATCACCACTTAATAAGCCATCGGTTAATAAGCCAAGCCCAAACTACTCTGGTCCCAAATTTTCCCCATCTATTCTGTACTCAGAAAAGCCGGTTAAAAATCTCAGGGTGCTGCTTAATAATCCCGTCCTAAAATGAATGTAGAAACTATTTTTTGCAAAAAAAACGACTCAAAACTAAACAGAATCCATCTTCCACCATGAGACCTTGAGTAAAATCCAAACTTTGGCCGTGATAACGACAACGAGACTAGGAGCTGCAATTGGAGAATGAAAAAAGCGCAAGCTTCTAGTCTGTTAAAGTCAGTGGGATGAACAATTTGCTAGCTAGCACCCTCACGCTTTTTGCCATTTAATTAATAAATTCAAGTTTCTAGGACAACTGTTGCAAGAGTAACTTAATACTTTTATAGCCAAAAGCTTAAGCATGCTAGCCAGCCAGGGGTGCGTTTCCCCAAAGCATATAGTTGCTAACTAAATTAGCAACTTACACAGTTCGTCCATTCACAGTTAGTGGCTCCAACTATGTAAGTTAGCATCTATGATTTTGGGAAACGCACCCCAGCTGTGCAAACAGTGCCTTATTTGACCTCCATGGACCATACTGTTTGTCGAGTGTGCACTTTGGAATCAGAGTTAATGAACTCTGAAGGTCTTGTGTTGTCATCATAAATGTAGGCTACCTTTTTTTTCGGACACCTTTCCTCGTTATGGCCTAATAAATCTCAGTAAGTCGTTTGGGTGCACAATGCCTGCAGGCTGAGCATCACGTTGTTCCTTTTCCCCCTCTGATGTGAAAAATATTTGATTTCCTCAATTTATGGAAATAATATTCTTTGACAAAATCTTGTTTTCCTATGGTTTTCAGCTTGACTTACGTGTTTGGAACTCCTCTGTTAGGCCACATCTGCTAATTGGCAAATGTGGGTCAATCTTCATTTTGTTTTTGGAAATCGCCACTCGGACCTCAATTAAAGGCTCATTTACAAGAAAAAGTGGCAAATTTGGGGCATTTAATTAGCAGCATACTGTTCATGAGATGTTTGGTCAAACGTATAGGCTACCAGATTAGTTTTTATTTGGGAAAATTTGATGAATTAGCACTTTAAAATAAAACAAAACAGTAGGATGACCATGTTCAGTCAGTTGCATTATGACTTCATTTACAGTGGAGTAATGGGTTTCTGTTGCATTTTTAAGTTCATCAACGACCATGGTTCAGTCGTCTGCAGATTACAGATTCTAATTATAAAATGTAGGTTATAATCCTCAGCCGAAGTGAATGGGGATATAGGACTGAGTGATCCCCGTCTGCATGTCCGCCCGTTCATCCGCGATGCTCATTTTCTGGGCCAGAACTCCCAAACCGTTAAATATTTCTCAAAGAAATACACTGCCCGCCAAAAAAAAAAAGTCGCACACTCAAATATTTAGTTGGAACCCCTGTAGCTTTCAATACAGTGCATATTCGTCTTGTCATTGTTTTGACAACTAAATGCTATGCCAGAACATTTATTTTTGATCAGAAATGCCATAATTTTTGGCCAAGATCTTGTCTTCTCGACATAATGGTTGAACCACTCGGTGGTCTTTCTTGAGCACATCCCAATAACTTTTAATGTGTTTAAGGTTAGGACTTTGTGGTGGCAAATTTGTTTGTGAAAATGATTCCTCATACTTGTTTTTGTCATTCATGGTTTTCTTTGCTAAATACAGGCCAATAACTTGCCCGTTCTGAAATACTGTAACATCTTTTCCACTATCAAGGGATGTGTCTTCTGAGATGATATTTTATGAAATGAGTAGTGACGCGCTTCATCAGTCAGGGTAAAAATGATTATTGCCAGCTGCAACATATTAATAACCGCATAATGATCCACTTATAGACTTTGTTCATTAATTTCCAAACGGTGACCTTTTTTTTGGCCGGGCAGTGTATAATATGTAGAGACAATTTATGGTGGAAATGTGCCTTTTCATACTTCCCTCTGTCCTGCTGTCCGTCCCCCCCGCTGCTGTTTCGTTTCCAGGGCATGCATCAGTCATCCCGTTCTTTTCAGAGCCAAAACTCCTAAACCATTTAATATTTCTCAACAAAGCTTAAAATATGGCAACATCTTACAGCTGAAATTTGTCTTTTTATACGTCTGTCCATCTTCCCGTCCACCAGGCCAGATATCAGCCATCCATGGTGCGGAATCTGAGTATTTCATGCTTATTTGCATTAGCGTCATAACCAGTATTCGAAAAAAAAAAAGTGTTCGTATTTAAGCGAATTAAATTTTATCGCTGCATTTAAATGCATTGGGAAATTGGCAAGAATTTCACCCTGGACTAATATATACTTAGTTCCATTAAAAACGCACCGGTGAGGTATGTACTGTATTTGCGGCAAATTGAAGAATCGATTGATTTTTATTGCTTTTCCAGTGAGGCACGAGAGGAAATAAAAAAAAGCACGTGGTATTATAATCTGACGCGCACCACGTGCACGCCGCTAAGCACCTCAGTAATAACAAACATTGAGCTGTTCGTGATGTGTACAGTGACACTTGACTTGTTCTTTTTGGTGTGGTCAATAGCCTACACGAAGCCAACAAAAAAAACAGAAATGCTACTGCATCAAGGAAATGGAACAGCTTGTGACACAGGAGAGAGAAAAAGAGCCTTTGGCATGTTACGGGCAGGTCTCAGCCGCCGAGAGGTGGCGCGTCATTTGCACTGTTAGGTTCAACAATTAGTCGGCTGTCTATCCGAGAATGGAAAACAGGCACTGTCACTGACCGACCCCGCTTAGGGCAGCCACGAGTGACGATGGCAGCTCAAGAGCGCCACATCTGGTGACAGCCTGTATGTGACAGATTGCGGACAGCAACCAAAACTGATCATGAGATGAGGAGTCCGAGACGATTGAGGGTGGAAAACTGGAAAAATCTCTGTGCGTAAAGGACAAGACCGAAGACCTTTACTGGATGCCCATGATCTTCGGGCCCTCAGGAGCCACTGCATCACTCACCAGCATGATTCTGTCATTGACATTACTAAATCGGCCCAGGAATACCTCAAGAAACCACTGTCTGTAAACACAGTCCGCTGTGCCATCCACAGATGCCACCTAAAACTCTATCATGCAAAAAGGAAGCCATTGTTGAGCATGATCCAGAAGCGTCGCCGTGTTCTGTGGGCCAAGGCTCATTTAAAATGGACTGTAGCAAAGTGGCAAAGTGTCCTGTGGTCAGATGAGTCTAAATTTGACATTCTTGTTGGAAATCATGGGCATTGTGTCCTCCAGACGAAAGAGGAGAAAGACCACCCCTCCTGTTATCAGCGTTCAGTTCAAAAGCCAGCATCTCTGATGGTATGGGTATGCATTAGTGCATATGGTGTGGGACACTTGCATGTTTTAAAAAGCACCATGAATGCTGAAAGGTATATAAAGGTTTTAGAGCAACATATGCTCCCCTCCAGACGACATCTATTCCAGGAAAGGCCTTGTGTATTTCAGCAGGACAATGCAAAACCACATACTGCAGCTATTACAACAGCATGGCTTCGTAGTAGAAGAGTCCGTGTGCTGAACTGGCCTGCCTGCAGTCTTGATCTTTCACCGATTGAGAACATTTGGCGCATAATTGAAGGAAAGGTCTGTCAAAGGAGACCCAAAACTCTCCAGCACCTGGAAGCCTGTATTAAACAAGAGTGGGATCAAATAGTAATAGCTAAAGTCAAGAAACTTGTCTCCTCAATGCCCAGATGCCTCCACTCTGTGTTAAAAAGAAGAGGGGATGCTATATCATGGTAAACAGGCCCCTGTCCCAACTTTTTTGAGACCTGTAGCAGCCATCAAATTTGAAATGAGCTCATTTTGTTGATAAAATTGTAAAATTTCTCAGTTTCAACAATTGCTATGTTATCTCTGTTCTGTTGTGAATAAAATACTGGCTGGTGTGATTTGAAAGTCATTGCGTTTTGATTTTGTTTACAATTTACACTTTGTCCCAACTATTTCGGAATTGGGGTTGTACATATGGACAAACAGTTGGACCATTGGACAGATGGACGGACGGAAACGGCCTAAATCAACAGTCCCTTGACCTACCCGTTGGGTGGCGGGTGACTAAAAAGCATTTTTAAAAGGCCACTGGAAGTAGTTTGGGAGATATTCTTCAAAACCAGAACTGGTCACAAGTCGAAAATTTCAAGAAATGTCCTGCAGAGGTTGTAGGTCAATTTAAATACTTGCATCGGTTTCCTTGAACTACAGTTAGTGGGTTTTGATGTACTATATTAAAAGATCAGATGATTTTTCTTAACATTGTGGAAGAAGGTCAAGGTCATAGGGAACAAGATCAAAGGTCACAGGAGAACAAAACATTCAAAGGGTAAAATTAGTGGATACGGCCAACCAACAAAAGCAATTTCAAAAAGCCACTGTAAAGCGTGTCAGAGATAGGCTCTGGAAATGAAATACATTAAACAGTGTCAGAGATATGCTCTGGAAATAAAATACATTAAACAATGTCAGAGATATGCTCTGGAAATGAAGTACATTAAACAGTGTCAGAGATATGCTCTGGAAATAAAATACATTAAATAGTGTCAGAGATATGCTCTGGAAATGAAGTACATTAAACAGTGTCAGAGATGTTCTCTGGGAATAAAATACATTAAACAGTGTCAGAGATATGCTCTGGAAATGTAATCCATTAAACAGCGTCAGAGATATGCTCTAGAAATGAAATACATTAAACAGTGTCAGAGATATGCTCTGAAAATGAAATGCATTAAACAGTGTCAGAGATATGCTCTGGAAATAAAATACATTAAACAGTGTCAGAGATACGCTCTAGATTGAAATACATTAAACAGTGTCAGAGATATGCTGTGGAAATGAAATACATGAACCGGTGTCAGAGATATGCTCTGGAAATGTAATCCATTAAACCGTGTCCGAGATATGCTCTGGAAATGAAATACATTAAACAGTCTGAGATATTCTCTGGAAAAGAAATACATTAAACCGTGTCAGAGATATGCTCTGGAAATGAAATACATTAAACTGTGTCAGAAATATGCTCTGGAAATGAGATACATGAACCAGTGTCAGAGATACGCTCTGGAAATGAAATACATGAACTCGTGTCAGAGATATGCTCTGGAAATGAAATACATTAAACAGTGTCAGAGATTTGCTCTACATTGAAATACATTAAACAGTGTCAGAGATATGCTTTGGAAATGAAATAAATGAACCAGTGTCAGAGATATGCTCTGGAAATGAAATACATTAAACAGTGTCTGAGATATGCTCTGGAAAAGAAATACATTAAACAGTCTGAGATATTCTCTGGAAATGAAATACATTAAACCATGTCAGAGATATGCTATGGAAATGAATCACATGAACTAGTGTCAGAGATATGCTCTGGAAATGAAATGCATGAACCAGTGTCAGAGATATGCTCTGGAAATGAAATACATGAACTAGTGTCAGAGATATGCTCTAGAAATGAAATACATTAAACAGTGTCAGAGATTTGCTCTAGATTGAAATACATTAAACATTGTCAGAGATATGCTCTGGAAATGAAATACATTAAACAGCGTCCGAGATGTGCTCTGGAAATGAAATGCATTAAACAGTCTGAGATATTCTCTGGAAATGAAATACATTAAACCGTGTCAGAGATATGCTATGGGAATGGAATACATGAACCAGTGTCAGAGATATGCTCTGGAAATGAAATACATGAACCAGTGTCAGAGATATGCTCTGGAAATGAAATACATTAAACAGTGTCAGAGATATGTTCTAGAAATGAAATACATTAAACAGTGTGAGAGATATGCTCTGAAAACGAAATACATTAAACAGTGTGAGAAATATGCTCTGGAAATGAAATACATTAAACAGTGTCAGAGATATGCTCTGAAAATGAAATACATTAAAACAGTGTCAGAGATTTGCTCTAGATATGAAATACATTAAACAGTGTCAGAGATATGCTTTGGAAATGAAATACATGAACCAGTGTCAGAGATATGCTCTGGAAATGAAATACATTAAAAAGTCTCAGAGATATTCTCTGGAAATGAAATACATGAAACAGTGTCAGAGATATGCTCTGGAAATAAAATACATGAAACAGTGTCAGAGGTATGCTCTGGAAATGAAATAGATGAAACAGTGTCAGAGATATGCTCTGGAAATGAAATACATGAAACAGTGTCATAGATATGCTATGGAAATGAAATACATTAAAAAGTCTCAGAGATATTCTCTGGAAATGAAATACATGAAACAGTGTCAGAGATATGCTCTGGAAATAAAATACATTAAACAGTGTCAGAGATATGCTCTGGAAATGAAATACATTAAACAGTGTCAGAGATATGCTCTGGAAATGAAATACATTAAACAGTGTCAGAGATATGCTCTGGAAATGAAATAGATGAAAAACAGTGTCATAGTGTCAGAGATATGCTCTGAAAATGAAATACATTAAACAGTGTGTCAGAAATGAAATACATTGAAAATGTCAAATATGCTCTGGAAATTAAACAGTGTCAGAGATATGCTCTGGAAATGAAATACATTAAACAGTGTCAGAGATATGCTCTGGAAATGAAATACATTAAACAGTGTCAGAGATTTGCTCTGAAAATGAAATACATTAAACAGTGTCAGAGATATGCTTTGAAATGAAATACATTAAACAGTGTCAAATACATTAAACAGTGTCAGAGATATGCTCTGAAAATGAAATACATTAAACAGTGTCAGAGATTTGCTCTAGAAATGAAATACATTAAACAGTGTCAGAGTGTCAGAGAAATATGCTCTGAAAAAATGAAATATATGAAATAAAACAGTGTCAGAGATTTGCTCTAGAAATGAAATACATTAAACAGTGTCAGAGATTTGCTCTGAAATGAAATACATTAAAACAGTGTCAGAGATATGCTTTGGAAATGAAATACATTAAACAGTGTCAGTATGTCAGAAATGAAATACATATGTCAGAGATCTGGAAAATGAAATACATGAAACAGAGTCAGAGGTATGCTCTGGAAATGAAATACATTAAACAGTCTGAGATATTCTCTGGAAATGACATACATTAAACTGTGTCAGAGATATGCTCTTGAAATGAAATACATCAGTGTCAGAGATATGCTCTGGAAATGAAATACATGAACCAGTGTCAGCGATATGGTCTGGAAATGAAATACATTAAACAGTGTCAGAGATTTGCTCAAGAAATGAAATACATTAAATAGTGTCAGAGATATGCTCTGAAAATGAAATACATTAAACAGTGTCAGAGATATGCTCTGAAAATGAAATACATTAAAACAGTGTCAGAGATTTGCTCTAAAAATGAAATACATTAAACAGTGTCAGAGATATGCTCTGGAAATGAAATACATTAAACAGTGTCAGAGATATGCTCTGGAAATGAAATACATTAAACAGTGTCAGAGATATGCTCTGGAAATGAAATACATCAAACAGTGTCAGTGTCAGAGATATGCTGCTTGGAAATGAAATACATTAAACAGTGTCAGAGATATGCTCTGGAAATGAAATACATTAAAAAGTCTCAGAGATATTCTCTGGAAATGAAATACATTAAACAGTGTCAGAGATATGCTCTGGAAATGAAATACATTAAACAGTGTCAGAGATATGCTCTGGAAATGAAATACATTAAACAGTGTCAGAGATATGCTCTGGAAATGAAATACATTAAACAGTGTCAGAGATATGCTCTGGAAATGAAATACATTAAACAGTGTCAGAGATATGCTCTGAAAATGAAATACATTAAACAGTGTCAGAGATATGCTCTGAAAAATGAAATACATTAAACAGTGTCAGAGATATGCTCTGGAAATGAAAATGCATGAAATGTCAAACAAAATGAAATACATTAAACAGAGAGATATGCTCTGAAATGAAATACATTAAACAGTGTCAGAGATATGCTTGAAAAATGAAATACATTAAACAGTGTCAGAGATATGCTCTGAAAATGAAATATATTAAACAGTGTCAGAGATATTCTCTGAAATGAAATACATTAAACCGTGTCAGAGATATGCTCTGGAAATGAAATACATTAAAAACAGTGTCAGAGATATGCTCTGGAAATGAAATACATGAACCAGTGTCAGAGATATGCTCTGGAAATGAAATACATTAAACAGTGTCAGAGATATGCTCTGGAAATGAAATACATTAAACAGTGTCAGAGATATGCTCTGGAAATGAAATACATTAAACAGTGTCAGAGATTTGCTCTAGAAATGAAATACATTAAACAGTGTCAGAGATATGCTCTGAAAATGAAATACATTAAACAGTGTCAGAGATATGCTCTGGAAATGAAATACATTAAACAGTGTCAGAGATATGCTCTGGAAATGAAATACATTAAACAGTTCAAGATATGCTCTGAAAATGAAATACATTAAACAGTGTCAGAGATATGCTCTGAAAATGAAATACATTAAACAGAGGTATCTGTCAAGATATGCTCTTGAAATGAAATACATGCAACAGTGTCAGAGATATGCTCTGAAAATGAAATACATTAAACCAGTGTCAGAGATATGCTCTGAAATGAAATACATTAAACAGTGTCAAGAGATTTGGAAAATTTGCTCTGAAATGAAATACATTAAACAGTGTCAGAGATATGCTCTGGAAATGAAAACATTAAAACAGTGTCAGAGATATGCTCAATACATTAAGTCAGAGATATGCTCTGAAAATGAAATACATTAAACAGTGTCAGAGATATGCTCTGAAATACATTAAACAGTGAAAGATATGAAATGAAATACATTAAACAGTGTCAGAGATATGCTCTGGAAATGAAATACATTAAAAAATGAAATACATCAGAGATATGCTCTGAAAATGAAAATGTGTCAAATTTGATCTGGAAATGAAATACATTAAACAGTGTCAGAGATATGCTCTAGATTGAAATACATTAAACAGTGTCAGAGATATGCTCTGGAAATGAAATACATTAAACAGTGTCAGAGATATGCTCTGGAAAAATGAAATACATTAAACAGTGTCAGAGATATGCTCTGTCAGAAAATGAAATATATTAAATAGTCAGAGATATTCTCTGGAAATGAAATACATTAAACAGTGTCAGAGATATGCTCTGAAAATGAAATATATTAAATAGTCTGAGATATTCTCTGGAAATGAAATACATTAAACCGTGTCAGAGATATGCTCTGGAAATGAAATACATTAAAAACAGTGTCAGAGATATGCTCTGGAAATGAAATACATGAACCAGTGTCAGAGATATGCTCTGGAAATGAAATACATGAAACAGTGTCAGAGATATGCTCAGGAAATGAAATACATTGAACAGTGTCAGAGATATGCTCTGGAAATGAAATACATTAAACAGTGTCAGAGATTTGCTCTAGAAATGAAATACATTAAACAGTGTCAGAGATATGCTCTGAAAATGAAATACATTAAACAGTGTAAGAGATATGCTCTGGAAATGAAATACATTAAACAGTGTCAGAGATTTGCTCTAGAAATGAAATACATTAAACAGTGTCAGAGATATGCTCTGAAAATGAAATACATTAAACAGTGTCAGAGATATGCTCTGGAAATGAAATACATTAAACAGTGTCAGAGATATGCTCTGGAAATGAAATACATTAAACAGTGTCAGAGATTTGCTCTAGATTGAAATACATTAAACAGTGTCAGAGATATGCTTTGGAAATGAAATACATGAACCAGTGTCAGAGATATGCTCTGGAAATGAAATACATTAAACAGTGTCAGAGATATGCTCTGGAAATGAAATACATGAAACAGTCTGAGATATTCTGTGGAAATGAAATACATTAAACCGCGTCAGAGATATGCTCTGGAAATGAAATAAATTAAACAGTGTCAGAGATATGCTCTGGAAATGAAATACATGAACCAGTGTCAGAGATATGCTCTGGAAATGAAATCCATGAACCATTGTCAGAGATATGTTCTGGAAATGAAATACATTAAACAGTGTCAGAGATATGCTCTGGAAATGAAATACATTAAACAGTGTCAGAGATTTGCTCTAGATTGCAATAAATTAAACAGTGTCAGAGATATGCTCTGGAAATGAAATACATTAAACAGTGTCAGAGATTTGCTCTAGATTGAAATACATTAAACAGTGTCAGAGATATGCTTTGGAAATGAAATACATGAACCAGTGTCAGAGATATGCTCTGGAAATGAAATACATTAAACAGTGTCAGAGATATGCTCTGGAAATGAAATACATTAAACAGTCTGAGATATTCTCTGGTAATGAAATACATTCAACCGTGTCAGAGATATGCTCTGGAAATGAAATACATTAAACAGTGTCAGAGATATTCTATGGAAATGAAATACATGAACCAGTGTCAGAGATATGCTCTGGAAATGAAATACATGAACTAGTGTCAGAGATATGCTCTGGAAATGAAATACATTAAACAGTGTCAGAGATTTGCTCTAGAAATGAAATACATTAAACAGTGTCAGAGATATGCTCTGAAAATGAAATACATAAAACAGTGTCAGCGATATGCTCTGGAAATGAAAAACATTAAACAGTGTCAGAGATTTGCTCTAGAAATGAAATACATTAAACAGTGTCAGAGATATGCTCTAGAAATGAAATACATTAAACAGTGTCAGAGATATGCTCTGGAAATTAAATACATTAAACAGTGTCAGAGATATGCTCTGGAAATTAAATACATTAAACAGTGTCAGAGATTTGCTCTAGATTGAAATACATTAAACAGTGTCAGAGATATGCTTTGGAAATGAAATACATTAACCAGTGTCAGAGATATGCTCTGAAAATGAAATACATTAAACCGTTTCAGAGATATGCTCTGGAAATGACATACATTAAACAGTGTCAGAGATATGCTCTGGAAATGAAATACATGAACCAGTGTCAGAGTTATGCTCTGGAAATGAAATCCATGAACCAGTGTCAGAGATATGCTCTGGAAATGAAATACATGAACCAGTGTCAGAGATATGCTCTGGAAATGAAATACATGAACCAGTGTCAGAGATATGCTCTGGAAATGAAATGCATTGATGGAAATTATTTCTGACAGGTCAGAAGTCAGAAAAAAGGTAACAGATATGAAACAATCTTCCCTTTGCGTGGCTGGGGAATAAAAAGCATTTCTTGAAAGATCACAGTGAGTAGTTTGCGAGATATCCAGAAATGGAACTGAGGTAAAGGTCACGAGTCAAAGGTCACATAAAATGTGCTGTGAAGGTTATAGATCAATTTTAATACTTTTAAAAAGGTAAAAGGTCGGGGGTCACTGCTAGAATCAGCAGAGACTTGAGCTTTGTACGATGTCACTATTCACTGGACCACTGCACCACCCCTCAAATTGAAATCTAGAAACATTTCAAAACTCATGAAAGTAAGAGATTATTATTTCAAGCGTGTATGCTTGTGTTACGCAAACCTTGCACTGCAGTGAACAGCACTGTTGGCCCTCCCACAGCCCTAACTGAGTCAGTGGTGCGGATGATGGAAGGTGTTTTGCCTTGGTTATTTATTTATTTTGCTTCAATAAAAACTTTATTTTTTACATTGGTCCATTTTAAATTTCTTTGTGAGATGAACCACTGCTTGTGGATGAATGGAGAAATAAAATGTAGTTCACACAGCAGAATATGAGCCAATACAAATCAATACTGGCTTTTCATTGGACCTAAGAATTTATAATCCACAGGGTCTTGAAGCTTGAGAGTTAAGTAAACTTAAAAGTGCTGTAGGGAAGTGGTCCTTATGGTGCTTACATTCTTTGAGCAGAAAGACATTTTTAAGGTACACATTATTAGCTTAATAATTAATTATCATTAAAAAGACACTCTTCTCTATATGATAATTTTCCTTCAGCTTGGCAGCAGCACAAATGCACTGCAGCCTCAATTTCTGGGCTCAATGTATTCCTACAGTGTCAAATATAATGCATAATTAATAATGTACTTATGCCTGCATTATTCCTCAGGCTGAATTTAAAACCTGCCCAATGTGTTTTTCTTTTTTCTTTCTTTCTTATCTGGGGCGAGAAGGTCCACAGAGCTTATATTGGGAGAACATGGGAATCTTTATTTTATTTGCGCACATGGCTTTTAAAGGGAATGGGAGATGACAATCTGATTGGTTTATTTCATGTTACACCCAAAAGACACCTATGATTAATGAAGAGATTAAGTAAATCTCATTTGTCTGGTTGGATTGTGTTCATGCTATCATCAATAATTGGAGGCCAATAATAGTGGACCTGTTCCAATCAAAATTTCTGTTGGTCAGGAGTTCAGACGAACGCGTCTTGTTCCACATGCAAATACACAATACTGTTTGGCCCATAGAGCACTCCAGGTTATGCCATGTTATGAGGTCAGTGGTGTGTCTTCTGTGAGAGCAGCCCAACTTCAATGTAAGACCTTCCCATTCCAGACCAAGAGGGGTCAATGAGTCGAAAATGGCAAGGTTAATTTGTACTGGAGTATTGCGATGTGTATGTCCCTTAATTACTGGCTTGCTGTAAAAAGGTACTAACAGTATTGTTGGAAGCCTGTCTTATCAAGAGTTGAAGCTATGGACCATAGTTTGCATTGTATTTAGTAATGGTTTCTGGAGCGATGGACGGATCACGTCACATTGGACTGAGCTTTTGAATGTCTGCAAGAAAAAAAACAACTCACTCATTCCATGATCTAGAGATCAGGATATCGCCATCGAGTGTTTCCATTATGAATGTCTGGATATTTTAGATGTAAATAAACAGGCAAATGCCAGAGGAACATGCTGCCAGCCGGTTATCTCTGCATGTCCTCCACTTTTGGAATTTCTATCCAGTCCATCTGTCTGTCTTTCTGCCGGTCCACTTGTAATATTTTCCTGAGTTAGAAGAGTACCGTGGATGACATAACACAAGTGTAAAATCAAGAGCTCAAAGTGTCGTTGAACAATAAATAAATAGCGCTGACAGAGCCCTGCTGTACTTTGCTGGGCTTCAACTCATAAATGATTCCATTTGTTGGCTGAGGAGCTTAAGGTCCCAGTAGCAGCCCTCGATAATTTTCAGAATAAGCAAGCTGGGAGTGTTTCCTGATGGGTGATTTTATTGCTTGTTGAACACAATTGTTGAGCATCGCAGACTTGTAGAACAATGTAGCGTGTGCATCATGCACCATATTATGTAGAACCGTGAAAACTATGAAAGAATAGCATAAATTTAGCCAACTATAGGCTACTTAAACACGTTTACAAATGCACTTTAGCAGGCAACATATTTAAATGAAATGAATGAAAATAACATGGGCTATATCACATATTGCATGAAATAACTGTACAAAGACAGCATACCTCGCTCCGCTTATCAAGGGTGCAAAAGAAAAGAAGAATACATCAAAGGGCTTACTGCTGCGATCTCAAAGACAGCTAGCAACTTGCTGGTCCGCTGTACACCGTTGCAGCCACCTGACTCTCCTCTCCACTCACCTGTCTACAATCAAGCAATCAGCCACCTGACTCTCCTCTCCACTCACCTGCCTGCAATCAAGCAATCAGCCACCTGACTCTCCTCTCCACTCACCTGTCTACAATCAAGAAATCAGCCACCTGACTCTCCTCTCCACTCACCTGTCTACAATCAAGCAATCAGCCACCTGACTCTCCACTCCACTCACCTGTCTACAATCAAGCAATCAGCCACCTGACTCTCCTCTCCACTCACCTGTCTACCATCAAGCAATCAGCCACCTGACTCTCCTCTCCACTCACCTGTCTACAATCAAGCAATCAGCCACCTGACTCTCCTCTCCACTCACCTGTCTACAATCAAGCAATCAGCCACCTGACTCTCCCACTCTCCTGTCTACAATCAAGCAATCAGCCACCTGACTCTCCTCTCCACTCACCTGTCTACAATCAAGCAATCAGCCACCTGACTCTCCTTTCCACTCTCCTGTCTACAATCAAGCAATCAACCACCTGACTCTCTTCTCCACTCACCTGTCTACACTCAAGCAATCAGCCACCTGACTCTCCACTCTCCTGTCTAAAATCAAGCAATCAGCCACCTGACTCTCCTCTCCACTCTCCTGTCTACAATCAAGCAATCAGCCACCTGACTCTCCTCTCCACTCACCTGTCTACAATCAAGCAATCAGCCACCTGACTCTCCTCTCCACTCACCTGTCTACAATCAAGCAATCAGCCACCAGACTCTCCTCTCCCTCTCCCTGTCTACAATCAAACAATCAGCCACCTGACTCTCCTCTCCACTCACCTGTCTACAATCAAGCAATCAGCCACCTGACTCTCCTCTCCACTCTCCTGTCTACAATCAAGCAATCAGCCACCTGACTCTCCTCTCCACTCACCTGTCTACAATCAAGCAATCAGCCACCTGACTCTCCTCTCCACTCACCTGTCTACAATCAAGCAATCAGTCATCTGACTCTCATCTCCACTCACCTGACTACAATCAAGCAATCAGTCACCTAACCCTCCTCTCCACTCACCTGTCTACAATCAAGCAATCAGCCACCTGACTCTCCTCTCCACTCACCTGTCTACAATCAAGCGATCAGCCACATGACTCTCCTCTCCACTCACCTGTCTACAATCAAGCAATCAGCTACCTGACTCTCCTCTCCACTCACCCTTCTACAATCAAGCAATCAGCCACCTGACTGTCCTCTCCACTCTCCTGTCTACAATCAAGCAATCAGCCACCTGACTCTCTTCTCCACTCACCTGTCTACAATCAAGCAATCAGCCACCTGACTCTACTCTCCACTCACCTGCCTACAATCAAGCAATCAGCCACCTGACTTATCTCTCCACTCAACTGTCTACAAAGAAGCAATCAGTCAGCTGATTCTCCTCTCCACACACCTGTCTACGATCAAGCAATCAGCAACCTGACTCTCCTCTCCACTCACCTGTCTACAATCAAGCAATCAACCACCTGACTCTCCTCTCCACTCACCTGTCTATAATCAAGCAATCAGGCACCTGACTCTCCTCTCCACTCACCTTTCTACAATCAAGCAATCAGCCACCTGACTCTGCTCTCCAATCACCGGTCTAAAATCAAGCAATCAGCCACCTGACTCTCCTCTCCACTCACCTGTCTACAATCAAGCAATCAGCCACCTGACTCTCCTCTCGACTCACCTGCCTACAATCAAGCAATCAGCCACCTGACTCTCCTCTCCACTCACCTGTCTACAATCAAGCAATCAGCCACCAGACTCTTCTCTCCACTCACCTGTCTACAATCAAACAATCAGCCACCAGACTCTCTTCTCCACTCACCTGTGTACAATCAAGCAATCAGCCCCCTGACTCTCGTCTCCACTCACCTGCCTACAATCAAGCAATCAGCCCCCTGACTCTCCTCATCACTCACCTGTCTACAATCAAGCAATCAACAACCGGACTCTCCTCTCCATTCTCCTGTATACAATCAAGCAATAGCCACCTGACTCTCTTCTCCACTCAACTGTCTAAAATCAAACAATCAGCCACCTGACTATCCTCTCCACTCACCAGCCTACAAACAAATAATCAGCCACCTGACTCTCCTCTCCACTCTCCTGTAAACAATCAAGCAGTCAGCCACCTGACTCTTCTCTTCACTCATCTGTCTACAATCAAGCAATCAGACACCTGACTCTCCTCTCCACTCACCTGACTACAATCAAGCAATCAGCCACCTGACTCTCCTCTCCACTCACCTGTCTACAATCAATCAATCAGTCCCCTGACTCTCCTGTCCACTCACCTGTCTACAATCAAGCAATCAGCCACCAGACTCTCCTCTGCACTTACCTGTCTACAATCAAGCAATCAGCCCCCTGAGTCACTTCTCCACTCACCTGCCTACAATCAAGCAATCAGCCACCTGACTCTCCTCTCCACTGACCTGTCTGCAATCAAGCAATCAGCCACCTGACTCTCCACTCTCCTGTCTACAATCAAGCAATCAGCTCCATGACTCTCCTCTCCACTCACCTGTCTACAATCAAGCAATCAGCCACCTGACTGTCCTCTCCACTCACCTGTCTACAATCAAGCAATCAGCCACCTGACTCTACTCTCCACTCACCTGCCTACAATCAAGTAATCAGTCACCTGACTCTTCTCTCCATTCACCTGTCTACAAACAAGCAATCAGTCAGCTGACTCTTCTCTCCACTCACCTGTCTACAATCAAGCAATCAGCAACCTGACTTTCCTCTCCACTAACCTGTCTACAATCAAGCAATCAGCAACCTGACTCTCCTCTCCACTCACCTGTCTACAATCAAGCAATCAACCACCTGACTCTCCTCTCCACTCACCTGTCTACAATCAAGCAATCAGGCACCTGACTCTCCTCTCCAATCACCTGTCTAAAATCAAGCAATCAGCCACCTGACTCTCCTCTCCAATCACCTGTCTACAATCAAGCAATCAGCCACCTGACTCTCCTCTCCACTCACCTGTCTACAATCAAGCAATCAGCCACCTGACTCTCCACTCTCCTGTCTACAATCAAGCAATCAGCCACCTGACTCTGCTCTCCACTCACCTGTCAACAATCAAGCAATCAGCCACCTGACTGTCCTCTCCACTTTCCTGTCTACAATCAAGCAATCAGCCACCTGACTCTCTTTTCCACTCTCCTGCCTACAATCAAGCAATCATTCACCCGACTCTCCTCTCCACTCACCTGTCTACATTCAAGCAATAAGTCCCCTGACTCTCCTCACCACTCACCTGTCTACAATCAAGCAATCAACAACCGGACTCTCCTCTCCACTCTCCTGTATACAATCAAGCAATAGCCACCTGACTCTCTTCTCCACTCAACTGTCTAAAATCAAGCAATCAGCCACCTGACTCTCCTCTCCACTCACCAGCCTACAAACAAATAATCAGCCACCTGACTCTCCTCTCCACTCTCCTGTCTACAATCAAGCAATCAGCCACCTGACTCTTCTCTCCACTCACCTGTCTACAATCAAACAATCAGCCACCTGACTCTCCTCTCCAATCAGACACCTGACTCTCCTCTCCACTCACCTGTCTACAATCAAGCAATCAGCCACCTGACTCTCCTCTCCACTCACCTGTCTACAATCAAGCAATCAGCCACCTGACTCTCCTGTCCACTCACCTGTCTACAATCAAGCAATCAGCCACCTGACTCTCCTCTCCACTCTCCTGTCTACTATGAAACAATCAGCCACCTGACTCTCCACTCTCCTGTCTACAATCAAGCAATCAGCCACCTGACTCTCCTCTCCACTCACCTGTCTACAATCAAGCAATCAGCCACCTCACTCTCCTCTCCACTCACCTGTCTACAATCAAGCAATCAGTCCACCTGACTCTCCTCCACTCACCTGTCTACAATCAAGCAATCAGCCACCTGACTCTCCTCTCCACTCACCTGTCTACAATCAAGCAATCAGCCACCTGACTCTCCTCTCCACTCACCTGTCTACAATCAAGCAATCAGCCACCTGACTCTCCACTCACCTGTCTACAATCAAGCAATCAGCCACCTGACTCTCCTCTCCACTCACCTGTCTATCAAGCAATCAGCCACCTGACTCTCCTCTCCACTCACCTGTCTACAATCAAGCAATCAGTCCCCTGACTCTCCTGTCCACTCACCTGTCTACAATCAAGCAATCAGCCACCTGACTCTCCTCTCCACTCACCTGTCTACAATCAAGCAATCAGCCACCTGACTCTCCTCTCCACTCACCTGTCTACAATCAAGCAATCAGCCACCTGACTCTCCTCTCCACTCACCTGTCTACAATCAAGCAATCAGCCACCTGACTCTCCTCTCCCACTCACCTGTCTACAATCAAGCAATCAGCCACCTGACTCTCCTCTCCACTCACCTGTCTACAATCAAGCAATCAGCCACCTGACTCTCCTCTCCACTCTCCTGTCTACAATCAAGCAATCAGCCACCTGACTCTCCTCTCCACTCACCTGTCTACAATCAAGCAATCAGCCACCTGACTCTCCTCTCCACTCACCTGTCTACAATCAAGCAATCAGCCACCTGACTCTCCTCTCCACTCACCTGTCTACAATCAAGCAATCAGCCACCTGACTCTCTTCTCCACTCACCTGTCTACAATCAAGCAATCAGCCACCTGACTCTCCTCTCCACTCACCTGTCTACAATCAAGTCTACACCTCCACTCACTCACCTGTCTACAATCAAGCAATCAGCCACCTGACTCTACTCTCCACTCACCTGCCTACAATCCAATCAGTCACCTGACTGTCTCCAATCTCCTGTCTAAATCAAGCAATCAGTCCCCTGACTCTCCTCTCCACTCACCTGTCTACAATCAAGCAATCAGCCACCTGACTCTCCTCTCCACTCACCTGTCTACAATCAAGCAATCAGCCACCTGACTCTCCTCTCCACTCACCTGTCTACAATCACAATCAACCAATCAGCCACTCCTGTCTACTCTCCTCTCCTGACTCTCCTCCACTCTCACCCGTCTACAATCAAGCAATCAGCCACCTGACTCTCCTCTCCACTCACCTGTCTACAATCAAGCAATCAGCCACCTGACTCTCCTCTCCACTCACCTGTCTACAATCAAGCAATCAGCCACCTGACTCTCTCTCCACTCACCTGTCTACAATCAAGCAATCAGCCACCTGACTCTCCTCTCCACCTGACTGTCTACAATCAAGCAATCAGCCACCTGACTCTCCTCTCCACTCACCTGTCTACAATCAAGCAATCAGCCACCTGACTCTCCTTTCCACTCTCCTGTCTACAATCAAGCAATCAGCCACCTGACTCTCCTCTCCACTCACCTGTCTACAATCAAGCAATCAGCCACCTGACTCTCCTCTCCACTCACCTGTCTACAATCAAGCAATCAGCCACCTGACTCTCCTCTCCACTCACCTGTCTACAATCAAGCAATCAGCCACCTGACTCTCTTTTTCACTCACCTGTCTACAATCAAGCAATCAGCCACCTGACTCTCCTCTCCACTCACCTGTCTACAATCAAGCAATCAGCCACCTGACTCTCCTCTCCACTCACCTGTCTAAATCAAGCAATCAGCCACCTGACTCTCCTCTCCACTCTCCTGTCTACAATCAAGCAATCAGCCCACCTGACTCTCCTCTCCACTCACCTGTCTACAATCAAGCAATCAGCCACCTGACTCTCCTCTCCACTCACCTGTCTACAATCAAGCAATCAGCCACCTGACTCTCCTCTCCACTCACCTGTCTCACAATCAAACCTGCATCAACCACCTGACTCTCCTCTCCCTCTCCTGTCTACAATCAAACAATCAAGCAATCAAGCAATCAGCCACCTGACTCTCCTCAAATCAATCAGCCACCTGACTCTCCTCTCCACTCACCTGTCTACAATCAAGCAATCAGCCACCTGACTCTCCTCTCCACTCACCTGTCACTACAATCAAGCAATCAGCCACCTGACTCTCCTCTCCACTACAATCAAGCAATCAGCACCTGTCTACAATCAAGCAATCAGCCACCTGACTCTCCTCTCCTGTCTCCTGTCTACAATCTGACTCTCATTCCAGCCACCTGACTCTCAGCTCCTGACTCTCCTCTCCACTCACCTGTCTACAATCAAGCAATCAGCCACCTGACTCATCCACCTGTCTACAATCAATCAGCAATCAGCCACTCTCTCTCCTCCTACTCACCTGTCTACAATCAAATCAATCAGCCACCTGACTCTCCTCTCCACTCACCTGTCTACAATCAAGCAATCAGCCACCTGACTCTCCTCTCCACTCACCTGTCTACAATCAAGCAATCAGCCACCTGACTCTCAAGCAATCTCCACTCTCCTCTCTCTCCACCTCAACAATCAAGCAATCAGCCACCTGACTCTCCTCCACTCACCTGTCTACAATCAAGCAATCAGCCACCTGACTCTCTCTCTCCACTCACCTGTCTACAATCAAGCAATCAGCCCTGTCTCCTCCTCTCTGTCTCCAAATCATCAGCTCTCTCTGTCTAAATCAATCAATCACCTGACTCTCCTCTCCACAATCTCAGCCACCTCCTCTCCACCTCACCTGTCTACAATCAAGCAATCAGCCACCTGACTCTCCCACTCACCTCTACAATCAGCCTGTCTGACTCAATCACAATCAAGCAATCAGCCACCTGACTCTCCCACTCCACTCACCTGTCTACAATCAAGCAATCAGCCACCTGACTCTCCTCTCACTCCACTCCCTGTCTACAATCAAGCAATCAGCCACCTGACTCTCCTCCACTCACCTGTCTACAATCAACCTGACTCTCCTCAAATCAAGCAATCAGCCTGACTCTCTCTCCACTCACCTGTCTACAATCAAGCAATCAGCCACCTGACTCTCCTCTCCACTCTCCTGTCTACAATCAAGCAATCAGCAACTCTCCTCCCACTCTCCACAATCACCTGTCTACCAATCAAGCAATCAGCCACCTGACTCTCCTCCACTCACCTGTCTACAATCAAGCAATCAGCCACCTGACTCTCCTCTCCACTCACCTGTCTACAATCAAGCAATCAGCCACCTGACTCTCCTCTCCACTCACCTGTCTACAATCAAGCAATCAGCCACCTGACTCTCCAACTCTCTCCTGTCTACAATCAATCAAGCAATCAGCCACCTGACTCTCCTCTCCCACTCACCTGTCTACAATCAAGCAATCAGCCACCTGACTCTCCTCTCCACTCACCTGTCTACAATCAAAATCAGCCACCTGACTCTCCTCTCCAATCAGCCAGCCACCTGACTCTCCTCTCCACTCACCTGTCTACAATCAAGCAATCAGCCACCTGACTCTCCTCTCCACTCACCTGTCTACAATCAAGCAATCAGCCACCTGACTCTCCTCTCCTGTCTACAATCAAGCAATCAGCCACCTGACTCTCCTCTCCACTCACCTGTCTACAATCAAGCAATCAGCCACCTGACTCTCCTCTCCACTCCTGTCTACAATCAAGCAATCAGCCACCTGACTCTCTTCTCCACTCTCCTGTCTACAATCAAGCAATCAGCCACCTGTCTACAATCAAGCAATCAGCCACCTGACTCTCCTCTCCACTCTCCTGTCTACAATCAAGCAATCAGCCACCTGACTCTCCTCTCCACTCACCTGTCTACAATCAAGCAATCAGCCACCTGACTCTCCACTCTCCACTCACCTGTCTACAATCAAGTCAAATCAGCCACCTGACTCTCCCTCTCCATCAAGCTCACCTGTCTACAATCAAGCAATCAGCCACCTGACTCTCCTCTCCACTCACCTGTCTACAATCAAGCAATCAGCCACCTGACTCTCTCTCCACTCACCTGTCTACAATCAAGCAATCAGCCACCTGACTCTCCTCTCCAATCTCACCTGTCTACAATCAAGCAATCAGCCACCTGACTCTCTCTCCACTCACCTGTCTACAATCAAGCAATCAGCCACCTGACTCCTGTCTCACCTGTCTACAATCAAGCAATCAGCCACCTGACTCTCCTCTCTCACCTGTCTCAATCAAGCAATCAGCCACCTGTCTCTCCACAATCTACAATCAAGCAATCAGCCACCTGACTCTCCTCTCCACTCACCTGTCTACAATCAAGCAATCAGCCACCTGACTCTCCTCTCCACTCACCTGTCTACAATCAAGCAATCAGCCACCTGACTCTCCTCTCCACTCACCTGTCTACAATCAAGCAATCAGCCACCTGACTCTCCACTCTCCTGTCTCCAATCTCACCTCCCTCTCCACTCACCTGTCTACAATCAAGCAATCAGCCACCTGACTCTCCTCTCCACTCACCTGTCTACAATCAAGCAATCAGCCACCTGACTCTCCTCTCCACTCACCTGTCTACAATCAAGCAATCAGCCACCTGACTCTCCTCTCCATCAATCAAGCAATCAGCCACCTGACTCTCCTCTCCACTCTCCTGTCTACAATCAAGCAATCAGCCACCTGACTCTCTTTTCCACTCACCTGTCTACAATCAAGCAATCAGCCACCTGACTCTCCTCTCCACTCACCTGTCTACAATCAAGCAATCAGCCACCTGACTCTCCTCTCCACTCACCTGTCTACAATCAAGCAATCAGCCACCTGACTCACCTCTCCACTCACCTGTCTACAATCAAGCAATCAGCCACCTGACTCTTCTCCCACTCTCCAATCAAGCAATCACCTGTCTCCTCTCCACTCAAAATCAAGCAATCAGCCACCTGACTCTCCTCTCCAATCAAGCAATCAGCTCACCTGTCTACAATCAACAATCAAGCCACCTGACTCTCCTCTCCACTCTGTCTACAATCAAGCAATCACCTCTTCTCTCCACTCAAATCAAGCAATCAGCCACCTGACTCTCCTCTCCACTCACCTGTCTCCACTCACCTGTCTACAATCAAGCAATCAGCCACCTGACTCTCCTCTCCACTCACCTGTCTACAATCAAGCAATCAGCCACCTGACTCTCTCTCCACTCAATCAAGCTCACCTGTCTCTCAATCACAATCAAGCAATCACCTGACTCTCCTCTCCACTCACCTGTCTACAATCAAGCAATCAGCCACCTGACTCTCCTCTCTCACTCACCTGTCTACAATCAAGCAATCAGCCACCTGACTCTCCTCTCCACTCACCTGTCTACAATCAAGCAATCAGCCACCCTGACTCTCTTCTCCACTCTCCTGTCTACAATCAAGCAATCAGCCACCTGACTCTCCTCTCCACTCTCCTGTCTACAATCAAGCAATCAGCCACCTGACTCTCCTCTCCACTCTCCTGTCTACAATCAAGCAATCAGCCACCTGACTCTCCTCTCCACTCACCTGTCTACAATCAAGCAATCAGCAATCAGCCACTGACTCTCCTCTCCACTCACCTGTCTACAATCAAGCAATCAGCCACCTGACTCTCTCTCCACTCACCTGTCTACAATCAAGCAATCAGCCACCTGACTCTCCTCTCCACTCACCTGTCTACAATCAAGCAATCAGCCACCTGACTCTCCTTCTCCACTCACCTGTCTACAATCAAGCAATCAGCCACCTGACTCTCCTCTCCACTCACCTGTCTACAATCAAGCAATCAGCCACCTGACTCTCCACTCACCTGTCTACAATCAAGCAATCAGCCACCTGACTCTCCTCTCCACTCACCTGTCTACAATCAAGCAATCAGCCACCTGACTCTCCTCTCCACTCACCTGTCTACAATCAAGCAATCAGCCACCTGACTCTCTCTCCACTCACCTGTCTACAATCAAAAATCAATCAGCCACCTGACTCTCTCTCCCACTCACCTGTCTACAATCAAGCAATCAGCCACCTGACTCTCCTCCCACTCACCTGTCTACAATCAAGCAATCAGCCACCTGACTCTCCAATCTCCACTCTCCTGTCTACAATCAAGCAATCCACCTGACTCTGACTCTCCACTCACCTGTCTACAAATCAAGCAATCAGCCACCTGACTCTCCTCTCCACTCACCTGTCTACAATCAAGCAATCAGCCACCTGACTCTCCTCTCCACAATCAAGCTGTCTACAATCAAGCCAGCCACCTGACTCTCCTCTCCAATCAATCAACCTGCAATCAAGCCACCACCTGACTCCTCTCCACTCACCTGTCTACAATCAAGCAATCAGCCACCTGACTCTCTTCTCCACTCACCTGTCTACAATCAAGCAATCAGCCACCTGACTCTCTTCTCCACTCACCTGTCTACAATCAAGCAATCAGCCACCTGACTCTCCCTCTCCAATCTCACCTGTCTACAATCAAGCAATCAGCCACCTGACTCTCTCCACTCACCTGTCTACAATCAAGCAATCAGTCACCTGACTCTCTCCTCTCCACCACCTGTCTACAATCAAGCAATCAGCCACCTGACTCTCCTCCCACTCACCTGTCTACAATCAAGCAATCAGCCACCTGACTCTCCTCTCCCTCTCCTGTCTACAATCAAGCAATCAGCCACCTGACTCTCCTCTCCACTCACCTGTCTACAATCAAGCAATCAGCCACCTGACTCTCCTCTCCACTCACCTGTCTACAATCAAGCAATCAGCCACCTGACTCTCCTCTCCACTCACCTGTCTACAATCAAGCAATCAGCCACCTGACTCTCCTCTCTCTCACCTGCAAATCAAGCAATCAGCCACCTGACTCTCTCTCTCCATCACCTGTCTACAATCAAGCAATCAGCCACCTGACTCTCCTCTCCACTCACCTGTCTACAATCAAGCAATCAGCCCCTGACTCTCCCTGTCTACAATCAAGCAATCAGCCACCTGACTCTCCTCTCCACTCACCTGTCTACAATCAAGCAATCAGCCCCTGTCTCCACTCACCTGTTACAATCAAGCAATCAGCTACCTGACTCTCCTCTCCACTCACCTGTCTACAATCAAGCAATCAGCCACCTGACTCTCCTCTCCACTCACCTGTCTACAATCAAGCAATCAGCCACCTCTCTCCTCCTGAGCCACCTGACTCTCTCTCCACTCACCTGTCTACAATCAAGCAATCAGCCACCTGACTCTCCTCTCCTCTCCTGTCTACAATCAAGCAATCAGCCACCAGACTCTCAACCTGTCTACAATCAAACAATCATCAAGCAATCAGCCACCTGACTCACCTGTCTACAATCAAGCTCTCCTGACTCTCCTCCACTCACCTGTCTACAATCAAGCAATCAGCCACCTGACAATCCACTCACCTGTCTACAATCAAGCAATCAGCCACCTGACTCTCTCCACTCACCTGTCTACAATCAAGCAATCAGCCTGACTCTCCTCTCCACTCACCTGTCTACAATCAAGCAATCAGCCACCTGACACTCACCTGTCTACAATCACCTGACTCACTTCTCCACTCTCCACTCACCTGTCTACAATCAAGCAATCAGCCACCTGACTCTACTCTCCACTCACCTGTCTGTCAATCAGTCACCTGACTCTCCTCTCCCACTCACCTGTCTACAATCAAGCAATCAGCCACCTGACTCTCCTCTCCACTCACCTGTCTACAATCAAGCAATCAGCCACCTGACTCTCCTCTCCCCTCACCTGTCTACAATCAAGCAATCAGCCACCTGACTCTCCTCTCCTCACCTGTCTACAATCAAGCAATCAGCCACCTGACTCTCCCACTCTCCACTCACCTGTTTACAATCAAGCAATCAGCCACCTGACTCTCCTCTCCACTCACCTGTCTACAATCAAGCAATCAGCCACCTGACTCTCCTCTCCACTCACCTGTTTACAATCAAGCAATCAGCCACCTGACTCTCCTCTCCACTCACCTGTCTACAATCAAGCAATCAGCCACCTGACTCTCCTCTCCACTCTCCTGTCTAAAATCAAGCAATCAGCCACCTGACTCTCCTCTCCACTCACCTGTCTACAATCAAGCAATCAGCCACCTGACTCTCCTCTCCCCTCACCTGTCTACAATCAAGCAATCAGCCACCTGACTCTCCTCTCCACTCACCTGTCTACAATCAAGCAATCAGCCACATGACTCTACTCTCCACTCACCTGCCTACAATAAACCAATCAGTCACCTGACTCTCCTCTCCACTCACCTGTCTACAATCAACCAATATGCCACCTGACTCTCCTCTCCACTCACCTGTCTAAAATCAAGCAATCAGCCACCTGACTCTCCTCTCTACTCACCTGTCTACAATCAAGCAATCAGCCACCTGACTCACCTCTCCCCTCACCTGTCTACAATCAATCAATCAGCCACCTGACTCTCCTCTCCACTCACCTGTCTACAATCAAGCAATCAGCCACATGACTCTACTCTCCACTCACCTGCTTACAATAACCAATCAGTCACCTGACTCTCCTCTCCACTCACCTGTCTACAATCAAGCAATCAGCCACCTGACTCTCCTTTCCACTCACCTGTCTACAATCAAGCAGTCACCTGACTCTTCTCTCCACTCACCTGTCTACAATCAAGCAATCAGTCACCTGACTCTCCTCTCCACTCACCTGTCTACAATCAAGCAATCAGCCACCTGACTCTCCTCTCCACTCACCTGTCTACAATCAAGCAATCAACCACCTGACTCTCCTCTTCTCTCACCTGTCTACAATCAAGCAATCAGCCACCTGCCTCTCCTCTCCACTCTCCTGTCTAAAATGAAACAATCAGCCACCTGACTCTCTTTTCCACTCACCTGTCTACAATCAAGCAATCAACCACCTGACTCTACTCTCGACTTATCTGCCTACAATCAAGCAATCAGTCACCTGACTCTCCTCTCCACTCTCCTGTCTACAATCAAGCAATTATTCACCAGACTCTCCTCTCCACTCACCTGTCTACAATCAAGCAATCAGTCACCAGACTCTCCTCTCCACTCACCTGTCTACAATCAAGCAATCAGCCACCTGACTCTCCTCTCCACTCACCTGCCTACAATCAAGCAATCAGCCACCTGACTCTCGTCTCCACTCACCTGCCTACAATCAAGAAATCAGCCACCTGACTCTTTTCTCCACTCACCTTTCTACAATCAAGCAATCAGCCATCTGACTCTCCTCTCCAATCACCTGCCTACAATCAAGAAATCAGCCACCTGACTCTCCTCTCCACTCACCTGTCTACAATCAAGCAATCAGTCCCCTGACTCTCCTCTCCACTCTCCTGTCTACAATCAAGCAATCAGCCACCTGACTCTCCTCTCCACTCACCTGCCTACAATCAAGCAATCAGCCACCTGACTCTCCTCTCCACTCACCTGCCTACAATCAAGCAATCAGCCACCTGACTCTCCTCTCTACTCACCTATCTACAATCAAGCAATCAGCCACCTGACTCTCCACTCTCCTGTCTACAATCAAGCCATCAGCCACCTGACTCTCCTCTCCACTCTCCTGTCTACAATCAAGCAATCAGCCACCTGACTCTCCACTCACCTGTCTTTAATCAAGCAATCAGCCACCTTACTCTCCACTCACCTGTCTACAATCAAGCAATCAGCCACCTGACTCTCCTCTCCAATCACCTGTCTACAATCAAGCAATCAGGCACCTGACTCTCCTCTCCATTCACCTGCCTTCAATAAAGCAATCAGCCACCTTCAAAAGACCTGCTCAGATCACCATTCTCTGGCAGATTGTTCCATTTCGCCCTTCGGTGCAGATGTCAGGCAAACTGTAGTTTGAGTTTAAGAGATACAAGATTCTTACTCTTGTGTAATAATCAGGTTCTTCTGCTCCCGGTTCAAGCCACTCTCACCGGCCTCTGCCCTGGCAGCACCTCCAGCCGTAACTAGGATTTAAAAATTCGTGAGGTCTAGGATTTGAAAAGGTGGAGGGATGTTGCCGCCCAGCCATGACATTATTTGACAAAAAACTATGCATTTTCACATCACTTGGGATTATTATAGTTAGCAGCTACTTAATAGAAGGCTGTACATAGTCCTATACCACTCCTGCATGGTAAGCTTATAGGTTTTCTTTGGTAGGCTACTTTGTAGTAAGTTCAAAATTACCATAATGTTTTTTTGAGAGAAGGAAGAGAGATTTCTCATGGTCAGGACTCTTAAAAAACCATTTTCGTTCAGATATATTGAGGTCAGAGGTTCAGAGACCCCCAAAGTCTTTTTTTTTTGTGCCTCCAAGCAATCTCTTGAAATAAATTATGTGCAATGTACAGGGACGTGCGGTCAGGGTAGGCAGTGACTTCTTTTTTTTTATTGCTAGATTTTGTCAACCTGTTTCCTCATACTATGCCTAATTGTCAATCAATTAATTTGACCTTTTCTTCTGGTCAATTAAGCCTGTAATGATTAACAGGTGATAGTGACAAAAGGATTAATTTACCTTTATGCTTTGTTTCGAGACTGCAAGGAAGTAAATCCTAATAATTAATTCGGAAAAAATCTCAACTCTCTCTGTAATTCCGTATATTGTTTTGCTCTTTTGTTTATCGGATTATGAAAGAAGACTGAAAATAAACTCCCTACTTTTTAAAAATGGCCTTAAAAAGTATGTGTTTAAGGGGGGAAATATTATCATAAACATATTGACCACACATTGCACGCCGCATAAGAAAGGTTTTAATATTTGTTAATGGCATTGCGTTAGCTTCCTCTAAGCAAATATGAACAAACTTGCTGTCTCGTGAGCATTTTAAGTTCGATGCACTGAGCAATAATATTGTGGATGGAACAGGAACGCCATTCTGCCGTTTAGTCTTGTAAATTAGTTAATCAATCCTCAGATTGCTAATCAAGCAAAGTAATAGAGTTATCGTTTGTTTAACGGTGAGGATTCTGCCTACCCTAACTGACCTCCGACGGCACGTCACTGGCAATGTGTACTTAGCAAAAACACTGATTTTGCTTTGGCAGTTGGTTGGTTTAACTAGTGATACCCCTGTCAAACCAGAGTTGCGTTCTCACGGAGTTCGTGCAGCGTTCACAAAAACTGTAGATCGCCGGGGTGAGCGCAGTGGGATCACCTAAAGCGCAGTGGCTTTAAACTCCGTAGGATCATTGTAGCAGCTCAGTGAGGTCTCCTACAGCGCCACAGGAGTGCCATGGGCACGCACCAAGGTCGCATATGAACGCCACACAAACGCAGCTAAAGCTGCTTTCACACCGGACGCAAAACAAATTTTTTCGCCACGACAGATTACGTTCAAAATCAGCGCAAAGACGCGAATACACGCCTCTTTGCATTGACTTTGAATGTAATCTGTTGTGCAAAAAATTCTTTTTGCGTCCAGTGTGAAAGCGGCTTAATAGTTGAAAAGAAAAGGAAAGGAGTGCGTACGTATGTCACGGCTATATACCATCTGGGAAAATGCCATATGGACGCTTTGGGGACACAGTGAACTCAGCGTGCACGCAGTGGGTGTGCAGTGAAAACGCCTAGCTCGCAGTGGACACGTAACGAGAACTTCAAGACAACGCCATCGATCCCAAACGAGAACGATGTGGAAATGTATCAGCACGCCACGGGAACTCTGTAGGAACGCCACAATCTCTGTGAGAACGCCCTGAGATCTCCAGCTTGCGAAAATTTCAAATAATTTGCAAAACCATTTCCAAATTTCTCTGCGATCCCAGGGAGTTCTGACAAGTTTCAGATCCCGATGGCAACTCTGTGGGAACTCTGTCTGGTGTGACAGGGGTATTACAGGGATAGATGGTGCCCATAGAGGTACTGGTGCAAGATAAATTTTATGGTTTCAAATAGAGATAAGAAACATATTATTTCAGTACATTTGGTTAGTATATTGGAACAAAAAGCACAACAGAGAAATTCGGGAGAGCTGAGTTTGTTGGTTGTGGTATATGTAAAAAATCAATCAATTCTAGACACCAGTAGGGGTAACAATTAACATTGTACAGTCACTTAATACTTCTGAATACAAGCCTTTTCCCTGCTATCCCTTGAGGTTTCAGCTTTTTACTTGTATTCAGAAGTATTAAGTGGCTGCACAATGTTGATTGTTACCCCTACTGGTGTCTAGAATTGACAGATTTTTTACAAATACCACAACCAACAAACTCAACTCTCAAGAATTTCTGTCGTAGTTATTGTTCCAATTAATATACTATCCAAATTTACCGAAATAATATGTCATGAAATAATATGGTGCTTACCCCTGAAAATTGATCTTGCACCAGTACCTGCACCACCTATCTCTTAAACTAGTTAAATCAACCAACTGCCAAAGCAAAATCAGTGTTTTCGCTATGTACACATTGCACATATTTCATTTCAAGAAATTTCTCTGTGGCACTTCTGGTTTTGCGAGATCTGAATAAGGAGGTACAGCAGGGCGCCATCTTTTCGCATTACTAGTTAAACCAACATAGTGCCAAAACGAAATCAGTGTTTTCACAATGTAGGGGAGAGCTGGTACGAAAGTTACATTTTTCACATGGACGTCATTTTAAAGTTACAGACCGAAACAAAATTTCAGAGCGATAAACTACTTTCGTGTGTGCTCTGTCAATTTCAGGTGCTAAATCATCACCATATATATTGACTTCGGCATAGTTTGACGTCAAACGGAAATTGCGGATTGCTTCTTTCGACCCATCCAGCCGGGATGAAAGTAATGCACGGGCAAGGCAAAAGTAACGTGATCAAATTTACTGGAATCTTTTTAAAATTTCTCGATAAAACAGAAGCAAAAACAGCCAGGCATTTGTTTTAAACATTTTAATTGGCTTCAAATGTTCCAAAAGTGACCGTGAACATGTTTAATGTGCAAGGTCTATTTATAAAATTATCCCAGAGAGCAAGTACCTCCGCTCCGGATCTGCCCGGCTCTGTGCCGACTCCAGCTGATCCAGCTCAGAGCCGTGGCAGATCCGGAGCGGAGGTGCTTGCTATATGGCGGTAGTGGTGTAGCTCTGTCTGCGGTGTTACTCGCACCTCTTTAGGACTCAGGCCAAAATATATATCGGCTGCTCTCTTTATATATGCCTGCAGTCTCCTTTCCTGTTCTTCTGTGAAGACTTTGTTGTGAGCCCTGTACCCTGGGGCCCTGGCCTGCTGCCCTCTTGCCTCTGCCGTCCTCTTGCAGTACCTGAACAGGGTGACATGACAAACGCCATGCACCGCTGCTGCCCTCCTTATACTATCGCCTCTTCGGACATCGAAAAAGGCCCTTGCGTAAACCTCCGGGTAGTTCTGACCCTAACTCTGGGCATTTTCTGTCGTTAAAACATAACACACATTTTTATGGAGCTTTTAAACACAAAATGCGGCCGCATTAGCAGAGAGGGACGAACGTAACTGTTGCTACTTCAGTCCCGACGGTGACTCCTGACATTTGAACGAGGATTACTTCCAAAGTGGAAAAATTCTGACATTTCAAACTGCACCATATGTTGCGGAACTAAATCACCGATCATTTCATCATAAATATGACACATGGAGTGATAAAGACAATCTTTAAATCGAAAAAGTTTAGCATTCGTCTGAATTTACTCACTGCTGTGGAAAACAGTCTTCTCGGTCTTGTGCCGCGAGGAAGACTGGACGCCTCAAGAATGTTCGCGGTTCTGGAGAGGGGCGCGAGCTGCACATGCTGACCTAGTATGACGCATCGAAGTGCGGATGGCTGTGAGTAAATCGCTGTGTTACTTTCGTCCAGAGTTACTTTCGCACCAGCGCTCCCCTACATAAGACA
This sequence comes from Gymnothorax javanicus, assembly GCA_029692085.1. Lineage (NCBI taxonomy): Eukaryota > Metazoa > Chordata > Actinopteri > Anguilliformes > Muraenidae > Gymnothorax > Gymnothorax javanicus. The sequence goes on along the minus strand of CM056194.1, from coordinate 98,202,891 downwards.
CATATTCCATTTCCAGACACTTCTCCATGGCACGTCTGGTTTTGTCAGATCTGACATATTGGTAAGAGCGCCCCCTATACTGATATATTTTTGAACATTCGCTCCCTTATATCCAGACATTGGCAAAGAGTGCCATAAAACTTCCTTTGGCATGTTAAAATATCCTGAAAGGGCTGGAGACTCAGCTAATTTCAAAGCTCTATCTTCTTGGTTAACATTTTTATGGGCCCCTGAACATCAGTGCAAAAAGATGAATTGGAGATCTTGTCAAAATGCCTCTAGCCGCTCCAAGATGGAGCATAGTGCCAAAGATGTTTCTGGTGTCCTTTGTTTAGCCCAAAGGAAGGTTGAAATTTATGGTCTACCCATCCCCACAGGTGTCTGGTTGTTTATGCTAACCCACTGTACAAACAGGAAAAAATTAGCCCACACTCAACTTTGGGAGCAAATGTCTCAAAAAAAGCAAAAAAGTTCCAGACTAAGGGCCCTATCTTACGCCAGAGTCCCTAAACCCGTTATTTGGGGATTTCGCATTGCGTAAAAGGCGTTCCCCCGCGTAAGTTGCTATCTTGCACACCTGCCTATATCCCTAAAACACCAGCGCAAAACACCAGCGCTACCCGTTACATTATGCATAGGCGTGGTTTTGGGCGTTCGCCAGTTAAAACCAATCAGTGTGGTAGGTGCCACTGCCTTTTCGGAGCAGGCTGCGCTATCCCAAATCCTCAAACCGAAACCCGTGATGGAGAGAGGAAGGTCGCCACGTTTCTCCGTTGACGAAGTTAAATTGCCCGAGCATGAGGTCAAATCCAGTCAGGGGAGGATCTGTTTTTGTTAAGTTAATCATGAATTGTATTATTATTATTATTATTATTATTACTTGACATTGACAAATTGTTTAATGTTTGGTATGTAGTAAAAAAATAAATAAATAAATAAATAAATAAATCAAGCCTACCCTTTTGTGATGGAAACTTCAAAAAAAAAAAAAAAAAAAAAAGCGTTTTCCATGCACTTCCAACTCCTCTCCCGTCTGAAATGAAGCATAGAACAAAATCCCATTTTAGAAAAATAAAATTAGGTATATGCACTGGCACTCAGCGATGTAACTTTTTTTTTTTTTCAGCGAGAGCGGCATCTCAGAACTCTTCAGCGAATGAAGGTAAATCTGGTGACAAGTACGTGGCTTCGTCCGTTTACATTTTCCAATCGGACAGTTGTCTATTTTTTTACAGCAAGTTGCGTGACCGTGCTGCAAAAACAGGTGTACATACTTGTCGCCGAAATTACCTTCATTCGCAAGAGTGTTCTGAAATGCCGCTCTCGCTGGAAAAAATTTCCGTTGCTGAGTGCTAATGCATTGGGCTCTTGTGAAAGCCCAAATGCGGTAGTAGCGTGGTTTTAGGACCCGCTTCACGCTTTCCCTAAAGTGTGTGGTCAAGATAGCAATTTTAGGAAAGCGCATAAACACGCCCACGGGCACACCTCCAGGCGCAAATAAAGGATTAGACATAATGCATAGCGGGTAGTGTGGCCGCAAGATATCGTTTAGGGATAGTGGAAGCTGCTAAATGCGTAATTCACGGGTTGCGGGTAGTGGCAACGGGTAAGGCAACGTGAAAGATAGAGCCCTAAATGCCTCAAAATTTTTCATGCCTTTAATGTCTGAAAAGGAAACAGGTAAGATGAATTTGGCACTGGTCTGGTTTAAAAATTAAAGCAAGCCTGAATTTGTAAAAATATTTTTTTACACAGATTTCTTGTCATTGCACATATAACCAACAAAATTACCAGGTGGCACTTTCACACTTTAAAAATTTGGGTATCCCTGTATCAATTCAATCATAACTTCTTTGGAACATTGAAGCAGTTATCCACAATATTCCTTCAAAATGGCTATTTTTCCTCAAAAATGCTCAATTTGGTACCTGACTTGTCCACTTCTTAGTGGTGCTGTAGCCATATCGATAAAAATTGTGAGCTCAAACTCCGGGATTTTCTGTTACACGTATATGGGCACCATTTTGCCAAATTTCATGCAATTCTGAGTTGTCAACTCCACTAAGTATCTCAAAAGTGCCATTCTCTCAGAATATGGCTCTAAATACTGAGGAGAATACCGCGAATCTGGAGAAAGTTATAAAGTTGCATTTACACGCGGGTTACACTTACGATACTTAGAACAAAACCTGAATGATAAAGACGTAGAATTTTTTTTTCCCTCTGAAATTTTTACCAAGGTCCGGACGTCGGTGACCTCATAGCTAGTTAGGGCCATGCTTCCAGCTCATGAAGATCTCCATCCTCTGCCTTCAGTAACTCAGCTCTCCAGGCCAGCCATTTTACCTCACTACGCCTTGGAATCCAGCTCAGCCTCTCTGCACCAGACTTTGGATCCTCACTTATTCAATAAATCTACCTCTTTCTCAAACCAAGAATTACTTACGCAGTGTCTGTATATTTGGGTCCCGTAAAAATACATTTTAACAAAACTGGTACGCATTATATCATGACATCCTTTATGCGTGTAAGCTTACATTCAACATGTTAATGTCATTAAAAACATAAATTATTTGTAAATAAATATAAGTTTAATAGATGAGAAGTAGGAGCAGTGATTCATGCATGTCTATTATTTTGAATCATATTCATGATAGTTCAACTGATGGTGGTAATTATGCTGTCTACTATAAAATATCTATCCACAAAAAAGTGTCCTTTCATGGAAATGCTATTGAAATCCATTATGTTTGGATTCTTTGTTATGAATTTCTTGACAAAACCCTTTTATTTACTGAAATTATATTCTTTGTAAGTCTTGAGGAGGGTGTTTAACAGCCTGAGAAGGAAGCATTCACACAATGGAGAGTCAGAGAACAGGGTTTCCATTGATGTAAAACATTTACACTGCATAGGCCTATTCATTATTTATTATTCATTACCTCACTGTATTCAGTATTCACACATTGGAATAACCATTATAATAATACAGTTCCAGATTTACAAGATTACAATGAGAAATAAAATCAGATTTCAAAAGCAGTTTGTGCTGAATGTTATTTTAACCTGCCCATGGAGCTATCAAATGAGTTTGCTGAAACTAGTTAATCTAATTTCATACTTGTTTGTTTATTGGCAAAACCAGAGGCACTGAATCAGGTCTGTTTGTCTTTGTGAAAACTGGCTGTGTGTAAGAACCCATAATGCCTTTAGGAGATTGGAAAATTAGTTTTGGTCCTTTTCCCCACAATAGTACTCAAGTGGTTTGATTAAGAGTTTGAACAGTTTGTTTCTACATGTACTTGTGGAAATCAGAAACAGATGTGTTTTAATTGCATCATTTAAGCAGCCTCTTTTCAATTGAATGAAGCAGCTCTCAGAAATGGAGAGGTTTTATTTTGGTGATTGTGTTCTTCACCTTTTTGTTTTATCTTTTTCCATCCAAAATTCAAAATGTTTAGTATTAAATCAGCTCAGAGTGGATGACCTACTTCTGCCACCTGCTTTCTCAGTATATTATTTCACAGTCACAAATCAATATATGGTTAATATAAATACATATACAGTCCGAAAGTCTGACTATACTTTTCTGTTTTAGTCGACAGTTAGCTGTGAAGTTTAAGCTATTTATATTCTGTGAATAACCTGAAAAGGCACAAAATTAGAAATAAATCCATAAATTAGAGATGAACAAGAAATTGAAGTTAAGAGTTCTGAATTGAACCAAAATGTTGAGGTGAAGTACATGCACAAATACAAAGCAATGTTGATGACATATATCAATAATAAAACTCAACTTACATTTTAAATTGAGAACATGTAGAAATATAATGAAGTATCATATATTCAATACAACTGATGATGATAAAAGCATTCATGATTGCGAAGATACAGTCTGACTAATTTGCCAAAAAACAAAAAAACGACAAATAATTTGAAAAACCCACCTCCTCTGCCAGGGTCATTTTAGAGGTGTGACATGGAAAATATAAGCTTAAAAAAGAATAATTAAGCTGCATATTTAAAATGCAATTATTTTCTGATTTATTACTTGATTTGTTGACATTTATTTCTAGAACTAAGACTAAATATTATGATTAAAATGTCAGTCCAGCTTTAATTAATGCATTGTGAAAAACTATTGTATTTATATTGTAGTTGCATTTTCATCTGGTAAACTGGCTTTTAACCGCACATTTTCTCAGCATTCCATCAGCGATTACAGTCGGACCCATGGCACCGCATCCCGACTGATCCTGTAATTCCTGATTCTCTGAAAAACAGGCTGTTCTGCGTGGGCGCCACATCCATGGAATGAATTGTCTTCTCATTGGCCAACAAACAGAGCTACCGTGTCAGCAGAGGGGGATGGTGTCAAAATCTCCTGGCTACCAGCAAGTTGCTACATGCACTGCATAAGTAGCTGGCTAGCTAGCCAACTACTGAATGATAAACTGAGAATGGAAAGGTAACATCTGCTGGCTAAGCAAGCATGGATGTTGCATTCACGATGAAATTCAACATGCATCATTAAAATTTAACAACACTTGAAATTCAGTCTCTCTTAAGAATGATCCGCAGCTAGCATCCATGTAGTTTTCTGCATTACTATAGTTTTTCTGCACTACTCCACTAATAACAGACTGAATTCCATTAAAAACAGTCACCCATTCTATCGACTATCTATCACCTATTCTATCGCCAAGTTCCTATCGACTTGGCTCATAAATTGCTTCTGGCTGACCAAGCTACAATTTCTAAGTTCACATTCAAGTTAGTAACATGCAACTGACCTAGCAAAAAATAAATAAATAAATAAACCCCACACAATGATTAGGCTACAGCTAGAGAGGTAATGTGTGTATGCTAGCTCAGTAAGTTAGTTTTAAGAGTGGCACTTGGCTAGTCAGCTAGCTAGGTAGCTACATCAACAACAAAGCCATACTAATTTCACTAAGGTTACACTTGGAAATTTGTTTAAATATTAACAGAGACTAAAAACACTAACCTAGCCAGCTAGCTAGGAAAAAATTCAACAAGAAATTTCTCAGTTTCAACATCTGATATGTTGTCTTTGCACTATTTTCAATTAAATGTAGAGCTTTAATGATTTCCAAATCAGTGGCGGATCTAGAACTGGGAATTTGGGGGGGCGTCCTTTTATGACAACAATTAGTCCTGGCTAGTTCTCAATCATTTTCCTTTATTGACGCGTTTTCCAATCATCGTAATTGGCAACTGAAGACACGGTTTCTCTCTATATGCGATCTAACAGCGATGAAATCATGGGCTAAATTCAGTACAGAAAAATAATTTACGTATTAATAGGCCAATGCTTTGCGTTGATTGAATTGGTCCGCGTTCCAATGAAATATCGCTTTTCACTCTCGGTATTGCATGGGTTGATAAAAAAAAAAAGTGGCACTCGGCAGTTAAATAGGCTATAAAAATCGTGCAGCTCAAGCTATTTGCATGAGAGTCGACAGGTACGCAATTTTGAAGAATTTTGATTTAAATACAGCAAATACACGTCCAGATGAATGATTGTCGTCTTACCTAATCGGGGAGAACAAGCAGCACCTGTTAACTGTGGAGTGCTCTCGGAGTGAACCTTCTGTTAATTTTGAAAATGAATGAGAACAGGTCAGCCCTAATAATTGTTTTAAATGGATGTTTTGTCTACCCCAATTCTCATTTCTGGCTCCGCAACTGTACGAAATTTACCCCATGATTTCATTGCTGTTAGATCGCATATGGAGAGAAACCGTGTCTTCAGTTGCCAGTTACGATAATTGGAAAACGCGTCAATAAAGTAAAATGATTGAGAACTAGCCAGGACTAATTGTTGTCATAAAGGGACGTGTCGGTGCGCCCCGAATTCCCAGTTCTAGCTCCGCCACTGTTGCAAATCATAGCATTTGTAATGGTTGTGCTCAGAGCACCGTGTAGTGCACAGGGGACAGGAAGTTGAGAACTGGACTCAGGTGCAAAGATGGACTTGTTGTATTTAATAGGCCTTCAGCACAGCAGGAAGGCACAAACGATGTAATACAGAAAAATAAGGAATCGAGGTTCCAGATAATAAAGTTAAAGTGCTGACATTAACAACAAACAGCACTAAGTTTAAGAGTTGGAATACATACACGCGAAATCGTGGGAGATTAGTCTATACAAGACTAAGATAAGATACACTTTATTGAACCCCGTGGGGTAATTTGTCCTCTGCATTTGACCCATCCTATTGTTAGGAGCAGTGGGCAGCCACAGAGCAGCGCCCGGGGACCAACTCCAGTTCTAAGGCCAGTTCCTTGGTCAGGGGTACTGGTAGGAGTGTTCCTATGATGCATGTTTTTGTGGGTGGGGGAAACCGAGTACCGGAGAAAACCCAACAACACGGGAGAACATGCAAACTAGAGATTAAACAGATGCATGTGGCTTACGAGACTTCGCAAAGACTAACTGTGAGGCTTGGTCTTCAATAGCACAACACTACCACACAGTGGAAATGAACAACAACTGCATACAATGATTGCGGGACTGAGAATGCAGTCCAGGTCTAAATAGAGTTAGAAGGCTGGAGGCGTGGCCTTACAGTACCCCCCCCGAGGCACGATCTTCTGCCGGGAGGGCGCCCCCTGGGGCGCAGAACAGGCTGGTCTAGATGGGCGTGGTGGAACTCGGCTAGGAGCTGTGGATCCAGGATGTTGTCGCGATCCAGCTCCTCCCCTCTGGACCGTAGCCCTCCCAGTCTCAATGTCAGGAACTGAGCAGGCTGCATACCAGGTAGGCGGGATCTCCGTCAACCTCCAGAACAGGGGAAGGGTTTACGGGGGGGGTAGCCTCTGCCAGGGGTTCAGCTATCACCAGCCTAGTAGAGACACATGGAAAGTATTGTTTATGTTGTAGTGTGACGGCAACTGTAGTGAGTAGGCTGTTTCATTGACTTTCTGGAGGACACGGAATGAACGCAGGTCTCTCGTGGAGAGGCAGATTCGGTCCTTCAGCTGGTAATTGGGGGCGTCTTGACGTCTCCTGTCTGCTTGGATCTTCTGGTGGATCTTCTTGGATCTGGACGCTGGTGTTTTCCCAGACCTTCTCCACCTCCTTAAACCAAGCATCCACCACTGGGACTTCCGTCTGGCTCTGGGCCCACGGACACAGGGGAGGGTGCCATCCGAGCACACGCTGGAACGGGGTTAGTCCAGTGGATGTGCTCTTAAAGAAGTTCTGGGCATACTTTGCCCAGGGCAGGTACTTGGACCAATCCTGTTGGCGATGGTGGCAGGAGGCCGGAAACTCCCCACATCTGGATGGCTCATACTGGAGCAGTGACGAACAGACTTTTGTGTGTGTCGAAAGCATGGTGAGATTCCGGATTCCATCCCAGGTTTTTGGGTTTTCCCTTGATGAGATGCATTGGTGGGTGGGCAACCGTGCTGAAGTTTTTAATGAAGCGTGGACAAAAGTTTGCAAACCCCATGAAGCGCCGGTGCTTCTTTATCGTCCGTGGGGTTGGCCATGCTGCTACTGCCTTCACCTTTTTCTCTTCTATAGCCACTCACGTAGCCAAGGAAGGAGACGGTGGATTGATGGAAGATGCATTTTTTGCCTTTGATGTAAAGTTGATGATGTAACAGGCATTTGAGTACTCTCCTCATATGTTCCACATTTTTCATAAGTGGTTGAGTAGATGAGGATGTCATCGAGGTAGGTGATGATGAATCTTCCCAACATCTCTCGCAGCACATCATTGATGAAGGACTGAAACACAGAGGGGGCGTTAGCAAGGCCATACGGTATTACGCAATACTCATAGTCCAAGAGGTGGTGTTAAAGGCCGTCTTCCACTTGTCTCCTTCCCTGATGCGGAGGAGATTGTACGCGCTGCGGAGGTTGAGTTTTGTGAAAATCTTCTCACCTCGAAGTTGCTCAACAGCGATGGGGACCAGGGGGAGTGGATATTGGTACTTCACCATGACATCATTTAGTCCTCTGTAGTCTCTACAGGGGCATAGACCTCCATCCTTCTTCTGCACAAAAAAGAAACTTGCGGATGCAGGTGAAGTGGAAGGATAAATGAAGCCTTGCTGTAGAGCTTCTTGTACATACTGCTCCATTGCTTGAGTATCAGCCACCGATAGGGGGTATACATGGCTCCTGGGGGTGAATTGCCAGACAGGAGCTCAATGGTCACTTCGGTCTTGCTGTAGCCATCTGCAGGTCCCAGTACTTTTCGGGAATCTCTGACTGTTCTCCTTGGTTGGGGCTCTCGACGGTCGTGGAGGCAGTGGTAAGGGGGCACAGTGCCGACGAAGGTCGAGGAGGAGTGGATGGCATGAGTTTGAGGAGCATCAGTGGAATTTCCTCCAGATGGCGCTCTTGGATTGTGAGGGAGATTGGCACCATCTGGTGGGTGATGCTGCCGCTGCCCAGAGGTTTCCCATCAACAGCTGCCACAGCGAGGGGAGTGTGGAGCCAGTAGGCTGGAGCCTTTAGCCGTCACACCAACTGGGAGGAGACAAAGTTTCCCCCTGCACCAGAGTCAATCAGGGCCTTGGTGCAAAGGGTCACGTCATTAAAAGCCACCCTGACCGGGATCTTAAAATGTTGGCCAGTGATAGCAGTGGGTGACACTTTGACCTTCGCAGATGCTGGTTTCCCCTCTTGACATTGGGTGCAGGGACCAGGTCTCCTCCAGAGACAACGCTCGGTGAGTCGAGAAAGAATCAGTTCCATAGGCTCTGCCCCCTCAGTAGGCAGCTGGGCGGGGCCTCTGGGCAGGACCAGCCGTCCCTCTTGCAGTAGCTGGTCCAGGCTGATGGCCGCATTGATGTAGGACAGCAGGGACAGGTCTTGGTCCCTGCAGGCCATCTCTGCCCTAAGCTCTGCACACGGCCCATTCCAGAAAATGATCAGTAATGCAGGCTTATTCCAGCCGCTGGCTGCAGCCAAGGTGCGGAACTGGAGGGCGTAGTCAGCCGCAGTCTTCGTCCACTGGCGCAGGTCCAGCAGCTGGTCCCCAGCCTTCTTCTTAGGGTGATAGAAGACTGAGTGAAACTGCCGGAGGAAATTGGCATTGGTGGAAAAAAAGTCGTTTCCCCCCATACAGCCGTCGCCCAGTCAAGTGCCTTACCAGAGAGGCGGGTCACCACTGTGGCGATCTTCTCAGTCTCACTTAGGGCTGGATGGTATGTGAAGTATAGTGCACACTGGAGAAGGAAGCCTTTGCATGCAGTGAAGTTTCCGTCATAGCGCTCTGGCACGCGCACTGGCGATTCACCCCGGGAATAGCTGAGGGAGCCTGCATTCCGGCAGGAGAGATGGAGGTGGATGGTGGCAGTGGAGTGTGGGCGATGGAGAGTTTGCGGAACCCGCAAACCAATTTGTCCCTGGCAGCACCCAGACACGCAATCTCCCTCTGTTGTTCCGCCACAAGATGGTAGAGGTCGGGAGGCTGGGCAGCAAACACTCCCACCTCTTGGAGCAGAGGAATCCTCACTGAGTCCATTAATAAAAAGGATTCTGTAGTGCACCGAGGACTGGAAGATGAGGACTGGACTCAGGTGCAAAGATGGACTTGGTTGTATTTAATAGGCCTTCGACGCCGCAGGAAGGCACAAACTATGTAATATATACAAACAAATAAGGAATCAAGGTTCCAGATAATGAAGTTAAAGTGCTGACATTAATGTTGTGGTTTTCATTCAGACATATTTTCATATTATGAGGTTCCCCCATCCCCAAGAGATTGGAGAGAGACAGATTCTTCAGACAATTAGGCTTTATTGAGGCATATTGATAAATATACAGCCGAGTTCTTTTTGCGCAAGAAGAACTCACATCTTGCCTTTCACACCCAGTTTTTATACCTTCATCACAGGAAATATCTTCCAAATATGGTCTTTCTGCTGTCTTGCCTTTCACACTCAGTTTTTATACCTTCATCACAGGAAATATCTTCCAAATATGGTCTTTCCGCTTTCTCATTCTCACGCTACAACAGGACAGGAAAACCAAAACACTGCCCACTAACCTTAAGAACTTCAAGCAAAGATAAGGATGCACATCACTACAAAGGACTGGAAAATTACAGTCAAGATCGGAAAAATACAGTCAGATGAATAGGATACAAGTAGATACATGAATGATTCAATTGATTATGTTTTCAGTAACAACTTATGATTTTACTGAACAAATATTGATCAAAGCTACAGAAATCAAATACATCACCTGATTATGTTTTCAAATCAACTAAACAGAAGCCTGCTTACTCATCAAAGCTACAGAAGCCCGCTGCTTATGTGTGTGTGAGCTGCTCATGCATGTGTGAATTGAATTGCTTGCATGTGTGTGTGACTATGTGAGAACTGCTTGTATGTGTATGTGTGTGTGCATGTGTCTGTGTGCGCTGCTCATCCCCTCCCTATGCGTTTGTGAACTACTTGTATGTGTGTGTTATGTTATGTTATGTGTGTGTGTGTGTGTGTTTGTGTGTTTGTGTGACTGCTGCTTACATAATATGGTTATTGATTATGATTATTGATTATGGTTATTCAACATGGCAATTGATCTACTGATGAATATGATGAGAAATATTGAAATATAATCCTCAACATTAACAACACTCAGTACTAAGTTTTAGAGTTAGAATATATACATGTGAAAACGTGGGAGATTAGTCTATCCAAGACTAGAGATTAAACATAGGCATGTGGCTTACGAGATTTCGTGAAAGACTAACTGCAAGGCTCGGTCTTAAATTGCACAACACTACCACACAGTGGAAATGGACAACAACTGCATACAATGATTGCAGGGCTGAGAATGCAGTCCAGGTCTTAATAGACCAGTGAGTTAGAAGGCTGGAGGCGTAGCCTTACAGAATTCTGCTTTTATTTACATTTTACACTGCATCTCAGCTTTATTGGAAACAGGGTTGTAAAACAACATATGATGTACAGGGTAAATAAGCTTCACTTTTACATATATGTACAATATTGCCTCATGATATTTACCAGAAGTGCCTGTGTGTCACAGATCAGAAAGATCCCACTTTCACAGCACCTGAGATCAGTTTCTCTTAGTTTAAGTTCAATGGGCTGGAATGGGGATTGTCTCAGTCAGCCAAAACTTTTAACTGGATTCCTCCATCCTGAATACTCACTCATTGTATGGGGGATGTGACTTTGAGACTTTCCTGTGACGCCCTGTTGCCCAAAGATGTTAAATGGGCACCAGGAGAGTGGTGGAATGGGGAAGGACCCAAGTGCAGGGACAAAATTTATTTAATAAATAAAGTGAATGAATGGCATAAATATAAGCTAAAAGGGGAAAACAAAATGGGAGTGCTGCTCATAACTGAAAAGTGTTACAAACTAAGGCTACCTGCCAGTGAGGGGAAAATTGACGTTTTAATAGACAAAGGAATGAGGCTCAACTAATGAAAACCAGGTGTACTAATGATGAGGGAGAACAGAGGAGGCAATCGAATAATTGAAAGAAGGCAGGGAGCCAAAAGTCTGGAATGCCCTGGGGGAGGGGCTTTACTTTCGTTTTTATCCTTCTACTATTAAATCAAACCAGGAGTTCCAATTTTGCACCTAATAAGGACTGAAAATGCAAAAAATAGAGAATAAATGGATCAGAAAAGTGAGGCCTGAAAATCATGATTCCCAGGTGAGCAGCTCTTCCAGAATCTGCTGTGTAACCCAGCAGTTCCTACTTCTTGAAAAAAAATGTTTAATTGGAACAACGGAAGGGAAGGGAGGTTAAATGAATTATTTCACAGATTGCATCATACATCTTTTATGAATACATTTTTTGCCGATAAAATAATGTGGAAAATGTTGTGATTTGAAAAAATATGGAAATCATGTGGGTGCTAAATGCTAGCAAAAGAGATTCAAAACAAAAAAATGTGCAGATGAAATAATACATACCTTTAAAAAGGTGGAATCCAATTAACATCACATTTTTCTTAGGTTATTTGTCTTGTTTCATTTTCATTTTGTAAATATTCATTAATACATTTTAATTCCTATACCAGGATAGCAGAAACTCATTTTGATGTGGAGATTTTTTTCCCTCTTTTTCCTTCTTAAGGTGATTACTTTCTGAGCTTCAGAATTCTAATATTGAGTTGGAAAAAATGCACCACTCACTAGCTAGACGCTAAGAAACTCTGACTCCTGGCGCCTACTGTCACTGGTCCTTAACCGCAGCTCTGGGGCAAACAAAAACAGAAATATGGGTATTTAGACTAACGGTACACAGTACTGATGAAGCCTGGGACAAGGTTTTTTCAGGATTAAGTACTGTGGGAGTCAGGTTTAAGAAGACCAGTTTAACAGTGAGGTGATGAATGGAATGATGTGTGGGGTGATGTGTTGGGTGATGAGTGGGATGATGTATGGGGTGATGTGTGAGATGATGTGAGGGGTGATGTGTGGGATGATGTGTGGGGTGATGAGTGAGATGATGTGTGGGGTGAGGTGATGTGTGGGGTGATGTGTGATGGGATGATGTGTGGGGGGTGATGAGTGAGATGATGTGTGGGGTGATGTGTGAGATGATGATGTGGGGATGTGTGGGATGATGTGTGAGATGATGTGGGGTGATGAGATGGAGATGATGTGGGGGTGATGATGTGTGGATGATGATGTGGAGGGGTGATGGATGAGATGATGTGTGGGGTGATGGGATGATGTGTGGGAGATGATGTGTGAGATGAGATGTGGGGGTGATGGTGATGTGAGATGATGTGTGGGGATGATGAGTGATGATGTGTGGGGGTGATGTGATGTGGGGTGATGATGATGATGTGTGGGGATGATGTGTGGGGTGATGTGTGAGATGATGTGTGGGATGATGAGGAGATGATGTGGGAGATGATGTGGGGTGATGATGTGTGGGGTGATGTGTGAGATGATCTGTGGGGTGATGAGTGAGATGATGTGTGGGGTGATGAGTAAGATGATGTGATGTGTGAGATGATGTGTGGGGTGATGAGTGAGATTATGTGTGGGATGATGTGTGATATGTGGGCTGATGAGTGAGATGATGTGTGGGGTGATGAGTGAGATGATGTGTGAGGTGATGTGGGGTGATGTGTGAGATGATATGTGGGGTGATGAGTGAGATGATGTGTGGGGTGATGTGTGAGATGATGTGTGGGGTGATGTGTGAGATGATGTGTGGGTGATGTGATGATGAGGAGATGGGGATGAGATGGGGGTGATGATGTGGGGGTGATGATGATGTGGAGATGATGTGGGGGTGATGTGTGGGATGATGTGTGGGATGATGTGTGGGATGATGTGAGATGATGTGTGGGATGATGTGTGATGATGATGATGTGATGATGTGGGATGATGTGGTGAGATGATGATGTGGGAGAGATGATGGGGGTGATGGTGGAGATGATGTGTGGGGTGATGATGATGATGTGTGGGGAGATGATGTGGGATGATGTGTGGGGTGATGTGTGATGATGGATGATGTGGGGTGATGTGGGATGTGTGGGGATGATGGGATGTGATGGGGGTGATGAGGATGATGTGGGGTGATGTGTGAGATGGGTGAGATGATGTGGGGTGATGTGTGGGGATGAAGATGTGAGATGATGTGTGGGGTGATGATGTAGGATGATGAGATGATGATGATGTGGTGATGTGTGGGGGTGATGATGATGTGGGGTGATGTGTGAGATGATGTGTGGGGTGATGTGTGAGATGATGTGTGGGGTGATGATGTGATGATGTGGTGATGTGTGGGGTGATGTATGGGATGATGTGTGGGGTGATGATGTGAGATGATGTGTGGGGTGATGTGTGGGATGATGTGTGGGGTGATGAGTGAGATGATGTGTGGGGTGATGTGTGATGATGTGTGGGGATGAGGTGGGGGGTGATGTGATGGAGATGATGTGTGAGATGATGATGTGATGTGTGAGATGATGATGTGTGAGATGATGTGATGTTTGGATGATGTGTGGGGTGATGTGTGGTGATGATGTGGGATGATGTGTGAGGTGATGATGTGTGGGATGATGTGTGGGGTGATGTGTGAGGTGATGTGTGGGGTGATGTGTGGGATGATGGGTGATGTGTGGGGTGATGTGTGAGGTGATGTGTGGGTGATGTGTGGGATGATGTGTGGGGTGATGTGTGAGATGATGTGTGGGATGATGTGTGGGATGATGTGTGGGATGATGTGAGGTGATGTGTGGGGTGATGTGTGAGATGATGGGGTGATGATGATGATGTGTGGGGTGATGTGTGAGATGATGTGTGGGGTGATGTGTGAGGTGATGTGTGAGATGATGATGTGATGGGGTGATGATGATGTGTGGGGGTGATGTGGAGATGATGATGTGATGGGATGTGATGTGATGTGGGGGGGTGATGATGATGTGATGGATGATGTGTGGTGATGATGTGAGATGGGGGGTGATGTGTGAGGATGATGTGTGGGGATGATGTGTGAGGTGATGTGTGGGGTGATGTGTGGGATGATGTGTGAGATGATGTGTGAGGTGATGTGAGATGATGTGGGGTGATGTAGGGATGATGTGTGGGGTGATGTGTGAGATGATGTGTGGGGTGATGTGTGAGATGATGTGTGGGGTGATGTGTGGGATGATGTGTGGGTGATGTGTGAGATGATGTGTGGGGTGATGTGTGAGATGATGTGTGGGGATGAGTGAGATGAGGTGTGAGATGATGTGTGGGGTGATGAGTGAGATGATGTGTGGGGTGATGTGGATGATGTGTGAGGTGTGAGATGATGTGATGATGATGTGGGGTGATGAGGAGATGATGATGATGTGGGGTGTGATGAGGAGATGATGTGGGGTGATGGTGATGTGGGATGATGTGATGGGGGATGATGTGTGGGGTGATGTGAGATGATGTGTGGGGTGATGAGTGAGATGATGATGTGGGGTGATGAGTGAGATGATGTGTGGGGTGATGAGTGAGATGATGTGTGGGGTGATGAGTGAGATGATGTGTGGGGTGATGAGTGAGATGATGTGTGAGGTGATGTGGGGTGATGAGTGAGATGATGTGTGGGGATGGATGAGATGATGTGGAGGGTGATGTGTGGGGTGATGATGATGGATGATGTGTGGGTGATGTGTGAGATGATGTGTGGGGTGATGTGTGAGATGATGTGTGATGGTGATGATGTGAGGGGATGATGGATGTGATGGTGATGTGGGGGTGATGTGTGATGATGTGATGATGTGTGGGGTGATGAGTGAGATGATGTGTGGGATGATGTGGAGATGATGTGATGATGATGTGTGGGGTGATGTGTGAGATGATGATGTGTGGGGTGATGTGTCAAATGATGTGTGGGGTGATGTATGAAAGGATGTGTGGGGTGATGTATGAGGTGATGTGTGGGATGATGTGTGGGTGATGTGTGGGGTGATGATGTGGGATGATGTGTGGGGTGATGTGTGAGGTGATGTGTGGGATGATGTGTGGGATGATGTGTGGGGTGATGTGTGGGATGATGTGTGAGATGATGTGTGGGGTGATGAGTGATGTGAGGGTGATGTGTGGGGTGATGTGTGGGATGATGATGTGATGATGGGATGATGGGGGGTGATGTGTAGATGATGTGGGGTGATGGGTGAGAGATGTGTGGGGTGATGTGGGTGATGATGTGATGATGTGTGATGTGATGTGGGGATGATGATGATGTGGGGGATGATGTGTGGGGGTGATGTGTGATGGTGATGATGGTGAGATGATGTGTGGGGATGATGATGGGGGGTGAGATGATGATGTGGGGGATGATGAGTGAGATGTGTGGGGTGATGTGTGAGATGATGTGGGGTGATGTGATGGATGATGTGTGGGGGTGATGATGTGTGAGATGATGTGTGTGGGGTGATGTGGAGATGATGTGATGGGGAGATGATGTGTGAGATGATGTGGGGGTGATGGATGATGTGTGGGGATGATGATGTGGGGGTGATGAGGGATGTGATGATGAGGTGAGATGATGTGTGATGTGATGTGTGGGATGATGTGTGGGGATGTGTGATGAGATGATGTGTGGGGTGATGTGAGATGATGTGTGGGGTGATGAGTGAGATGATGTGTGGGGTGATGTGAGATGATGTGTGGGGTGATGTGTGGGATGATGTGTGGGATGATGTGTGAGATGTGTGGGGTGATGTGTGAGATGATGTGTGGGGTGATGATGTGAGATGATGTGTGGATGATGATGTGGGATGATGTGTGGGGATGAGTGAGATGATGTGTGGGGTGATGTGTGAGATGATGATGGGGATGATGAGAGATGATGATGTGTGAGGAGATGATGATGAGTGAGATGATGTGTGGGATGATGATGTGGGGTGATGTGTGTGGGGTGATGTGTGAGATGATGTGTGAGGTGATGTGGGGGGTGATGAGTGATGTGGGGTGATGGTGAGATGATGTGGGGTGAGATGATTTGTGGATGATGTGTGGGGTGGGGAGATGATGTGTGGGGTGAGATGATGTGTGGGGTGATGTATGGGATGATGTGTGGGGTGATGTGTGAGGTGAGGTGTGGGATGATGTGTGGGGTGATGATGGTGGGATGATGTGTGGGGTGATGAGTGGGGTTATGTGTGAGATGATGTGTGGGGTGATGATGTGTGGGGTGATGTGTGGGATGATGTGTGAGGTGATGTGTGAGATGATGTGTGGGGTGATGTGTGGAGGTGATGTGTGGGGTGATGAGTGAGATGATGTGTGGGGTGATGTATGGGATGATATGTGGGGTGATGTGTGGGGTAATGTGTAAGATGATGTGTGGGGTGATGTATGGGATGATGTATGGGATGATGTAGGGGATGATGTGTGGGGTGATGTGTGAGGTAATGTGTGGAGATGATGTGTGGTGATGTGTGGGATGATGTGTGAGGTGATGTCTGAGATGATGTGTGGGGTGATGTATGGGATCATGTGTGGGGTGATGTGTGAGATGATGTGTGGGGTGATGTATGGGATGATGATGTGTGGGGTGATGATGATGTGTGAGATGATGTGTGGGGTGATGAGTGAGATGATGTGTGAGGTGATGTGTGGGGTGATGTGTGGGATGATGTGTGGGGTGGTGTGTGGGGTGATGTGTGAGGTGAGATGTGGGGTGATTTGTGAGGTGATGTGTGGGGTGGTGTGTGGGATCATTTATGGGATGATTTGTTAGGTGATGTGTGGTTTATCCACTGAAGATGAACACAGTTCCTTTGTTAATCAGGGTGCTCTGACCCAGGGCATGAGGGGGCTCCTTGGTGGGGGGTGAGATACATTAATGTTTTTCTTTAAGCCATAAGAACCCAAACCCACGTCTCCTGAACTCATTCCCTACGGCAAGTCACTGCCAACGGCGCGGGGAATTCTACTATATACAACGGTAAGCCGGTGCCAGCAGCGTGGATTACCATTCGCAGTCCGATTAAACACGAAGTCATTTGACGATTACGGTCATGGGCCACCTGTACTTCAACACTTTATATTGTGTTATTTTCGGGAAAAGTATTTGTACAAACACCACAAATTTATATAAAAGTATTCCGAAGGGAATGAGTTAAAGTGTATATTGCAGGTTAAACACTACTCTCGACTAATGTATACATAAAGCCTTCAAAATGTACATACAGTATTTCAGTATTTCTAAAACTATCTACAGATGCCGTTAAATGACACTTTTTGTCTGTTTCTGTCGTAGTTGGTTTTTTTAACGTAACCTGGTAACAACGTCACGTAAGGGAGTCGTGTAGGAAAGTAGCCTCTGCTTACTATGACGAGTGATTGGGAGCATGAGGAGGTGGCAAGAAACACTGCAGAAATTTATGATAGGCTGCAACCATATAATTTTGAGCTGGTCAGGCGTGAGAGAAGGGAGGAAAATCCAACAAATACTGGCCCTCAGAGACTGATTAATGATTGGTCGGAGGCGAACGAGTGGAGGGTTGGCGAGGTGTCCTGTTGAGTAGCTATACAGCAACTAGCACTAGAGCTAATCTACAAACAGCAGTGAAAACCGTAATAACAACAACAACGCATATTTTACGGTGTATGAATAACACTCAGTGATGAAGCCAACGTTTTCTGTACATCTAGCTGCTGTGATAATGTGATATGTTCAGATGAAGACGTTGACTAAACATGTACTAGCCAAATGATAACGAAGGCATCATGCTAGCTAGCCTGGGTGTAGCTTGCCAGTGGCCACCCCGACTGTCAAACTGATGCTTATTTTATCGGGATTCTCCCTTCACCCTGACGTTGTAAACATATCCGCTTGACTGTCCCATGCTTTGATAGTATGGAACTAGCTCTAAGTCAACAACAACATCTAAGTCTAGCGGTGGCGGCAGTTTTTTTTTTCCTGCAGGTGCGAACGTTCATGTATGCATACATAATCATTGTTGACATACCGAATAAGCAAAATATCAAATGCCAGGCTTAATCTGGTGTGATCAAACTTCATAGCTGATTCATGGGAATGGTATGGTCTGTATGGGGGAGATATACCGAGAGAGAGAGAGAGAGAGAGAGAAAGAGAGAGAGTAAGAGTAGTGTCCTTTTTCGCTATTTCTGACAGGTGCTTGTGTGGGCGGTGTCATCCCCATGGTCATCCCATGGAAACTGCGGTGTGACATTAGCGTACGAAAAAATTGCCCGTCTGATGCGGACAAATTGAACCCACCGGCATAAAATTTGTTTATTTTTGACAGGGAACAAATGGACCCTGTGCCCTGATTGGGATGAATTCTTACACCCCGCACAAACACATTAATTCACCATTGCAAGCTGCTGTATAGTGCAGGCTCATTGACTGTCGTACTCTGAAAGACTCTTCTCTACCTTTTGTGACGTAGGCATTGCATTATGGGAGCGTCGTAAACCGCTGTTAGAAGTGCCTACTTTTTCGTATTATATTCCATTTTCTGATAACCAACAAAATAAAATATGATGTATAATCGTTCAGATATTTATTTCCCACAAGAAAATTGTACAAAATCTTTGGAAAATTAACCTGCAATATACACTTTAAAGGAAAATAATGGGTAATATATAATAGACCAATCTGACCTCATGGAACAAAGTTGTGATAGGAGATTATGACACCTAACATAACATAACATAACATGAATGGCGAGAACAGGCCGTTCAGCCCAACTAGGCTCGCCAGTTTCTTTGTACTATCGTGAATATATCACTTCAGATACTCAATGACTCAATGGTATCTAACTTTAAGTCAAGCCTGCTCTTGAAAACTCCCAAGGTCTCTGCCTCAACAATATGGTCAGGCAAGCTGTTCCACCCCGAAATTACTCTTTGGGTGAAGAAATATTTCCGAATATCAGTGCTAAATTTACCTTTGGTCAGCTTCCATTTGTGACCCCGAGTTCTACTCACAACACTTGGTTGAAGGAATCCTACATCATTCACTTTGTTAATCCCTTTAACATATTTAAAGACCTCAATTAGATCACCCCTTAGTCTCCTTTTCCTAAGACTAAAGAGATTAAGGATCTTCAGCCTTTTCTCATAGCTTTCATCTTTAATACCAGGAATTAGCTTCGTGGCTCTTCTCTGAACTTTCTCTAAAGCCTCTATGTCTTTCTTAAAGTATGGTCCCCAGAACTGTACACAATACTCCAGATGTGGTCTGACGAATGTGTTGTACAAAAGAAGCATCACCTCCTTGGATTTGAACTCAATACTTTTGGCAATGTATCCCAGCATCCGATTGGCTTTTTTAACTGCTACGGCACAATGGCTAGAGCCTGTGAGGGTTTGGTCAACAATCACTCCCAGATCTTTCTCTTGTGGAGCACATTCCAGTTTAAAACCTCCCATGAAGTAATCCCGTCTAATGTTTTTATTACCTACATGTACTACTTTACATTTCGCTACATTAAATTTCATTTGCCACATTTCTGCCCAGTTCTGGATTCTATCCAAATCATCCTGAATCACTTTCGTGGACTCTAAACTATTTGCCAAACCTCCCAATTTAGTATCATCTGCAAATTTCACTAATCTGCTCTCAATATTCCTATCAAGGTCATTAATGTAGATGTAATGTAGATGAGGAACAGCAGGGGTCCCAACACTGATCCCTGGGGGACGCCACTCCCCACCATACCTAGCTCAGATGAGATACCACTGACCACCACTCTTTGTGTTCTGTCCTGCAACCAGTTTTGAATCCACTTCAGAATATCTCCTGTAACTCCAATGGAGCTCATTTTAAAAATTAGTCTCTTATGCGGTACTGTGTCAAATGCTTTCTGAAAATCCAAATATATGATGTCATAAGCCCTGCTCTGGTCATAAGTCTTGGTGGCCTCTTCAAAAAATTCCAGAAGGTTTGTCAGGCATGACCTTCCTTTACGGAAACCATGTTGGCTATCCCTCAAGATATTGTTACGTTCAAGAAATAAGTCCAGCTCATCTTTTATGATAGATTCCAATATTTTGCACGCAATGCAAGTTAAACTGACTGGCCTGTAATTACCTGGCTCAGTACAGTCCCCTTTCTTATATATTGGTATTATATTACCCTGTTTCCAATCATTTTGGTATTTCTCCAGTTTCTAAAGACCGTCTAAAGATGGCGGATAGCGGCTTAAAGATGATCTCACTAACTTCCCTGAGCACTCTAGGATATAAGCCATCAGGACCCGCCGCCTTATCTGCCTTTAGTTTATGCAACTTGTCTAATACTACGTTATCCCTAACCTCAATTTCTGCTAAATAATCTTGAGCATTGGACATGCCCTCTGGCCGAATAAAGACCCGCTCTAAGGTAAAATTCTCAACAAAGTAACCGTTTAAGGTGTCCGCAATATCCTTGTTATTATATAGCAGCGATCCATTTTTATTCTTTGTGCACTTAACCTGCTCTTTGACTTTCCTTTTTCTACTACAGTACTGAAAGAAGCGCTTTGGGTTAGTTTTTGCCCCTCTGCAATTTGTCTTTCATACAGTCTTCTAGCATTCCTCAGGTCTTTTTTTGACCACAGCCCGCATTTTTACAGTATTCGGCCTTAGTAATCTCATTGTTATCCTCTGTGTACATCTTATAAAGATTCCTCTTTTCCTCAAACTCCTACGAATAGCTGCGGTCATCCACTGAGGATTCTGCTTTTTCAGCTTACTTTTGGACACCTTTGGAATGAATTTGCATTGTGAATCAAGTAAAACCCCTTAAATCTTTCCCACATCTCAGTTACAGACTCACAGTCCAGGAGTGTCTCCCATTTTATTTCACTTAGATATGAGCGCATCCTGTCAAAGTTTGCTCGCCTAAAATTGAAAATTTTTGTTTTTGAATACACCTTTTAACTTCCCATGAAACCTCAAAATTAATAGTAGAGTGATCACTTGTCCCAAGTGGCTCCCGTACCTCAACATTGCTAATTCTATCTGGGTCATTACAGAGCACTAAGTCTAAAATTGCCTTCTCTCTTGTAGGTTTATTAACATACTGCACCAAAAAATTATCATTTATGACATCTAGAAATTCTTCCTCCCCCTCCCCTGTCCTTTCACCTTTTCCCAATCAATACCTGGATAATTTAAGTCTCCCATAATAATAGTCCCTCCTCCTCTACAAGCTTGCGTAATCCTCTTAAAGAGCATTTCATTGACTGTACTGTCCAAAGCTGGTGGTCGATAGCATACACCTATGTTTAAACCAGTCTCGTGTTTTGCCAGTGAGCCTGACCCAGATATCTTTGCAGGGCAAGGAATGTTCAATTTCAGGAATTTCCTGCACATTTATGTGTTCGTTCACATAGAGTGCTACACCCCCTCCTCGCCTATTGGATCTATCCTTCCTAAAGAGCTTATAACCTTCTACACTATATTCATCTCCATCCTCTTCACTCAGCCATGTCTCTGTAATCCCAACTATGTCATAGCCTTCACTAATCATAACGGCCTCAAGTTCTCGAAATTTATTTTTAATGCTTCTTGCATTTAGATAAAAAACATTTCAGGTTATCACGAACGCAACTTCCCTTCGATTTCCCATGTGCCCGCTTCTCAAAGCCCCTCACCACGCTTTTTTGCTTTCAAAATATATCATCAATAGTGCATGTAACGCTGTCAGCTTCCATCAGGGCAGTCTGCATTTCCCTCTGTGTAACACTGTCTAACCTCCCTGCCCCCCAAGTCCCTAGTTTAAATAACTCTCTGCTACCCCCAACATACGCTGACCCAGTGCAAAGGTACCCCTCCGGTTCAGGTGTAGCCCATCCGGCTTGAACAGGTCACCCCTGTCCCAGAAGTAGTTCCAGTGCCCCATAAACCTATACCCCTCTTTCCTGCACCAGGTTCAGTGAGCCACGTGTTAAACCTCCAGATAAAATTCTGCTTCCCTCTGCTTGCACGTGGTACCGTAGAATCCCGGAGAACACTACCGTGGAGGATCTGCTCCTAAGCTTTTCAGCTAATTCAACAAATTTGCTTTGCAGAATCTCAAACCTACCCTTACCTTTGTCATTAGTCCCAACATGGACCATGACAACTGGATCCCTCCCCCCGCTCTGGCCAGGAGCTTGTCCGCGACGCTCTAGGAGGTCTCCTACCTGGGCACCAGGCAGGCAACACACCGTCTGAGACTCCTTGTCGCCTTGAACAGACTAAACTGTCTATTCCTCTCAGTATTGAGTCCCCACTATCAATAACTCTCTTTTTTCTGAGGGGTAGAGGCCAACAGGGCGCCCTGCTGCTCATCAGTCCCCTCACTCTCAGGGTCAGGGGCCAATTCGAGAGTTCCTGCAAGGGCCGGAATCGGTTGGACACCTCAACCACTGGAGGAGCTGTCGCTGTCACGGTGTGCACACCCTTTCCTGCGCTGATGTCCTACCGTCACCCAACTTTCTCTCCCTGCCTGCTCTAGGGTCCCCACACCACCCTGCTTTGGCGTACAAACCATTTCTCTAAACGACATACTACTTAGTTCCTCTAGGAACTCTACTGATTATGAACTATGTCGCAAACGCCAACTGGCCCTGAAGATCAAGGATCTTGCTCTCCAGATGCTCAATTAGCTGGCACCGGTGACAGACAAACCCACCCTGGAAATCTCTCCAAAAGTGCAATCATCCTGCAACCGTCACATAGTTTTGGCCACATTTTGAACCCCCTACCTAATGACCTCGCTCACCCTAGATAACAAAGAAAATTACTAATGCCGAGACAGAAGCTCAGGAACCACAATTTATTTATTTATTAACCTGAGAAGCCCTAAGCAGCAGTCACAATAGAAACCGTGGGGAAACTATGTGAATGGATAATAAGCCTCTTTTAACAGGGGCTTAGTTTCAGTTAAGAAACCTGTGTCAGTATGGTTTCTTATGGGTTCATGGAGAAAAGTGCAGTGGTGTAGTGGTCCCTGGTGAAGTGGGCATTCTCTGTTAGGTCTGTCACTGAGGAGAAAGTGGGTTCATCCTCCTTTATATTTCAGTGGCTTTTTGGCTGATAGGTGCGTATACTGTAAATTAGTACTACAAGAGGTGAATCTATTCCGTATGCGTGCATATACCCTCCACTACACCTTTACAAAAGCGATGAGACTGCCCCCAATAGTGTGAAATGCTTCTGATACCGGATTGCTTCTTCTTTGCATTTATTTTTATTTATCTTTTGAAACCTTTTATATTCCCCAGAGGCATGCGCTTCCTGAGTTGATGTTTTATTTGTGAATGTAAATGCAGATATTATGTAACGGCAAAGTTTTCTTTTCCTCCAGAGAAAATAAAACTGTTTACAAGATAATTTCATTGCAGATGATTTAGCTTTTTTAAATGAATCAGCAAACAGTCTGAATAATCACAACCAAAATAATTACTGCCTACTGTTCATTATGGAATTTTCAGTCAGTACACAGATCACCAATGGTGTCTCTGTATCATTCATACTGTGACACTTATTTTTTTGTAAATTTTACACTTATGCACTATAAAACAGCCTTTCTGTCTGCTTGGCGATGCCTTCTTGGATTCCAATAAAAACAGTATTTGAAAAATTTGAGAGTAAAATAGAGTGACACAGTTTATCCTCAAACATGGAAACTAGTTAAAATTTTTCAGCAATTGGTTCCCTTACCAAATTCCATCTTTTTTCCCTGAGGGATTTTGATTTCTGATGAATAAATCTGTATTGAATTTGAGTAAAATGGGATTTCATATTTTCTTCCGAGGATTAAATTACACCCGTTCATATCTTACCGTAATAGGTATGTCAATATACAAGTTGCTACTACAGTTCCGATTTGGTAACTTGTTTACAAACTGTGTATTTAAACAGCTTTGAAATTCACAGTTGTGCTATAAGGGATATAATTCAGCTCAAAGAACGAATCAGGAAATCCTATTAAACATGCATTAACTGCAGACCTTAAAATCAACAGAAAACAAAATTCCTTTGGGGCGAAAGCATTGGAATTCAGGAAGGAAACCTGTCTATGTTGGCTGACAAAGAGATGTCTTTGCTGTATCACTCTATACTGAGAACGATGTTTTCATATACAGTAAATTACATTAGGAATATGTTATGCCGATGGCAGGAGGTTTTTTTATTTAACAAATGGAAAACAGAAAACAGCTGTTATCCTCATTTCTTCTGTTAACCATCTTTAAGCCCATTTTTATGCACGAATATTCTGCAGTAATGTATGTCTATCTCGGTGAGCTGTGAACAGTGATTCTCACTGAAATGTAATGATGACGGCGAGGCAGGCAGCTTCCCTCCACCTGGCACACACACACCCTGAGACGACTCATTCTCCAGTTCACATGTCCCTGACATGAGACTGATCTGATGCACACCCCAGGGCCTTCGGAAGATGCTGTGTCTCTCAGTGGGTCCCTAAGAGATTAAAGCTCATTTCCCATCTCTGCCAGATGCCTGATGGGCTTTTGCTTGCTTTTAGAGCAGATCACTCTGTTTCATCTGCTTATTCCATTTCAGGATGGATCATGCCTTAATCTCACCTAATTAGCAGGATCAGATACAAGGCAGTATGATACACTGGCATTATTGGAAATTACCTGTTGTCTTTACTCGGTAAATCTTTTGAATGAGTGCTAGTTCATCTTGCCACAGATTTAGGGCTCTATCCTGGGTGCAGGACAATAGGATCCTAATCACAATTACTGACATTTTCGGAATAGTAATGGTCATTATCAGCATATTCTACATTGACGTGCTGTCAGAGGTATAAAAAACCTTGCAGAGGCCTCAGCTTTCACGGCATGATTTCTCTGAAACTGCTCCAGTTCAATTCGCCTGATTCGCTACCAAACATTGACTCACTCCACTAGGAATATTAATCAGTAGAATGACTGGCCAATTTTTTTTTAGAATTTTCGTCGATGCATCACAAAGTTTTGAAGCATTTTCCTATCCACATTAATGAAGACATAAATCAATGATTTGTCTTTTATTTTATTTAATTAATTAATTAATTAACCTTTATGAGAGGAAAGTCCTACTGAGACCGAGGTGTCTTTTTCAGGGGAGCCCTGAATACAATAAAACAATTACAAAGTCGGTTAACAACACAGAGCACAGTAAAATTCACACAATTACACACAGCAATTGCAGACTAAAGGAAAACAAACTTTAAAATACAATTAAAAATAAAAAGAAAATAATAAAATAAGTAAAACATACAATTACAAAGGACAGAGAACAAGACCAAAGTCAAAACTAAAGGCAAGTACATCTGGCCTCCTCAACTATCATCTCCCACAGTCGACTCTTGAAGGACTCATATGGAATGAGACAATCAAGCTTCAGAGTGTCTTGGCATCTATTCCAGACACAGGGTGCAAATGAGCTAAAAGCAGAACAGCCCAAATTTGTTCTAGTCCTGAGTGACTCTAACAAAATGCACCCTTGCGATCTGACATGCTGGCTTCTGATTTTGAAGGACAACAGCCTAGTAAGATATGAAGGAAGTTTGCCAAGCAATGCTTTATAAATAAATAAAATACAATGGAGCTTCCTTCTAAAATGAGGGGAAAACCACCCTAATGAACTATATAAAACACAGCGATGAGTGCGGAAACCATCACCAGTGATAAAACGCAGAGCGCTGTGATAAATTGCGTCCAAAGGTCTTAAAAAACTATCAGAGGTATGCATGACTATCCCCATAGTCAAATAAAGGTAAGATTGTTGCCTGGACAATCCTCTTCCTACTGTCTAAAGAAAAAAAAGACCTGTTTCTGTAAAGAAACCCAATTTTTGTTCTGATTTTCTTGGACAAGTTAGACACGTGTTGTAAAGGAAAAGTCATGATCCAGCAAGATCCCCAAATATTTGTAAGACTGAACTTGCTCAATTTTAGCACCAGTCACTGCGAAAATTGAGTCATTTGGCATTATTGCATTCCGAGCAGAAAAAAACATGAACTTAGTTTTATCCGTATTTAAAACAAGTTTCAGATCTGCCAGAGCGTGTTGAATAAGATTAAAAGCCGACTGCAGGTAGATAAGGGCCTGGGCACACGTTGGTGCAGAGGATTACAGCACAGTGTCATCTGCATAAAAATGAACCTTGCAATTTGCAATATTACGAGCAATATTATTTATATAAATTGTGAATAAAATTGGTCCAAGTGTGGATCCTTGCGGTACGCCTTTCATCGCTTTTAAAAATTGAGACTTTGCATCCCCAAGCATAATAGCTTGTGTTCTATTATAGAGGTCATACTGGAACCACAAGCAGGCAACACAATCAAGACCAATGGAGGACAACTTTTTTAATCAAATAAAATGGTTTACTGCATCGAAAACTTTTGCTAAATCAATAAATAGGGCTGCACATTTTTGTTTATTATCCACAGCTGATACCAAATCATTTATAACCACTGAAGCTGCTGTGATGGTGCTATGACCAGGCCTGAAGCCAGATTGTTGTGAAGTTAAAATGTTGTTGAAAGTTAAGAAGCTGCAAAGTTGCTGCATAACGAGAGATTCTAAAATCTTAGCCAGGCAAGGCAATTTTGAGAAAGGTCGGTTGCTGTTCACTGAACTGGGATCACCACCCTTAAATAATGGAAAAACATGAGCAGTTTTCCACACACTGGGAAAAGTCCCCATCGATAATGACAAGTTAAAAATATTAGTTATTGAATGTGCAATCATTGGGGCTGCTAAACGGAAAAGACTCGGAACTAGATGATCCTCTCCAGTGGAATTATTTACATCAATTTGTTTCAATTCTTGTAGGACCTCATTCACTTGAAATTCCCTAAATGAAAACAATACTCTAGGTTTTGGAGAATTTGTGAATGAACTAGACCTGAGGTCAGACAATCTCCTGTAGTGGACTGAATAATAAAATTTTCAAAAAGGTTTCCGGCCGTGATAAAATTTTGGTTAAAAAGATTGCAGATTTTGTGTTTATCAGTTATAGAACCAGAATCAGTGTGGATGGAGTGTGGTAAAGATGAAGAAGGATTAAAATTCAGGGACTTGACAATTTTCCAAAATTTTGCAGGATTACCCTGACTTATGGCCAGTGACGAGATAAAATAATCAGATTTTGCCTTTTTAATCAGTGGCTGCCTTTACATGGGTCCAAAAATCCTACTTATAATCGGACTGACAGTTTAGTCAGATTCAAAATGTCTCATGTAACCACCTTAGCTGATCCGATTCACCCAGATCGGTTTAAATTTTCGATCGGATTGAAAGAGGTAGTCTACGCCAATTGATAATCAGCTTGATGCCGCATATAAACGGCTGAACAGAATGGATTCGGTTGATGGATTGGATTATTCGTTCTGCGCATGTGCTCCCTAGTACGTAGTAGTCATGTAATGACGTAATGACGTTCGCGTTCAGGTAGTGGGACCTTTTGCGCATGTCAAAGAAACTGTAATTGATCTCAGCTGGGGCCATGTATACGCGGGTTGAACGTGGATCGCTTTCCTCCGCGTTCGTGTTTTCAGATCGAATCAGATTCATTTAATCAGTTTGATTTCAATCAGATTGAGGAAAACAATCCATGTAAACGCAGCCAGTGAGCAGCATTTATTTCTTAGTCTTCTAAAAACCTGCCAGTCAGAGATTGCCTGGGTTTCCCGAGCTGTACCCCATGCTTCATCCCTGATGTGTAGTTCAGTGGATAAGGCATTCGAAAACCAAGGTTTTCTTCTATTCTTAACCCTAAATCTCTTAACGGGAGCAAAAGAGCCTTTGTAACTTTCATGTCTCTAATACAAGCCACTGGACAGTGATCACTAAAATCCAAGGGAAAGACACAACTCAGGGCATAGGGGACACTGGGGTCCGATGAGCGATGGGGACCAATAAGCCATATCACTATTTTGCGTTCAATCGATGACAGAGCAGCTTAAAATGGGCAAAATATTTGACCATTGACTGATGAGTCAGGATAAATGAGCCATATCACTATTTTGACTATTTTAAACACCTTTGGCATTGATTGATCGCAAAATAGTGAAATGACTCATTGGTCCCTGTGACTCATCGGACCCCAGTCACCCCAACTGGTGCGGTCTATTTGTTAAAATCAGATCAATCAAAGTTGACCAGGATAAATCATTAAAATGAAAATGGTTTTTTGTATGCTCCGACTCCCTGCGGTTAGTATCAGTAGTCCCAACATGAACTATAATCCGCTTGACAGTGGACGGTAGTGAGGAGAGTAGCCCAGGTAGCTTACCCAGGATATGCATAACTATAACAACTTAGAAGCAGCGGATCACTACGTTAAAGAACACAGCTTACCCAGGATATCCATAACTGTTGCTCCTGGGAAGCAGCGGGTCGCTACATTAAAAAAGCGAATGTTCCGGATTATGGAGTCTCGCACCAGTAAATAAGCCCTGGTAACTTACACAGGATATCCATAACTGTAGCTCCTGGGAAGCAGCGAGTCGCTACATTAAAAAACACAACTTACCCAGGATATCCATGACTGTAGCTCCTGGGAAGCAGCGGGTCGCTACGTTAAAGAACACAACTTACCCAGGATATCCAAAACTGTAGCTCCAGGGAAGCAGCGGGTTCCTTCGTTAAAGAACACAACTTACCCAGGATATCCCTAACTGTTGCTCCTGGGAAGCAGCGGGTCGCTACATTAAAGAACACAACTTACCCAGGATATCCATGACTGTAGCTCCTGGGAAGCAGCCATAACTGTAGGTGCTACATTTAAATAACACAACTTACCCAGGATATCCATAACTGTAGCTCCTGGGAGCAGCGGGTTCGCTACGTTAAAGAACACAACTTACCCAGGATATCCCTAACTGTTGCTCCTGGGAAGCAGCGGGTCGCTACATTAAAGAACACAACTTACCCAGGATATCCATAACTGTAGCTCCAGGGAAGCAGCGGGTTCCTTCGTTAAAGTACACAACTTACCCAGGATATCCATGACTGTAGCTCCTGGGAAGCACTGTTGGATATCCATCTGTAGCTCCTGGGAAGCAGCGGTCGCTACGTTAAAGAACACAACTTACCCAGGATATCCATGACTGTAGCTCCTGGGAAGCAGCGGGTCGCTACGCTAAAGAACACAACTAACCCAGGATATCCATAACTGAACACAAAAGAACACAACTACCCAGGATATCCATAAACCATGACTGTAGCTCCCATGGGACAGCAGCGGGAAGCAGCGGTCGCTACGTTAAAGAACACAACTTACCCAGGATATCCATGACTGTTGCTCCTGGGAAGCAGCGGGTCGCTACGTTAAAGAACACAACTTGCCCAGGATATCTAACTGTAGCTCCTGGAAAGCAGCGGGGTCCCTACGTTAAAACACAAACTTACCCAGGATATCCATAACTGTAGCTCCTGGGAAGCAGCGGGTCGCTACATTAAAATAAGCATAAAAGAACAAAACCCAGGTAACTTGCCCAGGATATCCATAACTGTAGCTCCTGGGAAGCAGCGGTCGCTACCTTTAAGAACACAACTCATCCAGGATATCCATGACTGTAGCTCCTGGGAAGCAGCGGTCGCTACATTAAAGAACACAACTTACCCAGGATATCCATGACTGTAGCTCCTGGGAAGCAGCGGTGGGGAAGCAACTTACCCAGGA
Organism: Gymnothorax javanicus; assembly: GCA_029692085.1. Lineage (NCBI taxonomy): Eukaryota > Metazoa > Chordata > Actinopteri > Anguilliformes > Muraenidae > Gymnothorax > Gymnothorax javanicus. Next base: position 98,172,772 of record CM056194.1, on the reverse strand, counting down.
TATCCATAACCTGTTAAAGAACACAACTTATCCAGGATATCCATGACTGTAGCTCCTGGGAAGCAGTTCCTAAGTAGAAAAGAACAAACTTACCCAGGATATCCATGACTGTTGCTCCTGGGAAGCAGCGGGTCGCTACATTAAAGAACACAACTTGCCCAGGATATCCATAACTGTAGCTCCTGGGAAGCAGCGGTCCCTTCGTTAAAGAACACAACTTACCCAGGATATCCCTAACTGTTCCTGGGAAGCAGCGGTCGCTACACAACTTACCCAGGATATCCATAACTGTAGCTCCTGGGAAGCAGCGGGTCGCTACGTTAAAGAACACAACTTACCCAGGATATCCATGACTGTAGCTCCTGGGAAGCAGCGGTCGCTACATTAAAGAACACAACTTACCCAGGATATCCATAACTGTAGCTCCTGGGAAGCAGCGGTCGCCACTTAAAAGAACACAACTTACCCAGGATATCCATGACTGTAGCTCCTGGGAAGCAGCGGTCGCTACGTTAAAAGAACACAACTTACCCAGGATATCCATAACTGTAGCTCCTGGGAAGCAGCGGGTCGCTACGTTAAAGAACACAACTTACCCAGGATATCCATGACTGTAGCTCCTGGGAAGCAGCGGGTCGCTACGTTAAAGAACACAACTTACCCAGGATATCCATGACTGTAGCTCCTGGGAAGCAGCGGGTCGCTATCCATAAAAAACACAACTTAACCAGGATATCCATAACTGTAGCTCCTGGGAAGCAGCGGGTTTCCTACGTTAAAGAACACAACTTACCCAGGATATCCATAACTGTTGCTCCTGGGAAGCAGCGGTCGCTACATTAAAGAACACAACTTACCCAGGATATCCATAACTGTAGCTCCTGGGAAGCAGCGGTTCCTACGTTAAAGAACACAACTTACCCAGGATATCCCTAACTGTAGCTCCTGGGAAGCAGCGGGTCGCTACACTAAAGAACACAACTTACCCAGGATATCCATGACTGTAGCTCCTGGGAAGCAGCGGGTCGCTACGCTAAAGAACACAACTTACCCAGGATATCCATGACTGTAGCTCCTGGGAAGCAGCGGGTCGTTACGTTAAAGAACACAACATACCCAGGATATCCCTAACTGTTGCTCCTGGAAAGCAGCGGGTCGCTACGTTAAAGAACACAACTAACCCAGGATATCCATAACTGCTGCTCCTGGGAAGCAGCAGGTCGCAACATTAAAGAAGCGACGGGAGTGAGGAGAGTAGCCCAGGTAACTTGCCCAGGATATCCATAACTGTAGCTCCTGGGAAGCAGCGGGTCGCTACCTTTAAGAACACAACTCATCCAGGATATCCATGACTGTAGCTCCTGGGAAGCAGCGGGTCGCTACATTAAAGAACACAACTTGCCCAGGATATCCCTAACTGTAGCTCCTGGGAAGCAGCCGGTCCCTACGTTAAAGAACACAACTTACCCAGGATATCCATGAATTGTTGCTCCTGGGAAGCAGCCAGGATCGTTGTTAAAAAGAACACAACTTACCCAGGATATCCATAACTGTAGCTCCTGGGAAGCAGCGGGTCGCCACGTTAAAGAACACAACTTACCCAGGATATCCATAACTGTTGCTCCTGGGAAGCAGCGGTCGCTACATTAAAAACACAACTTACCCAGGATATCCCCAACTGTAGCTCTCCTGGGAAGCAGCGGTCAAATTAAAGAACCTTACCCAGGATATCCATAACTGTAGCTCCTGGGAAGCAGCGAGTCGCTACATTAAAAAACACAACTTACCCAGGATATCCATGACTGTAGCTCCTGGGAAGCAGCGGGTCGCTACGTTAAAGAACACAACTTACCCAGGATATCCATAACTGTAGCTCCTGGGAAGCAGCGGGTTCCTTCGTTAAAGAAAACAACTTACCCAGGATATCCCTAACTGTTGCTCCTGGGAAGCAGCGGGTCGCTACATTAAAGAACACAACTTACCCAGGATATCCATGACTGTAGCTCCTGGGAAGCAGCGGGTCGCTACGTTAAAGAACACAACTTACCCAGGATATCCATGACTGTAGCTCCTGGGAAGCAGCGGTCGCTACGTTAAAGAAGACACTTACCCAGGATATCCCTAACTGTTGCTCCTGGAAAGCAGCGGGTCGCTACGTTAAAGAACACAACTTACCCAGGATATCCATAACTGTGCTCCTGGGAAGCAGCAGGTCGCTACGGGTTCGCCCAGGATATCCATAACTGTTAAAGGAGAGTAGCAGGTAACTTACCCAGATATCCATGACTGTAGCTCCTGGGAAGCAGCGGTCGCTACCTTAAAGAACACAACTTATCCAGGATATCCATGACTGTAGCTCCTGGGAAGCAGCGGTCGCCACGTTACGTTAAAGAACACAACATACCCAGGATATCCCTAACTGTTGCTCCTGGAAAGCAGCGGTCGCTACGTTAAAGAACACAACTTACCCAGGATATCCATAACTGCTGCTCCTGGAAGCAGGGTCGCTACATTAAAGAACAGCAAAGAGAGCACAACTTGCCCAGGATATCCATAACTGTAGCTCCTGGGAAGCAGCGGGTCGCTACCTTTAAGAACACAACTTATCCAGGATATCCATGACTGTAGCTCCTGGGAAGCAGCGGGTCGCTACGTTAAAGAACACAACTTACCCAGGATATCCATAACTGTAGCTCCTGGGAAGCAGCAAGCAGCGGTGGGAAGCCGGGTTACGTTAAAGAACACAACTTACCCAGGATATCCATGACTGTAGCTCCTGGGAAGCAGCGGGTCGCTTACGTTAAAGAACACAACTTACCCAGGATATCCATAACTGTAGCTCCTGGGAAGCAGCGGTCGCTACGTTAAAAAACAACTTACCCAGGATATCCATGACTGTAGCTCCTGGGAAGCAGCAGGTCGGGTCCTACGTTAAAGAACACAACTTACCCAGGATATCCATGAACTGTAGCTCCTGGGAAGCAGCGGTCGCTACGTTAAAAGAACACAACTTACCCAGGATATCCATGACTGTAGCTCCTGGGAAGCAGCGGTCGCTACGTTAAAGAACCATAAACTTACCCAGGATATCCAGGATATCCATAACTGTTGCTCCTGGGAAGCAGCGGGTTGCTTCGTTAAAGTACACATCTTACCCAGGATATCCATAACTGTAGCTCCTGGGAAGCAGCAGGTCGCTACATTAAAGAAGCGACGGGAGTGAGGAGAGTAGCCCAGGTAACTTACCCAGGATATCCATGACTGTAGCTCCTGGGAAGCAGCGGGTCGCTACGTTAAAGAACACAACTTACCCAGGATATCCATAACTGTAGCTCCTGGGAAGCAGCGGTTTCCTTCGTTAAAATACACAACTTACCCAGGATATCCCTAACTGTTGCTCCTGGGAAGCAGCGGGTCGCTACATTAAAGAACACAACTTACCCAGGATATCCATAACTGTAGCTCCTGGGAAGCAGCGGTCGCTACGCTTAAAGAACACAACTTACCCAGGATATCCATGACTGTAGCTCCTGGGAAGCAGCGGTCGTTACGTTAAAGAACACAACTTACCCAGGATATCCCTAACTGTTGCTCCTGGAAAGCAGCGGTTGCTACGTTAAAGAACACAACTAACCCAGGATATCCATAACTGCTGCTCCTGGGAAGCAGCAGGTCGCTACATTAAAGAAGCGACGGGAGTGAGGAGAACCCACAACTTACCCAGGATATCCATAACTGTAGCTCCTGGGAAGCAGCGGGTCGCTACCTTTAAGAACACAACTCATCCAGGATATCCATGACTGTAGCTCCTGGGAAGCAGCGGGTCGCTACGTTAAAGAACACAACTTACCCAGGATATCCCTAACTGTTGCTCTTGGAAAGCAGCGGGTCGCTACGTTAAAGAACACAACTAACCCAGGATATCCATAACTGTAGCTCCTGGGAAGCAGGTCGGTTAAAGCAGCTACGGGAAAGGAGAACAAACTTGCCCAGGATATCCATGACTGTAGCTCCTGGGAAGCAGCGGGTCGCTACCTAAAGAACACAACTCATCCAGGATATCCATGACTGTAGCTCCTGGGAAGCAGCGGGTCGCTACTTAAAAAGAACACAACTTACCCAGGATATCCATGACTGTAGCTCCTGGGAAGCAGCGGGTCCACGTTAAAGAATATCCATGACAACTCCTGGGAAGCAGCGGTCAGGATATCCATGACTGTAGCTGTAGCTCTGGGAAGCAGCGGGTCGCTACGTTAAAGAACACAACTTACCCAGGATATCCATGACTGTAGCTCCTGGGAAGCAGCGGTCGCCCACGTTAAAGAACACAACTTACCCAGGATATCCATAACTGTAGCTCCTGGGAAGCAGCGGTCGCTACGTTAAAGAACACAACTTACCCAGGATATCCATGACTGTAGCTCCTGGGAAGCAGCGGTCGCTACATTAAAGAACATTAAAGAACACAACTTACCCAGGATATCCATAACTGTAGCTCCTGGGAAGCAGCGGTCGCTACATTAAAAGAACAAACTTACCCAGGATATCCATGACTGTAGCTCCTAGGAAGCAGCGGTTACCCTACGTTAAAGAACACAACTTACCCAGGATATCCCTAACTGTAGCTCCTGGGAAGCAGCGGGTCGCTACGTAAAAGAACACAACTTACCCAGGATATCCATAACTGTAGCTCCTGAAAGCAGCGGTCGCTCATTAAAGAACACAACTTACCCAGGATATCCATAACTGTAGCTCCTGGGAAGCAGCGGGTCGCTACGTTAAAGAACACAACTTACCCAGGATATCCATAACTGTAGCTCCTGGGAAGCAGCGGGTCGCTACATTAAAGAACACAACTTACCCAGGATATCCATAACTGTAGCTCCTGGGAAGCAGGCAGATTAAAGAACACAACTTACCCAGGATATCCATAACTGTAGCTCCTGGGAAGCAGCGGGTCGCTTACGTTAAAGAACACAACTTACCCAGGATATCCATGACTGTAGCTCCTGGGAAGCAGCGGTCGCTACGTTAAAGAACACAACTTACCCAGGATATCCATAACTGTAGCTCCTGGGAAGCAGCGGTCGCTACATTAAAGAACACAACTTACCCAGGATATCCATAACTGTAGCTCCTGGGGAGCCAGCGGCTCCTGCTACTTAAAGAACACAACTTACCCAGGATATCCATGACTGTAGCTCCTGGGAAGCAGCGGGTCGCTACGTTAAAGAACACAACTTACCCAGGATATCCATAACTGTAGCTCCTGGGAAGCAGCGGGTCGCTACGTTAAAGAACACAACTTACCCAGGATATCCATAACTGTAGCTCCTGGGAAGCAGCGGGTTCGCTACATTAAAGAACACAACTTACCCAGGATATCCATAACTGTAGCTCCTGGGAAGCAGCGGTCGCTACATTAAAACACAACTTACCCAGGATATCCATGACTGTAGCTCCTGGGAACAGCGGGTCGCTACACTTAAAGAACACAACTTACCCAGGATATCCATAACTGTAGCTCCTGGGAAGCAGCGGTCGCTACGTTAAAGAACACAACTTACCCAGGATATCCATAACTGTAGCTCCTGGGAAGCAGCGGTCGCTTCGTTAAGAACACAACTTACCCAGGATATCCATAACTGTAGCTCCTGGGAAGCAGCGGGTCGCTACATTAAAGAACACAACTTACCCAGGATATCCATGACTGTAGCTCCTGGGAAGCAGCGGGTCGCTACGTTAAAGAACACAACTTACCCAGGATATCCATGACTGTAGCTCCTGGGAAGCAGCGGTCGCTACATTAAAAGAACACAACTTACCCAGGATATCCATGACTGTAGCTCCTGGGAAGCAGCGGGTCGCTACGTTAAAGAACACAACTTACCCAGGATATCCATAACTGTAGCTCCTGGGAAGCAGCGGGTTGCTACGTTAAAGAACACAACTTACCCAGGATATCCATGACTGTAGCTCCTGGGAAGCAGCTACATTAAAGAAGCTATAACTTACCCAGGATATCCATAAAGAACACAAAGCTTACCCAGGATATCCATATCTGTAGCTCCTGGGAAGCAGCAGGTCGCTACGTTAAAGAACACAACTTACCCAGGATATCCATGACTGTAGCTCCTGGGAAGCAGCGGGTCGCTACGCTTTAAGAACACAACTTACCCAGGATATCCATGACTGTAGCTCCTGGGAAGCAGCGGTCGCTACGTTAAAGAACACAACTTACCCAGGATATCCATGACTGTAGCTCCTGGGAAGCAGTGGTCCTTTGTTAAAGAACACAACTTATCCAGGATATCCATAACTGTAGCTCCTGGGAAGCAGCGGTTGCTACGTTTAAAGAACACAACTACCCAGGATATCCATAACTGTAGCTCCTGGGAAGCAGCAGGTCGCTGGATATCCATAACTGTAGCTCCTGGGAAGCAGCGGTCGCTACATTAAAGAACACAACTTACCCAGGATATCCATAACTGTAGCTCCTGGGAAGCAGCGGGTTCCTTTAAAGATTAAAGAACACAACTTACCCAGGATATCCATAACTGTAGCTCCTGGGAAGCAGCGGGTCGCTACATTAAAGAACACAACTTACCCAGGATATCCATAACTGTTGCTCCTGGGAAGCAGCGGTCGCTACGTTAAAGAACACAACTTACCCAGGATATCCATGACTGTAGCTCCTGGGAAGCAGCGGGTCGCTACGTTAAAACAACACAACTTACCCAGGATCTCCATGACTGTAGCTCCTGGGTAGCAGCGGTCATTACGTTAAAGAAGACAACATACCCAGGATATCCCTAACTGTTGCTCCTGGAAAGCAGCGGGTCGCTACGTTAAAGAACACAACTTACCCAGGATATCCATAACTGTTGCTCCTGGGAAGCAGCAGGTCGCTACATTAAAGAAGCGACTTACCCAGGATATCCAGTAGCCCAGGTAACTTGCCCAGGATGTCCATAACTGTAGCTCCTGGGAAGCAGCGGTCGCTACCTTTAAAGAACACAACTCACCCAGGATATCCATGACTGTAGCTCCTGGGAAGCAGCGGGTCGCTACGTTAAAGAACACAACTTGCCCAGGATATCCCTAACTGTAGCTCCTGGGAAGCAGCGGGTCCCTCGTTAAAGAACACAACTTACCCAGGATATCCCTGACTGTAGCTCCTGGGAAGCAGCGGTCGCTACGTTAAAGAACACAACTTACCCAGGATATCCATGATTGTAGCTCCTGGGAAGCAGCGGGTCGCTACGTTAAAGAACACAACTTACCCAGGATATCCATAACTGTAGCTCCTGGGAAGCAGCGGGTCGCTACTTTAAAGAACACAACTTACCCAGGATATCCATAACTGTAGCTCCTGGGAAGCAGCGGTCGCTACGTTAAAGAACACAACTTACCCAGGATATCCATGACTGTAGCTCCTGGGAAGCAGCGGGTCGCCTACGTTAAAGAACACAACTTACCCAGGATATCCATACTATAGCTGTAGCTCCTGGGAAGCAATATCGGTCGCTATCTAAAGAACAACAACTTACCATGACTGTAGCTCAACTTTAAAGAACAGGACTTATCCATAACTGTAGCTCCTGGGAAGCAGCGGGTCGCTACGTTAAAGAACACAACTTACCCAGGATATCCATGACTGTAGCTCCTGGGAAGCAGAGGGTACCCAACTTTCAAGAACACAACTTACCCAGGATATCCCTAACTGTAGCTCCTGGGAAGCAGCGGTCGCTACGTTAAAGAACACAACTTACCCAGGATATCCATGAACTAGCCTCCTGGGAAGCAGCGGTCCCTACGTTAAAGAACACAACTTACCCAGGATATCCATGACTGTAGCTCCTGGGAAGCAGCGGGTCGCTACGTTAAAGAACACAACTTACCCAGGATATCCATGACTGTAGCTCCTGGGAAGCAGCGGGTCGCTACGTTAAAGAACACAACTTACCCAGGATATCCATGACTGTAGCTCCTGGGAAGCAGCGGGTCGCTACGTTAAAGAACACAACTTACCCAGGATATCCATAACTGTAGCTCCTGGGAAGCAGCGGGTCGCTACGTTAAAGAACACAACTTACCCAGGATATCCATAACTGTAGCTCCTGGGAAGCAGCGGTCGCCACGTTAAAGAACACAACTTACCCAGGATATCCATAACTGTAGCTCCTGGGAAGCAGCGGGTCGCTACGTTAAAGAACACAACTTACCCAGGATATCCATAACTGTAGCTCCTGGGAAGCAGCGGTCGCTACGTCGCTACAACTTAAGAATACAACTTACCCAGGATATCCATTAAAGACTGTAGCTCCTGATATCCCTGACTGTAGCTCCTGGGAAGCAGCGGGTCGCTACGCTAAAGAACACAACTTACCCAGGATATCCATAACTGTAGCTCCTGGGAAGCAGCGGGTCGCTACGTTAAAGAACACAACTTACCCAGGATATCCATAACTGTAGCTCCTGGGAAGCAGCGGTCGCCACGTTAAAGAACAAAGAAACTGTGTAAACAACGTTAAAGAACACAACTTAGGATATCCATAACTGTAGCTCCTGGGAAGCAGCAGGGGTCGCTACTTTTAAAGAACACAACTTACCCAGGATATCCATGACTGTAGCTCCTGGGAAGCAGCGGGTCGCTACGTTAAAGAACACAACTTACCCAGGATATCCATGACTGTAGCTCCTGGGAAGCAGCGGGTCGCTACGTTAAAGAACACAACTTACCCAGGATATCCATAACTGTAGCAGCGGGTTGCTTCCAACTTAGCCAGGGAAGCAGCGGGTCGCCTTTGAAGAACACTACTTACCCAGAACACAACTTACCCAGGATATCCCTAACTGTAGCTCCTTACCCAGGATATCCATAAGAAGCAGCGGTCGCTACATTAAAGAACACAACTTACCCAGGATATCCATGACTGTAGCTCCTGGGAAGCAGCGGTCGCTACGTTAAAGAACACAACTTACTGTTGCCAGGATATCCATGAAAGAACACAACTAGCTCCCTGGGAACCAGCTGGTCGCTACACTAAAGAACACAACTTACCCAGGATATCCATGACTGTAGCTCCAGGGAAGCAGCCATAACTGTAGTCCAGGGAAGCAGCGGTTCCTTCGTTAAAATACACAACTTACCCAGGATATCCCTAACTGTTGCTCCTGGGAAGCAGCGGGTCGCTACATTAAAGAACACAACTTGCCCAGGATATCCATAACTATAGCTCCTGGGAAGCAGCGGGTCGCTACCTTTAAGAACACAACTCACCAAGGATATCCATGACTGCAGTTCCTGGGAACCAGCTGGTCGCTACACTAAAGAACACAACTTACCCAGGATATCCATGACTGTAGCTCCTGGGAAGCAGCGGGTTGCTACGTTAAAGAACACAACTTACCCAGGATATCCATGACTGTAGCTCCTCGGAGGCAGCGGGTCGCTACGTTATAGAACACAACTTAACCAGGATATCCATAACTGTAGCTCCTAGGAAGCCGCGGGTCGCTATGTTAAAGAACACAACTTACCCAGGATATCCATGACTGCAGCTCAGGGGAAGCAGCAGGTCGCTACGCTAAAGAACGCAACTTACCCAGGATATCCATAACTGTAGCTCCTGGGAAGCAGCGAGTCGCTAAAGAACACAACTTACCCAGGATATCCATGACTGTAGCTCCTGGGACGCACTAGTCGCTACGTTAAATAACACAACTTACCCAGGATATCCATTATTGTAGCTCCTGGGAAGCAGCGGGTTGCTTTGTTAAAGCACACAACTTATCCAGGATATCCCTAACTGTAGCTCCTGGGAAGCAGCGGGTCGCTACGTTGAAGAACACTACTTACCCAGGATATCCATAACTGTAGCTCCTGGGAAGCAGCGGGTTGCTTCGTTAAAGTACACATCTTACCCAGGATATCCATAACTGTAGCTCCTGGGAAGCAGCAGGTCGCTACATTAAAGAACACAACTTACCCAGGATATCCATAACTGTAGTTCCAGGGAAGCAGCGGGTTCCTTCGTTAAAGTACACAACTTACCCAGGATATCCCTAACTGTTGCTCCTGGGAAGCAGCGGGTCGCTACATTAAAGAACACAACTTACCCAGGATATCCATAACTATAGCTCCTGGGAAGCAGCCGGTCACTACCTTTAAGAACACAATTCACCCAGGATATCCATGACTGTAGCTCCTGGGAAGCAGCGGGTCGCTACGCTAAAGAACACAACTTACCCAGGATCTCCATGACTGTAGCTCCTGGGTAGCAGCGGGTCATTACGTTAAAGAAGACAACATACCCAGGATATCCCTAACTGTTGCTCTTGGAAAGCAGCGGGTCGCTACGTTAAAGAACACAACTAACCCAGGATATCCATAACTGCTGCTCCTGGGAAGCAGCAGGTCGGTACATTAAAGAAGCGATGGGAGTGAGGAGAGTATCCCAGGTAACTTGCCCAGGATGTCCATAACTGTAGCTCCTGGGAAGCAGCGGGTCGCTACCTTTAAGAACACAACTCACCCAGGATATCCATGACTGTAGCTCCTGGGAAGCAGCGGGTTGCTACGTTAAAGAACACAACTTGCCCAGGATATCCCTAACTGTAGCTCCTGGGAAGCAGCGGGTCCCTACGTTAAAGAACACAACTTACCCAGGATATCCATGACTGTAGCCCCTTGGAAGCAGCGGGTCGCTACGTTAAAGAACACAACTTACCCAGGATATCCTTGATTGTAGCTCCTGGGAGGCAGCGGTCGCTACGTTAAATCCATAACTGTAGACAAAGAACAAGCTCTTGGAAACTGACCCAGGATATCCATAACTGTAGCTCCTGGGAAGCAGCGGGTCTCTACTTTAAAGAACACAACTTACCCAGGATATCCATAACTGTAGCTCCTGGGAAGCAGCGGGTCGCTACGTTAAAGAACACAACTTACCCAGGATATCTCTAACTGTAGCTCCTGGGAAGCAGCGGTCGCTACTTTAAAGAACACAACTTACCCAGGATATCCATGACTGTAGCTCCTGGGAAGCAGCGGTCGCTACGTTAAAGAACACAACTTATCCAGGATATCCCTGACTGTTGCTCCTGGGAAGCAGCGGGTCGCTACCACAACTTACCCAGGATATCCATAACTGTAGCTCCTGGGAAGCAGCGGGTCCCTCGTTAAACAACACAAACTTACCCAGGATATCCCTGACTGTAGCTTAGCCGCTGCGTTAAAGAACACAACTTACCCAGGATATCCCTAACTGTTGCTCCTGGAAAGCAGCTGGTCGCTACGATAAAGAACACAACTTACCCAGGATATCCATAACTACTGCTCCTGGGAAGCAGCAGGTCGCTACATTAAAGAAGCTCCTTACCCAGGATATCCATGACTGTAGCTCCTGGGAAGCAGCGGTCGCTACGTTAAAGAACACAACTTACCCAGGATATCCATGACTGTAGCTCCTGGGAAGCAGCGGTTAAAGAACACAACTTACCCAGGATATCCAAGAACACAACTTACCCAGGATATCCATGACTGTAGCTCCTGGGAAGCAGCGGTTTGCTACGTTAAAGAACACAACTTACCCAGGATATCCATGACTGTAGCTCCTGGGAAGCAGCGGTCGCTACGTTAAAGAACACAACTTACCCAGGATATCCATGACTGTAGCTCCTGGGAAGCAGCGGGTCAACTACGTTAAAGAACACAACTTACAACTTACCAGGATATCCATGACTGTAGCTCCTGGGAAGCAGCGGGTCGCTTTGTTAAAGAACACAACTTACCCAGGATATCCATGACTGTAGCTCCTGGGAAGCAGCGGGTCGCTACGTTAAAGAACACAACTTACCCAGGATATCCATGACTGTAGCTCCTGGGAAGCAGCGGTCACACGTTAAAGAACACAACTTACCCAGGATATCCATAACTGTAGCTCCTGGGAAGCAGCTGGTCGCTATAACAGGATATCCAACTCGCTCACCTTACCCAGGATATCCAGGATATCCATGACTGTAGCTCCTGGGAAGCATCGGGTTGCTAGCTCCTACCCAGGATATCCATGGCTGTAGCTCCTGGGAAGCAGCGGGTCGCTACGTTAAAGAACACAACTTACCCAGGATATTCATGACTGTAGCTCCTGGGAAGCAGCGGGTCGCTACGTTAAAGAACACAATTTACCCAGGATATCCATGACTGTAGCTCCTGGGAAGCAGCGGGTTGCTACGTTAAAGAACACAACTTACCCAGGATATCCATGACTGTAGCTCCTGGCAAGCAGCAGGTCTCTACGTTAAAGAACACAACTTACCCAGGATATTCATTACTGTAGCTCCTGGGAAGCAGTGGGTCGCTACGTTAAAGAACACAACTTACCCAGGATATCCATGACTGTAGTTCCTGGGATGCAGTGGGTCGCTACGTTAAAGAACACAACTTACCCAGGATATCCATCACTGTAGCTCCTGGGAAGCAGCGGGTCGCTACGTTAAAGAACACAACTTACCCAGGATTTCCATGACTGTAGCTCCTGGGAAGCAGCGGGCTGCCACGTTAAAGAGGCGAATGTTCCAGATAATGGAGTCCTCCACCAGTAAAGTAGTCGGGGAGAAGAGAGGACGAGGCGGTGGCAAGCCCGGGGCGAGTGACCGTGCAGGCCGACGCTGCGGTAGGGCACCGTCATCAGGGCTGCGCGAATGCCGTCGCAGGACCTCTACTTCAGGGCTCGGCGAAGGCCTCCTCAGCACGGCGCCAACAGGGCTGGGCTTGCGGGGGGCGAATTGCCTCTCCCGACACCGCCGGCGGCTGAGCAGCTGCTGGACTTACAGATGAGCAGGGGGGTGTCGCTTCCTCCTCAGCCAGAACGGAAAACCTGTTCTCCAGCTGCAGGTCCCAGACAGGCGGCACACGATACAAACGCCTCCCGCTGCGCGATCCGACCCAGGGCTCAGCTGGGTTGGGTGTGGAGCTGACGATGGCCCTGGGTCTCGCTCCCAGCTGGATCCAGGGATCCTCCGCTCGGGTCGGTGCGGCTTCAGTGGGGAAAGCCATGGAGTCGCGTTCAGCCGTGGTGCTGACACTTGCAGCAGCGAGAGCTGGAGCAACCAGGGAATCGATGAGCTGCTCATCGTCCTTAATCTGGTAAAGGATTGAAATTCTTCCCTCCAGCTCCGCAATTCTTTGCGAGAGGCGAACGCAGCTTGCACAGCCCGGCGGGGAGGAGAGTGGAGCCATATTTTTTTATTTTAGCCTGCTGGGCTTTACAGCAACTAGCCAGGCGATGCAATAAATAAAACTTAAATAATAATAAAATAATAAAAAAATAAATAAAATAAAACAAATAAAATGATAAAACAAGTAAAATAATAAAATGTCAAAATGATAAAACGCTAAAATAACGATATAATTATAAAAGTAAACTAAAATCGCGGGCAGCAGCAAAACCAGACCGCTGACAGGCAACAGAACATGATGAAGATTTGAAGACTCTGAATTTGCGTTGCTCGTGAAATGGTACAGATTTGTCTAAATTTGTTAGCTAGGCTAGGCTTATCATAGGTAAAGCTGTTTTTGAGACGTGTTGCTGCCATCAAACTCAAAATTAGCTAATATTTCTCATGAAATGGTAGAATGTCTCACTTTTAACATCTGACATGTTGTCTATGCTCAATTGTGAATAAAATGCGGGTTTATGAGATTTGCAAATCATTGCATTGTGTTTTTATTCATGTTTTACAGAATATCCCAACTTCACTGGACTTTGGGTTTGTAGTATTACGGCCCTTAAAACATTCCATGTATTTCATGTAACTGTTGCATATAGGTGATCTATGTCAATGTCATTTCTCACTCATAACAGGCTTCATACAGGTGATGATCATAAAGTTAGTAAATTGGTTGATTGTGACATTATAAGAGCTTTTTCAGAGGCTGCACTCAAAACGCACCAATTAATTAATTAAAGCTGCAGTCGCCAAGATTGAAAAGAGAGTGGACTTTGCATGAGAATCTTAAAGGAGCAATATGTAAGAAATGTATGTTGATTAATCATGAAATGGCCCTGATATATCACCAGACATTAAGGAATTATGTTAATTTCTAATACTTATATCACTGACAACGGTAGTCAAGCCAGAATATTCTCATTACAAAAGCGAAGTCGCAGCCCTCAACTAATGCTGATGTTGTCATTTTGTGTTTTGGCCTGTTGCGCCGCCCTCCACCTATCTCCCAATCACGAAGTCAGTAGCATTTCGACATCCAGGTTGCCAGTTACCACTGAGCTGCAGCTACCAGCGTTTCGGAGCACAAATGTCTGACATTACTAAACCTAAAAGGCCTCGTTATGATTCAGAAATACGTCGTGGCAAAGTCAGAAACAAAACAAGGATCTGTAAAGGACATGCCTTTGAAAGATGGAGACGGCTGAAAGCAGGGAAGAATTTGAAGACCGACGCCAAAGTTGCTAATTTTCTCCTGGGCAGGTAAGATTCAGCTAAGTTTGGCTAACTTAATTCTATTTAATGTAGGCACGGACATTTCAAATATTCTCTACAGTCGAATAACGTTATGTATGTTCGTTCATGGTAGGTTAGTGCGTACGCAGGTGGGTCATCGAATTGACTAGGTAACAAATTGTTTGAGAAATACAAACCATGACTCGTCATTGCTAACATTAGCAATGCATTATTAGAGTCCGTTTCTCTGGCATTATGCTAGACGCTGTGGAAACCGTTCCAACATTAGCACAGCCATTATGGCAATATGAAATGTAATTGAGACAGTACATCAGTCAAATGAGTCCTCATTCATTCTTTACGCATATTACAGTATGGACTTTAGTGGGCTATCCACACAGGAGAGTGACGAGCAAGTTGACCAGTATGACCATTGCTTAAGTTAGTTAGTCATTAGTCTTGATCTTTTCTGAACTGAACTGAACTGAACTGAACACAACCCTGCCAGAGCAAATCATTGGTGATATTGAAACGTAGCCATGGTAGCTCCGTGTTGTAGACGTTCTTGCTGGAACCGGCAACCTAGCTGGCAACCTCTCGTCTGGGGGAGAGGAGGAGGGGATACTGCGCTCTGCACTATTTTGAGTGTGATTGCACTACCAGTTTTGGCCACAAACTTACATATTGCTCCTTTAAAGTGAATAACCTCCAAAGCCCCTCCCCCTCCCTCTCCTCTGCTCTTCAGTTCTGTCATTTTATGTCAAAACTCCTCCAAAAACTTGGTGCAGATGATTTTGGGCTTGACCAAGGGAGAGAGCTTTAGCGGAGGAGGGAGGCCGAACAGCATGTGTACGAGAGATGATTGACACTGCGTTAGAAACTCCTTCTCGCTCTGATTGGTTGATTTTTGCTCACGCACTGGGAGGAGCTAAAGGCACCTGATTTTTTGGCAGATTTTTTTGTCTCATGTACTCCTGTCAGTATAGAGTGACAGTTTCAGCAAATATGAAATAAAGTTATTTTTACAAACGTTATCTACTGTAGTTTTAAAAAAAAAAATGTGTTTGAGGGCCCCTGATTTCATTACTTTAGACATTATTGGAAGTGGATGTTTTAACTATGAGAAAAAGCCTTTTATGCGTTATTGTGCCAATTATTTTTCCTTTTTTCAAAGCAACCAGCAACTACAGAAGCAGCCTTAGACATACGTTATGTCAATTGTGCCTCACATATTGAAGGGTAACTCTAGATAACATGGCAAATAGATGCACGTATCAACCACCAACAAAAAAAACATTCTTCCAGATCTTTCATGCAGTATTTGGAGTGAGATACCGATTCTCAAAGCTCAGAGCAACTGCAGCGGGTGTGAAGCCATTTCAGTACAAACCTGCGGCAGGAACAGCGCGAGATTCTGCCACCTGTCAGGCTGAGAGGGAAACATCTGGCCTGGGACTCACAGGTAAACATTTCATTTGCCTTTGTCATTGATGGGTTACAGTAAAGTAATTTAGAAAATGACAGTAAAAATATGGTTTTCAATATAAACTCAGATCGTTATAGCTCAGTGAGATTGTCAGTCAGTCAGTTTACATTTCCTTACAGGTATTCTACGGTAATAGTACAAATAGTTCACATATTAAAGTTTTGTCTCATCTTGGCCTTATTTTGAGAGTATTTATTTACTCAAATCTTCCCAGTGCTCACAATTCTATGCCTGATTCAAACAGTCTGGAGTAAAATGAGCTCCGTGTATGTCAGTCTGCGACTTCTACATGGGTCTCTGGAAATTAAATAACCCAATTAATTAGAATAAATTGCATCCGATGAAATCTGAGTGCTGGATCTGTGGACAATTTATGCACACTTGTAATGCGTATAACAGGAATTATAACCGGAATACCGAGAAATCACTTTGGTATTAAAATTAAGTACTGCAATCCGCTGAGGTTTGTCGGGTGCGAGTGACTTCAGAACCAGGCATTCATTCTTGGCAACATGGCTGAATGGCCCAAGAACTGAATAGATTTCCTTTTTCATTTTTATGTGTTTTCACATTGTAATGTAAAATTTAAAAGGCCTTTTTTCACAAAGGTTGTCTGAGAGACGCTTCACGCTACTAGCCCTTTAAGATTGTGCCCTGTGTCTCAGGACATCCGAATGCCTGAACTACATTATGGAGTTAACATGGACATCAGAATGCCTATAATACATTATGCAGTTAGCATGCACATCAGAATGCCTGCACTACATTATGGAGTTAGCATGCACATCAGAATGCCTGCACTACATTATGGAGTTAGCATAAACATCAGAATGCCTGCACTACATTATGGAGTGAGCATGCACATCAGAATGCCTGCACTACATTATGGAGTTAGCATGCACATCAGAATGCCTATACTACATTATGCAGTTTGCATGCACATCAGAATGCCTGCACTATATTATGGAGTTAGAATGCGCATAAGAATGCCTGTACTACATTATAGAGTTAGCATGCACATCAGAATGCCTGCACTACATGATGGAGTTAGCATGCACATCAGAATGCCTGCACTACATGATGGAGTTAGCATGCGCATCAGAATGCCTGTACTACATTATGGAGTTAGCATGCGCATCAGAATAGCTTTATTACATTATAGAGTTAGCATGCACATCAGAATGCCTGTACTACATTATGGAGTTAGCATAAACGTCAGAATGCCTGTACTACATTATAGAGTTAGCATGCACATTAGAATGCCTGTACAATATTATGGAGTTGGCATGCACATCAGAATAGTTTTATTACATTATGGACTTAGCATGCACATCAGAATGCCTGCACTACATGATGGAGTTAGCATGCGCATCAGAATGCCTGTACTACATTATGGAGTTAGCATGCGCATCAGAATGCCTGTACTACATTATGTAGTTAGCATGCACATCAGAATGCCTGTACTAAATTATGGAGTTAGCATGTGAATCAGAATGCCTGTTCTATATTGTTAACATGCGCTTGAGAATGCCTGTACTATATTGTGGAGTTAACATGTGCTTGGGAATGCCTGTACTATATTGTGGAGTTAACATGTGCTTGAGAATGCCTGCACTATCTTATGTAGTTAGCATGCGCATCAGAATGCCTGTACTAAATTATGGAGTTAGCAAGTGTATCAGAATGCCTGTACTATATTGTTAACATGCGCTTGAGAATGCCTGTACTATATTGTGGAGTTAACATGTGCTTGGGAATGCCTGTACTATATTGTGGAGTTAACATGTGCTTGAGAATGCCTGCACTATCTTATGTAGTTAGCATGCACATCAGAATGCCTGTACTAAATTATGGAGTTAGCATGTGCATCAGAATGCCTGTACTATATTGTTAACATGTGCTTGAGAATGCCTGTACTTAGGTTGACCTTGTGTCTCGCTTTGCGTTGTACCGCACAGCATTTTTGTCTCTTTTCTAGCGTCCCACAGATTGAAACTCTGTCCCGTATTTATATGGCCTGGAGACACTGTTCTAAAATTGTGTGCTTATTCTGTGGCTGATAGTTTAATACCAGTATGGGTCTTCGGCGTTACACGCCAAAATAGTTATTTTAATTACATTTTCCATTGGAACTTGTACATTACAAACACAATTGAGGCACGATATTCGATTGGTGCTTTAACAAGAAACAAAAGCTGATAAGTGATAAATGAAATTCTGAACATACTCATTAACTCCAACGGATTGAATGCAGCTAACAAGCAGGCTACTGCCGCTCAACGGCTACATGGAACTTTACTTAAACTCTCCGTCCCTTTTTTAATGTTTAAAGTACAAGTTGTAGTATTTGGTTATTTCAGTCATCAAGCCAAGCAAAAGAAACAGTTTCTTAGGGCAGTCTGGCAGATTGACTATAGCGCACGTTCAGCCCGAATATACGACCTGAAGCTTCAATAACTCCCACAGAGTCACTGTGAACAGAATTTGAAGCGAATGGATGAGTTTGATTGGAAAACGAAGAGAAACACATATTAAAATTCTAAAAGAAAGCCAAATTCTTCCACATGCCCCTGAAGCACAGTCGCATGTGAAACATGTTCTGTCACGGCTTGTAAAAAAGCAGGGAGAACAATTCATTTATTCCAGGAAAATACTCACACAAATCAAAAGGAAGGAGGGAAATCAAGGTCTGCTCATGCAGAGCCAACAGCTCACTCACAGATAATCAATGGGTAGAAAGGGTCTGAGGAAAAAATGCAGTCGATCGGATTAATCACAGAGAAAAAAAACAACCACCATTTCAGAAAAAGAAAACGGCCAGAGGAGATTATGGAGCAGATTTGATTGGGCAGTTTGATTAAGTTGTGGGGTCAACAGCAAAGGCGAGAGGGACAAGGCAACATTAGCACTGAGTTCTAAGTTTTCTTGATTAAATTTTCCTTGGATTCATCGGCTTTCTCCACCTGCATATTGTTCAGCAGAAATGTAAATGGCTGCATTCATGTTTTATTCCTCTAGAACAGCAGTGGATCAAAGCCGAGCCTCACAGCGAAGCAGAAAACAGTCTTTACGTGGTTTCTTTTTAGGCCGATGATATTCACACTTATGCATGAGGCCAATGTTGAATTTTTTTCTTGGCCACACTTCGCACTTACACGTGTGGCCCATGCTGAAATTTTCCCTTGGCAACAGCGTATAAAATAAGTTTGGCCAAGAAAAAAAATTTGGCTTTGGACACACTTTAAATAAGTGTGGGCAATGGAGCAACGTACATCTTGGCCACACTTATAAGTGCGTCTAATGCGAATTTCGGTCAATTTTTGTGCTTTGACGCACTTAACTCACTGGCTGCCATTAACGTCTATAGACGTCAATTCGATTACAACCGTTGACTGCCAGTGACGTCTATGGACGTTAATTATGTCTTTCAATGGGGCGAGCTGGGGGAAGGTTTGGCAGAGCTTGTCCATCAATATCAGGCTTGTAAACTAGTGTAATGACGAACTGACCCCTGTAGGTGGCAGCAGTGCTCTTTGGATGAGAGAGCCTAAAGCAAAAAATATTACCGTCAAAGTCACTGTTCTGCTAAACGTTCCATTTCGCAAAAAGCTCGTTTTCTCAGTTTTTTGGTCAAAAAAAGGTGTTTTTGGGAATACCATCCTATGTTCTACTGCCAACTACTAAAGAATGGAAAAAGGTAGAAACAAACTTTTTTTTCTTGATGAAAGAAGAGAGTATACTCTTTCTTATGGTAGTTTCGGTATTTACATAGTAATAGAACACAATATTCTGTGGGTCTTGAAAGATTGGTCAAAATGCTCTGAAACGGCTGGCAGTATGGCGCTCCCTGCTCTGAAAACGGCTGGCAGCCAATTTAAATAAGTGCGAATAGTCACTTAACGCGAGTGGTGAGTTGTCACAGTTTACTGAATTTTTCACAAGCATTATTACAGCTGGGACCCAATATTCACAGGGTTAACATAAGTAATCTTGAGCCACAACAGATTCTGCACCCATGCACATTGAAGATATATATTTGGGTCATTCCATGTGAAATCAGGCAAATTCCACAATGATCCCAGCTGGACCATCTCAGATTTTCTTCAAACTTCACCCATATATAAATTGACTATTCAAAGGAGGTTTTGCAAAATATTAGGTTCCCCTCATCATTAGTTTATGATTTATGGCCCCTGCAAGTGGTGGGGGGTACCCCTTGGGAAAAACGGCTAAATTTCTGAGCCGTTTTCAGAGCTCTGCTGTAGCTGAAGTATTCAAGCCAGCTCTACAATTTCTTTTGGAGTGACTCTCCTGTACCCAGACAGCAGGGAATCATAGCATAAGACCTGCTAGAAGGTGACCTTGGGTACCTAGGAGGAGCCAAAAATTGAAAATAAAAACAACTGCAAATGAAAAATGCCAGTTTTTAAGTACCCATCTGACCCTTTTAATGAGTAGCTACGACTCTAATTAGTTGTATAAGGAATATGTAAATAGTTTCCTCGTATGTAGGATACAAAAGTAGATGTTATGTGAATGGGAAAATATTTGGTCTTAAAGTTGTATTTTTGGCCAAAATGGGCTTACTTTACCATGCTATAACTCAGTGCTGACATACAATAAGAGGCCCAATCTTTGGTATGTTCTAGAAGGGTTATTAGTGCATAATATATCCAAAAATTATGTTGGTGTATTGTCTCCTTCCTAGAAAATCTTGTGTGTGAATTTGACTTAAAAGCACCATTTGCGAGAGTAAAATTTCTACCAGTCTCTATCCCTCTCGCATGAGTAGTCTCAACAAGGCATTATAATTTAATGAATAAAAGAACATACCTTTAGGGTGAATGGAATCTGCGCAGTTTTTGACATCCTCCTTCATCGAGTTTTAATGTATTTATCAGAAAACATGCTGTGGAGAAGCACAATTTTGTTAAAGTTTGGCTCATATAGGGTGTATTTGTGACTTGAAGGTGATGTGGAAGGTGCTTTGTTTGAACACAATATATGATCCACAGGTATGTGGCATTCATCATCAAGTCTTAGCCAGGAGAGGCTTCTTGTTGGGCCTTTGGGATGCATAAATCTTATTAATGCATTATTGTTTTCCCGACAAATGCCTTCGATGATTCCAACATGCAAGTGAAACCGAATTGCAATGTAAGTGCAGGGTACGTAAGGGATCCTTACATCAGCCTCATTTATGGTGACATTTCCAGCCACAGCAGAAGGGAGCAAGCTGACATCAGCATCAAGAATATTTTGAAATAATTTATGGACTGGACTGCATTTATATAGCTTCTTTCTAGTTAGATGACACAAAGCGCTTTACAATTATGCCTCTCATTCACCCTGATGGCGGAGGCTGCCGTGCAAGGCGCCAACCTGCACATCAGGAGCAGTGTGGGGTTAGTGTCTTGCTCAAGGACACTTCAACACATTCTCTGGAGGAACCAGGGATCGAACTAGGAACCTTCCAATTCCTAGCCTAGCCGCTCTACCTCCTGGGCCATGCCGCCCCGGAGCAGTTCAGAAATTGTGTGGTTCTCTAATCCAATCATCACAATTTTCTATTATAAAATGAGGCAAATAGTCAATTTATTTCTTGTCTCTGGAAATGAAAGTAACGAAAAATTGCGGAGAAATGCCCCACGCAAATTGCGCATTATTCTCAGATTAACTGGAAGAATTTCCTAAGAAGGAAACAAGACACCACTATAATTTTTGGATATATTGTGCATTAATATCTCTCCTAGAACATATCAAAGATTGGGTCCCCTATTCTATGTCAGCACTGAGTTATAGCATGGCAAATTAGGCCCATTTTGGCCATAAATACAACTTTAAGACCAAATATTTTCCCATTCACATAACATCTGATTTACTTTCGTATCCTACATACGAGGAAACTATTTAAATATTCCATATACAACTAATTAGAGTTGTAGGTACTCATTAAAAGGGTCAGATGGGTACTTCAAAACTGGCATTTTTCACTTGCGATTGTGTTTTTTTCCATTTTTGGCTCCTCCTAGGTACCTCAGGTCACCTTCTAGCAGGCCTTATGCAATGTTTTCCTGCTGTCTGGGTACAGGAGAGTCACCCCAGAAAAAAATTATAGAGCTGGCTTGAATACCTCAGCTCCAGCAGAGCTCTGAAAACCAGTGGCGTCACCAGACTTTTTATTCTGGGGGTGCATAAGGGGGGCATAACAGTTTGATGAGGGGGCACGCACAAAAAAAATTATTTAGCGTTTATTTTTTTTTTCACCGGGGCGGGGTGTCGTCTTCATTTCATTTTGTTCACCGGAGGGGGGGGTCTTCATTTTGTAGACCCGGGGGCCAGCGAGATACTCTTTATTTATTCGCAGTGTCCACGTGTCCGAAAGTCGGACAGGGTTTTAATATAACTCCGTGTCCGACGGTCGGATGGTTTCAATATGACTCCGTGTCCGACAGTCGATTATTGTTTTTAATTTCTTCAAATCTACTGAATCTTTTAGATATTAAACATTAATGTTTTGATAAGAGGGCTCAGTTCTTCAAGATGAGTACCAAGAATTTCAATCAATGTTTCCGTTTAAGCTCTGCTCAATAAAGTGAGTCGACATTGACGAGGGACTTTGTGCATTTATGACGACTTTAGAGACTGTCGGACAGAGATCTAAAATACTTCATGTCCGAAAGTCTTAAAAGTTCAAATTTTTCAAGTATTCAAGCAATTATTAGACGTACAAACTTAGCCATATTGTGTTCGACCTTCACAAAATGCAAATTGATAGGTATCGACTTTTCTTGGTCTTTTTATTCGTCTGTTTTCTTCCGTTGAAGATAGACAACAGTCTTTATTCGGTCTCTCTTTTGAAAATTAGTCAGATGGATCAAACTGATTCACGCTTTATTTCCACACCAGAGATAAAATAGTGCTTGTAGTCAGTGAGCAAATCAATTCCATGACCATTGACATTGTGAACTAAGGGCTCTATCTTTCACACTGCCCAACCCGTTGCCACTACCCGCTACCCGTGAATTACGCATTTAGCAGCTTCCACTATCCTAAACGGTATCTTGCGGCCACTACCGCTATGCATTATGCCGACTCCCTCATTTGTGCCTGGAGGTGTGCCCGTGGGCGTGTTTATCGCTTTCCTACAATTGCTATCTTGACCACACGTTAAGGAAAGCGTATAGCGGGTCCTCAAACCACCCGCTACCCATTTGGGCTTTTTACAAGAGCGGCGCCCAGGCAGCTTCAATGCGCGTCCACTTGGACACATGTGGGCGTGCGCGTCTTGGCTCCACTTCGGAATTAACTCACCTATAAAAAGCCACCTTGCTTTAGCCTCAGTTGAACCCCTGAGAAAATGGCAGAGATAGTACTAAATCGACTTGATCGCCAGTTAAATAATAGAAGACGCCCAGAAGGCGTGTACCGCCAGCGCACCAGCTACCTGGGCCTTTCAGGTAAGTCTATATTGTTTGCATTTTGTATCAATCATTTTTTCCTCTTTTATAATAGTATATAATTATTATATATAATATATATTAATGATATACATTATAAATAATATCAGGGCCGGTGCTAGACCTGAAAATTTGGGGGAAAATATCCATCCCTTTATTGACTACAATTAGTCCTGGCTAATTCTAGATAGTTTTCCTTTATTAACACGTTTTCCAATTCAAGAATAATCAAGTGGCAATTGAAGACACGGCTTCTCTCCCCCATGCGATCTAACAGCGACAAAATAATGGTCTACATTCAGTACAGAAAAATAATTTAATTATAAATAGGTCTATGCACTGGCACTCAGCAACGGTAATTTTTTTTCCAGCTAGAGCGGCATTTCAGAACTCTTTTGCAAATGAAGGTAATTTCGGCGACAAATCGCACACCTGTTTTTGCAGCACGGTCACGCAACTTGCTGTAAAAATAGACAGCTGTCCGATTGGAAAATGTAAACGATCGAAACCACGTACTCGTCACCAGAATTACCTTCATTAAGCTGAAGAGTTCTGAAATGCCGCTCTCGCTGGAAAAAAACGTCGCTGAGTGCCAGTGCATAGACCTAATTTTATTTTTTTAAAATGGGATTTTGTTCTATGCTTCATTTCAGACGGGAGAGGGAGTTGGAAGTGCATGGCGAAACGCAATTTTTTTTTTTTTTTTTTTTTGAAGTTTCCATCACAAAAGGAGTAGGCTTGATGTTTTTTTTTTTAATTTACATACCAAACATTAAACAAAATGTCAATGTCAAATAATAATAATAATAATAATAAAATAATACAATTCATAATTAACTTAACAAAAACAGATCCTCCCTGTCTGGATTTGACCCCATGCACGAAACAATTTAACCGTCTTCGGAGAAACGTGGCGACCTTCCTCTCTCCATCTCGGGTTTCGGTTTGAGGATTTGTGATAGCGCAGCCTGCTCCTAAAGGCAATGGCACCTGGCACACTGATTGGTTTAACTGGCGTAACGCCCAAACCGCGCCTATGCATGATATAACGGGTAGCGCAGGTGTTTTAGGGATATAGGCAGGTGTGCAAGATAGTAACTTTTGCGGGGGAACGCCTCTTACGCAATGCTAAATCCCCAAATAACGGGTTTGGGGACTCTGGCTTAAGATAGGGCCCTAAATATCGCATGCACGATCAAGACTGTCGGACGCGAAATGCAAAATACTCCATGTCCGGTAGCCAGCAAAAAGTGAAAGTATTGATATGAGAACAAACTTTATAACGAAATAAAGAATAAAAATATATTACCAACAAATAGAACATCCAAAAAAGATGGCCCGCAAATAAATAAGTCACAGTGTTCATTGGATGTTCTGTTAGTTGTTAAAATGTTTTTTTTTTATTCTTTATTTCATTATAAATCTGTTCTAATCGTCCTCTTTTTTTTTTTTGGCTGTCGGACACGGAGCATTTAATGTCCGACAGGCATTGTACGGACTTCGTTGTATTTATAAAAATGGCCCAAATAAATTGATTGCAGTGCCCATTGGATGTTCTGATTGTTGGTGATATATTTTATTCTTTATTTCGTTATAAATCTGCGCTCATATCAATACTTTTACTTTCTGCTGGCTGCCGGACATGGAGTATTTTGCATTTCGCGTTCGACAGTCTTGATCGTGCATGCGAAATTTAATTCACAATGTCAGTGGTCATGGAATTGATTTGCTCACTGACTACAAAGTCAATGCAAAGACTTGAATACGCGAGTTATGGGCGCGTTAAGCAGCTTTTACACCGGACGCAAAACTAACAGATTACATTCAAAGTCAATGCAAAGACTTGAATACACGAGTTATGGGCGCGTTAAGCAGCTTTCACACTGGACGCGAAACTAACAGATTACATTCAAAGTCAATGCAAAGACTCGAATGCACGAGTTACGGGCATGTCAAGCTGCTTTAACACCGGACGCGAAACAAATTTTTCTCGGGACAGATTACATTCAAAGTCAATGCAAAGACGCGAATATACTCGTTATGGGCGCGTTAAGCAGCTTTCACACCGGACACGAAACTAACAGATTACATTCAAAGTCAATGCAAAGACTCAAATACACGAGTTATGGGCATGTCAAGCCACTTTCACACCGGACGCGAAACAAATTTTTCGCGGGACAGATTACATTCAAAGTCAATGCAAAGACTTGAATACACCCGTTATGGGTGCGTTAAGCAGCTTTCACACCGGACGCGAAACTAATAGATTACATTCAAAGTCAATGCAAAGACTCGAATACACGAGTTATGGGCATGTCAAGCCACTTTCACACCAGACGCAAAACAAATTTTTCGCGCGAGAGATTAGCTACATTCAAAGTCAATGCAAAGACACGAATATACGCGTTATGGGCGCGTTAAGCAGCTTTCACACCGGACGCGAAACTATCGCGCGACATATTAGCTACATTCAAAGTCAATGCAAAGACGCGAATGCATGCGTAATGGGCGCGTTAAGCAGCTTTCACACCGGACGCGAAATGAATTTTTCGCGCGAGAGATTACATTCAAAGTAAATGCAAAGACAATGCATTGACTTTGAATGTAATCTGTCGCGCGAAAAATTCATTTCGCGTCCGGTGTGAAAGCGGCTTATCGCGCCCTTGTTCTCTGAGCAAACGCTGGTCATTCCGATGCAATAAGTAAACCATTACCACAGGCAATTTTCGAAAAGGCCGTTTAGCCTGGAGCTTTCACCCCTTCGTCATACACTAGCGCAGAAGCTGTTCGTTACTCCACGCTAACGACACACCACAGTTATGCACACGAACCAGCAGGTCCTTATACACACCGAAGCAGTCCATAAGCTGTTAGTCCACTTTTAGCTGCTCCTCACTGTCCATGCTTCCCTCTAAACTCAGACCCACCGGATTTCTACGGTCTCTGGTCTACACTTGGGTTTGTTGACCCGTTCCACAAATGTGTCTGTATGGGGTGGATTCTAGCTTTCCCTGCATCCTAGCTAGAGTAGAAACACCGGTGTACTCATCATAGTAGCCGTAGGTAGACAGCAAATTTGAGCTTGACCTGCCAGACATTCGCACTGCGTCCTCCACTTTCGCCGTTGCGTTTATTAGAACAAGTTAATTTCATTAGATCTATACACATGTACTGCGTTTGATTGCAGAATATGCCCGTCGATTCCTTCGGGAGACGCGTCAGTTTCACTCTGTGGAGCCGAACCCGGAAAACTGCGTTTTGCTGCCTCGTCCCACCTGGATCCACCCTCCACAGAGCTGGCCAGTCAGAAGAAAGTGGGCATACGGGGAGTGGGGGCCATAGCGGAAAAGCTACCTCAATGAGGCGTTTCAGGCAGAGACTACAATGGACTACAAATGGGGTATTTTGAGGATGGCAGTATGAGCGAAATAAGTACCCTTTTTTCACTTTGCGCGATCAGGAGTACTCTAGGGGAGTCAAAGACCAAAATATAAACTTGGAAAAATAGCATAATAGGTCACCTTTAAGGATAAATTGATTGGGAAGTTAAATGATTCTATTTTCTCTAGCAACTGTAAAGAGTTCTGGAGCACTTTAAAATCATTTTAAAAATCCAAAATCTTGTAAATACTATTTCCCCACATGATAGGTCAGAATATTTTAAGAATTTGTTAAATCCATCCAAGCCTAATACAGAAGTTGACGAGCATGTAGCAAATTTTATTGTTAATCATGATCTCTTCAACTGCACGATGTGCACAAATACTGATATGTTGTCTGAGAATATTACTGATGATGAAATCTGGAAAGCATTGTGGAAGCTCCAAGTGCGTAAAGCGGCGGGTGCAGATGGCATACCACCCGAGTTCCATAAGACTGCTGTTAACACTACACCACTTTTCAAAATGTTATTTAACAAAATTTTAACATCAGGCAACTTCCCCACTTCTTGGAATGTTCGTTTAATTATTCCGTTGTTCAAGTCCGGTAACTCTGCTGATCCAGGAAACTATAGAGGGATCTCATTATTAAATTGCTTAGGTAAAGTGTTCACTTCTATTCTTGAATGTAGACTCAGATCATGGGTCGAAGTTAACAGTTTACTATCAGAGTCTCAATCTGGTTTCAGAGAGGACCACTCTACTATAGATAATATTTTCGTATTGCAAGCTCTATGTCAAAGATATCTTCGTAAACTCAAGCATCATTTCTATGCGGCCATTATCGATTTCAGAAAGGCTTTTGACTATGTTGATCAGAAGAAGCTTGTATGTATTCTATTACAACATGGTTGTCATGGAAAAATGTTTGCTGTTGTAAAAAGTATGTATGAAAATGTATATGCATATGTTAAACATAACTCTTTTAGAACCATCTTTTTCAATAGGCTACTTCAAGTGGTATCAGGCAAGGATGTCTGCTGAGCCCTTTGTTGTTTATTCTTTTTATAAACCAACTTGTTGTACAGCGTAGAACTGGAGAGTCAAAATACGCGTGGGATCTTCGTTAATGAAGTAATAGACTGCATAATGGTTCTTTTGTTGTGTGCTTGCGGCAAGCAACACATTGTTCTTCCTAATTCGGTTTATTTATTTATTCTTTTTCCATTTCTACACACTTTTTTGTCCCGTATCAAGTGCCTGAGTGTTTGCGATAGGGACGCGGTTCAAATGCTGTAACGTCCGGCCCAATCGTGTCTCTGGGCCTTGTACAAATGGTTGCATAACCCCTTTTCATTCTTTCGCAATCCCTCTTTTTCATCCCTTTTTATCTCCATTAAAAATGCATGGTGGGGTTCTGGCATTATGACATCAACCTAATGCTTGCTATGCCGTATGAAAAAATCACATGTGAAACACATGATTTTACATGTGAAATACACGTGATCACATGTGAATAACGTGAGCACGTCACCTCATGTGGAATGGGAGATTTTCCTTAAATTTCACATGTGAATACATGTCGGTTAGAGGTCACATGTGGTCACATGGTGAAAGCAAAATTCACATGTGACCGTCGACATGTTTTTTGCACCTTTCTATCAAGATTCAGCTTACATGTGGTCATGTCGCCTCGTGGAATACATATTGCATAAGGGGCTCACCCCAACTCTCAAAAATTCTTTCAATTTTTTTTTTTCGAGCAACATTCTTGGTATACTTGACTCAGTTTTTCCTCTCTGTACTTCATGCATACACTTTTCCAAATATTTTGGACATTTTTTTCTCTGTTCCATTGTTTTTGGGGTTTTTTTTTTTTTATATTAATAAATTTGGCATCTCCAATCCCACCCGAATCTGGAATACCCAATTGGTAAACTATGTACAAGGCTTGCTCGTGTGCGACTCCTTGCTGCCAACTCAGGAGAGTGAGGACAGTTCGCGGCTCTCCTCCGAAACACGCACCTGTCAGCCACCGCTTCTTATACACTCATTGGTTGAATCTTCGCAAGTTCAGAGCGAGGGCGGAGGATACCCGGACATGACCAAGGTTAGAATCTTCCTGACGAGCGCCCGTCTGGCCAGCAGGAGGCGCTGGAGCAACGAACAAGTCAACTATTATATTCCCTTACCGGCAGTCCCTTCCCAATTTGCAACCCTGTAGCGCAATAGCCAATTGTGCGCTACTCTGAAAAAGCTGCCGACCACTGCCGGCTGGTACGAAGCGGGGCTCTAACCCGCGACGTGATAGTCACTTCTGCTTCGCAACGCGATGCTTTACCGAGTGAGCTATCCAGCAGCCCCAACTCTGTTCCATTGTTTATGACATCTTCATTTCAATTTCATTGCTTGACTCACGTATCTGCCTTACTACAAGGTTCGTTAAAATGCATATTATTTATTAACATATACATTGGCAACATTCATTTAAATTAGATTTTCATGGAGTCATACGATTGTAGCTCTCACATTCAAATTTGTTATTTATTTATGTAATTATTATTTATTATTTATTTATTTTAAATGTATAAGAACATAAAACAGAGAAAAATAAATGAGCAAATCCTACCATAAACTAAAAGCAAATACATCTGGCCTCCAGAAGCAATATATCCAACACTAATTTCTTAAAAGACACGAAGGGGATAAGGCAGTCTAGCTTCAAGGTATCCTGGAAATTATTCCACATACAAGGAGCGAATGCACTAAAAGAGGTACCTCCCAAATTTGTTCTAGTCCTGGGAGCCTCTAACAAAAACCATTCTTGTGATCTGGTATGCTGACTTCTGATTTTGATGGATAAGAGCTTAGTAAGATATAAGGGAAGTTTGCCTAGCAAGGCTTTATAAATAAATAAAATACAATGTAGCTTCCTTCTAAAATGAAGGGAAAACCACCCCACAGAATTATATAAAGCACAGTGATGGGTTCGGAAACCATCACCTGTGATGAAGCGCAATGCGCCATGATAGATTGCATCCAAGGATCTTAACATACTAATAGAGGTATGCCTGTAGAGGACATCTCCGTAATCAAGTATGGGTAATATTGTTGCCTCTACAACCCTCTTCCTATTGTCCAAATTAAAACAGGACCTGTTTCTGTAAAGAAACCCGATTTTTATTCTTAGTTTCTTGGACAGGTTGGACACATGCGTCTTAAAAGAAAAGTCATGATCCAACCAGATACCCAGATATTTGTAAGACTGAACCTGCTCAATTTGAGCCCCAGTCACTGAGAAAATGGAGTCACCTATCATAATTGCATTCTGTGCTGAAAAGATCATGAACTTTGTTTTATCAGTGTTTAAAACCAGTTTAAGATCAGCTAGAGCATGCTGTATTACATTAAAAGCAGATTGTAAATATGTGAGGGCCTTGTCTCCTCAATGCCCAGGCACCTCTACTCTTTGTTAAAAAGAAGAGGGTATGCTACACCATGGTAAACAGGCCCCTGTCCCAACTTTTTTGAGACCTGTAGCAGCCATCAAATTTGAAACGAGCTCATTTTGTGGATAAAATTGTAAAATTTCTCAGTTTCAACCTTTGCTATATTATCTCTGTTCTATTGTGAATAAAATACCGGCTGGTGTGATTTGAAAGTCATTGTGTTTTGATTTTATTCACAATTTACACTTTGTCCCAACTATTTCGGAATTGGGGTTGTATTCAACCACACACCCTGAGTCCTTGGCATTGCACACCATTATATTAACAACTTGTTGATATACTATCAGAAGGCAAATGCGACAGTCCACAGGAAAAGGGTGTATAAGGGATATTTTGGTTAAATTGAGTGAAGTGCATCTGATGATCCCTTACCATGTATTAAACATAGAAAAACAGTTTTTATCTAAAACGTAAAAAAATCCCTTACACGCCCTTGTCCTGCGGACTGTCACAAATAGATTGGTGCCAATAAACAGAAATTAGTTTTACATGGATTCTATTATATCCGGTTCAATCCGGTTCCACACTGTGATGCATCCAATCCCTGAAAACTGTCCCTGATTTGTGGTCATGGTAAAAGCCTCTGCCAGAACATCACCATTCTCTTTTTACAGTCTGGATACCTCACCCAATCCGATCGTTCGGACTGTAAGCTGCCATTCCCACCAATCAGCTTGTGAGCCTTCGACCAATCAACCGCACTCCATATGGCCTGGCATGGAGCCACTGCTTTGCTAACGAATCAGCTTGCAAGACCAATCAATCACACTCTGTGCAGCCATAACCAAATATCGCCCGTGGGCTCACTGGTCAATGATGCTCTTCTGAATTAACAGCTTGTTCTACTAACACATTAAATATCTTTCCCTGCCTTCTGGCAGTTTCCACAGATGTGACAGTGAATGTAACACAGCGGAGCGTACAGTTTCACTGAGCAGCAATAAATGGGAAAAGCTATTTGGGGAGATTAAACTGTTGAAGAATCATAAAAATCCGCTGTGCGTTTCAGCCACAGACACAAAGTCATATATATGAGCCTTGTTGAGTTTATCACTGCGCTGTGGATTAAGAAGTTTTTGGTATCTCTCATTTAAGGATTGCAGTCATTGATTTTGACCACCTGTGGGAACCACTGCGAGGATAAAAAACAGGGCTTAATCATGAATGGAGTAGATTTTAAATTGGGCCTTTTTATTGGTTTGTGGACCTTAGCAGGGAGAGGGAGTGAGTAACGCTGTGGATGTTTTCGTCAGTGTCGCATTACGTTGAGGACATTGCGAAAATATGAGAGCAAAAGAAAACAGACATTTTATAGCGGTGACATTTTCTTGCAACATGCGAAAGAACACAATTCCCGCACTGCTTTTAACTGAGATAAATTTGAAGACATTTTGACACAAATGGTTTACCATAATAGCCATATTAGTTTGGAAAAATGTACAAAAGAATGTGACTGCATAAACCTGGGGCAAAAAGAATGACTGGTATGCTACCACAATATGGCAGGATGTATAATGAACAATTTAACTGAAGTGTGTGTCTCAGTCTGTCATGTCATTTGCGACATTCGTTTAGCAAGCGTATGTCGTCTTTATTGTGAGATAGCTTACCTAGCTGTACTTTCCAGCTGTACTTATTGTACGTTGCAAATGAGTGCAATCTACACGTCATTTGTTGTCAAGGTTTAATCACCAGCTCTTGAGTGTTATGGAAAAACCTAGTAAGCAACAAAAAGCTGATTCTGAGAAAAAGACAGAAAACTGTATCCCTCTGGGGTTAAGCTCTTGTCCAACAATGAAACTGACATGGTAGTAATTTGTTCATTACATAATAAGAGATATTTATGGAGGAATTTTTTGTTCTTTTTTATTAGTGTCCCTGGCAATATGACTAAAGAAATATTTCCATCTGAAAATATAAAGAAAGAAAGTGGAGGATCACTTCTTGAATCCAAGGAGGGTATAGCAGGGCATTCAACATATTACAAACTACAAGGGCATGGCGCCACACCCACCAACACAAACGCCTCACTGGCTGAAGAACTGAACTGCTTTTTTGCCCGTTTCGAGGCAAAAACATCTAGCTCGGATTCACCGACGCCACTGACCACTGGTTCCTGTGCACTCACTTTGCAGGAACATGAAGTGAGACGTGCACTTAGTTCGGTGAGCCCGAGGACGGCTGCCGGCCCTGATGGGGTACCTGGGAAGGTGCTCAAGGTCTGTGCTGACCAGCTCTGCGCTGTCTTCACTAACATCTCCAACCTGTCCCCAGCACAAGCCATTGTCCCGCCCTGCCTAAAATCAGCAGTCATCATCCCTGTCCGAAAGAAACCCACCATTAACAGTTTAAATGATTATCGGCCAGTTGCACTAACTCATATTATTATGAAGTGCTTTAAGAGACTGGTACTAAAGCACCTCCGATCCAGCCTCCCCCCAGCCTTCACCAGCATCAGTTTGCCTGCAGGCAGGCAGATCAACAGAAGATGCCATCGCCATAGCTCTCCACTCAGCGCTCAACCATCTGGAACACCGTGGGAGTTATGTGAGAATGCTATTGGTTGATTATAGCTCTGCATTCAACACAATCGTCCCTAATATTCTGATCAGCAAACTGTCTGAGCTCGGCCTGCCCCACTCACACCTGCACCTGGATTGAAGACTTTCTAAGAAACCGCACACAGACTGTCAAGCTTGGACCCCATCTCTCCTCCACCATCGCGCTCAACACCGGCTCACCACAAGGCTGTGTGCTGAGCCCAACTCTGTACTCACTGTACACCCACGACTGCACACCTGCTCATTCCTCAAATAACATCATCAAATTTGCGGATGACACGACAGTAATAGGGCTCATTTCAGGAGAAGATGAGTCTGCATATCGCAATGAGGTCCAGCGGCTGGTGAGGTGGTGCTCAGCCAATAACTTGATACTAAACACAAAAAAACCAAAGAACTCATAATTGACTTCAGGAAGCCCAGCAGAGAGCATCTTCCACTATTCATAGGGGATGAATGTGTGGAAAGGGTTCAGAACTTCAGATTTCTTGGCATCCTCATCTCCAATAACCTCACCTGGTCCGTCAACACCACGGCTGCAGTGAAAAGGGCTCAACAACGCCTGCACTTCTTGTGGCTTCTGAGAAGGGACGGTCTGAATACACAGCTGCTGGTGGTATTCTACCGTTCTGCCATTGAGAGCATACTGGTGTACTGCATCACAGTTTGGCATGCTGGCTGTTCTGCAATGGACATGAAAGCTCTGCAGGGGGTAATAAAGACTGCCCAAAAAATCATTGGTTGTTCTCTCCCCTCCCTTGATGAGATCGCCAGTAGCCGCTATCTCAGCAGAGCCTCTGCCATCACCAAAGACTGTACGCATCCTGGTCACCATCTATTCCACCTGCTGCCCTCCGGGCGGCGCTACAGATCACTCAAAACCTGGACTACCAGATTCAAACACAGCTTTTTTCCAACAGCAATACGCACCCTGAATGGACTCAATTAACACACTCACCACTAATGCTCCTCCTGTGAATATTGTGTGCAATATCATTGACTTTGCATTATTATTGACTTTCTCCACATCCTATGTGCAATATTCCTGCTTTTATTGCTTGAGCTTTATTGGTTGCTTCTGTTTAATATTTATTTATTATTTATTATTGAGCAGTGTGACGGATGTGATGTGTGAATGTGTGGAACCTAACAGAGCAGCACTTTTAATTTTGTTGTATTGGTCAAGTGGTGCCAGGCACAACAAACCCCGCCCCTCACACATACTTTCACCTACTTGGACGAAATTCAAGAGGGATCTATTCTGGGTCGTGGCAATCCCTTAACCGAATTTGGGGTGAATGTGGCCATTAGTTTTGCCGCTAGAGTGGTAACAAACAAACACACAAACACAGAGACAAACTGAACCAAAAACAATACCCCTTGCCTTCACCCTTCAGGTGGGGCGGGGTAATTAAGGGACTTTGACTTTGACTTTGATATAAAATGTAAAATCTCAAAATGATTGACAAAAACCTAATGATTATGCAGCTGCAGTGGCATTCGACAGTTTTTCAGTGTAAACTCCACCATCTGCTTCCCTCTTCAAGCCATTTTTCAGTCGTTATTAACACGTGAATTGCATGAATTATGAATTCTGACCATGAATGTCCTGCACATCCAATGCTCTGCATGGGGACTTACCTCACAGATCAGGTAATATAGGTATGCTGCTTCATAACTGGCTAATTCACTGACCAGGTTTTATCATTAAAAAATAGAAAATTTTATGTGGAAGAACCAAGGAAGATCAACTTGCTTTATTTTTACTTCACAACTGATTAAATACCGATGACTTGCTTGGTTTTGCCACTGGAGAACATAGGAAATCAATGATTACTTTTCATGTATCTTACCTTACATGATGAGGCAAAGCCTAATGAGTACAAAAATGGTCCTAACTTAGTTTCGCCCAAAATTAGACTTGATAGGTTTTTCCATAACACTCAAGTGCTAGTCACGGACAATGTTAACAAATAATTCAACTCAAAAACATTTCAACAGATGGGGACATGAAAGAAAGGTGAAGCTAGTAACAATGATTATTTTGACCACTGGCTTCAAATAATAAAAAAAAAACATTCAGTCAAATATGCCTGGCGAACCACCAGAAAAGCAGGCATAGACAAGGCAACAGGTTTATGGTAATCAAGCCCAAAGGGCAATAATTCTATAAACAATAATAAACCAAAAGACAATGGACTTTGTTAGCCTTAATATCCTTGAGGGAATTAGCCACTGTCACATGGTAGAGTAGCGTCAGAGCAAGGCTTTACAGAGGAAGCATAAATTCGTTATTTCCCCGTCTCCTCGCCTTCGGACTCTGACTGAAAAATAGAGCGAGAACGGCGGTGAGTGACGTATTTGCGAAACAGCCAAATCAGCCAACCTGTCCCCATCTACGGTTTACCGGCTTTATATTGAGCCTTGGTTAGCCTCAGACGAGGATCAAGTGCGATGCCTCATGTGGAATGCGCTTTAAGAGCCCCCCTCACATACCCAGCCACAAGGGGGGGGGGGAGGAACTGTCCAACATACAGTGGCGGGAAATGTCCAACATACAGTGGCAGGAACTGTCCAACATACAGTGGCGGGAACTGTCCAACATACAGTGGTGGCAACTGTCCAACATACAGTGGCGGGAAC
Source organism: Gymnothorax javanicus (assembly GCA_029692085.1). Classification (NCBI taxonomy): domain Eukaryota; kingdom Metazoa; phylum Chordata; class Actinopteri; order Anguilliformes; family Muraenidae; genus Gymnothorax; species Gymnothorax javanicus. The sequence continues at coordinate 98,137,267 of CM056194.1, read as the reverse complement.
TGTCCAACATACAGTGGCGGGAACTTTCCAACATACAGTGGCAGGAACTGTCCAACATACAGTGGCGGGAACTTTCCAACATACAGTGGCAGGAACTGTCCAACGTACAGTGGCGAGAACTGTCCAACATGCAGTGGCAGGAACTGTCCAACATAGTGGCGGGAACTGTCCAACATACAGTGGCGGGAACTGTCCAACATGCAGTGGCAGGAACTGTCCAACATATGGTGGCAGCCAGAGGTGCAGAATGGAATCCCAGCCGAAAGGCACCGTCTGTGGTGCGGAAGGAGGGAGACCATAAGGAGAGGGGAATCCAAAGCTTTGGGTGGTGTGATGTGGACAGGGAGCATGTCTGTTCATCTGAAATAACATATCTTGAAAAGTGATGTTTGTATAGATTGAATGAGTGGGAAGAGTGAATGTTGGCATGTAAATTTGAATGTAAATCAAATGTATCCACAGTCAGATTATTTTGCATTTCATTTTGTACTATTCTGTAATCGCAGCCACAATGAGTCACAAACCACAGATATGTAATTAGCCTGTTCTAAGCCCAGTCCAATGGAAGATGAGTGAAGAAACATTTCAACTTTATAAGCTTTTTGTCCATTTATTCGCTAATAAAAGGATTGTTCTCATAAGTGTGGAGCAGTTGCTCATATTGATGCTAATAACAGTGAGTGGATTCCTCATAAATGAGGTGGGTAATACCATCGCCATGGCAACTGCATACACCACAGTTCTAACATTTCAATTCTGCCAGTTTTGATATGAATAGGACTTGTCATTTCCTGTTGTTCCATCCACACACACACACAAATTGGTCTCAACTCATGATTTGACAAAAGCACAGATGCCAGTCAACTTCCAAGTCTCTGAGCTAACTGTCTGGACTAGAACTATGCTTGAACAGACAGGACCAATCTTCCAGCTGCTTGTGTTGCGCCAGTGGGTTGTGCATGCAAGTACAGCCTGCATGTATGGGTGTGCCTGACGTCTCAGCCCTTTGTGTGTGTGTGTGTGCTTGTCTTTGTCTTTGTGTCAGTATGTACTAGTATGTGCTTTTTTGCTTGCGAGTGTAAATGTGTGTGTGTATACATACAGTACAAGCGTAGATGTCTGTGAGTCAGTGAGCATGTGTGTGCCAGTATCTGGGGGAATTTTTTTTTTCTTGGAATTTTTATGGCATTATCTGAATCAGTAACCTGAGGACATCTCACCCCATACCATGGTAAAAGACAGGGCTTTAACAAGCTCCAGGAAGGAGGCCGCGCCAAGCAGCGGTGTTCTGTCAGCCTATCAGACAGAGGGGTAGTGTCCTGGATGCAGCCAAAGCCAGAAACTGACAGTTCATAATGCTAATAATGTCAAAATGTCCACTGAAACAACTGTCTTCATCCTCATTATCGCTGCACAGGCCCATCACTTTGCCTGTAATTATTAAAGGCCCTTCCAGACAGTGTTTTCCTGTTCCAGCTGAACACAGCCCACATACATTCTGAAAAAGACTGGGACTCAATACTATACACACCCTGCCATTAATTACAGACGGAAATCACGCTCAGACTTCCACAGATTACCATTCAAATTTCCACACTTTCACCCTGATATAGAATAATGCTCGAGGTTGACTCTTCTCAGATGTGCATTCCTATGTCACAAATTCAGAACATAGGAGCCGCACACAGAACACAGACAAGCCGCAAGGACGTCTTCAATTTATAGAAGATTCACTGTTAAACATGATACCCCAATTAATTTCTGTAAACTTAATTCTTCTCCTTAACTCCACTTGTCATCACAAGTTTTAAATAGTGAACTCAAGTTCAGAAGTTTTCAAAAGCAAAAGTTATCGATTGTCTTGACTGTGAGTTGAAACAAACTAATATTCAAGTTGAGTTCATTGATGTTTAGTTAAATCTCATTTTTAATGCTACAGCCATTTCTACACTTTAAAAAATTTTCACCCTTATTTTTGTTAGAAAACCTCCAAAGTTTTTTCAGTTTAGAAATTAAACGTCCAAAATTCTACAATAAATGTCATCATACTGCTCGTCTAAAGTAATCCATGTGTCCTTTAGCGTCTTGGCATGTGTGACGACGAGCAGTATGGAGACATTTTATTGATAATGGATGTATTTTTGGAAGTTTGAAGCTAAGATACCAAACAAAACTTCACCAATCCTCTTATCAACAAAGGGATAACAAAAATTTCATTTTAGGGTGAAATATACCTTGTTGTTAAATATACCTTATATCCGCAAGTAAAGTTTACTTGATGATCGCCCTTGTAGAATTTACTTACAATTTCTAAGTGCAAAAACTTTCCGAGGTTTTCCCAAGTGAATACCACTCCAAATTTTTTTCAGTGTAAGTTTAACCAGCCTGAAATACATAACAATGTAGGAGTTTTTATTCATACAAACAAAGAGGTTTATCAAGAGACAGTCCGAGATCAGGCAACGTGTGGTGTTATGGACTGGTCCGAGGTCAGTACTCGGGGTGTCGAGTCGTAAGACAGATGCACACTCTCGGACTTGAATGAAGAGGTAAAGTGCCACTCGGCAGGACTGCAGGATTTGGGAAGAGTTTCCCGAATAAAAGAGATACTTTCCACTTAAAGTTCAAACACCAAAGACAGATTACAACAGTGAAGGAAAAGGGAGATGAAAAACAGGAACTTAAATGCACAAAGAAAAAAAAATCAGCAATGTGGAAAAGTGTGTAGAGCACAGGGTGGAAACACAAGCGGAGGGGAGCAGAACAAGTCAGTAATTAAGTAATGAGAATCAATGATTTCACAGATTTCACACATGTTGGTATGTTCTGTTTCTCTATAATTATATGTTTATATATATATGGGCAAGGCTCATGAAAATGACTCCACCCCCTTTTTGTTTGTCCAATGCCTATAATATTTTTAATATTGGGAGTTTTTTTATTATTACAGTCTCATCATAAAGAGCATGATGAGAGCTACACAGGAATGTATACTTTTATGGGTCTCTTACCATTTTTTGACCACATTATGGGCACCTAAAATCTTGCAAACCTTGAAATTTCCCACATTTTGGTATGTCCAAAACAGATATATGAATTTTGAATTATGTTACATAGAATAAATTAAAATCTAAAAGTCTAAACTACTTTTAAATGTATAAAACACCCACTGAACTATTATTTGGGAGCCAAGTCATTGTGTGCATTTCACTTGATCCATGTCATACAGGCATCAACAACTTGTCCCGAAAAAACCGTTGTGTACGTGATCCGATTACGGCGAGTCATAAATAAATAATTAATTAGCATCTAGGGAACTATTAAGGGTCCACACCACCCGAAAATATTCATATTTTGACAAAATGAAACCATTTTTCATGTATTGTTGGCTCCCTGACCTTCACATTCACACAAACATCAACTTCCTTGCCGTATGGTTTAAGCTTGCTGTGTCCGTTATCGGTGCCATGGCGAGACTCAATGAATCACACACTTCTAGTTTGTAAAATCCTTAAAAATACATCCAAACTAGTTTGAAAAAAGTGTGAAAGACATAATTATATGAACCCTTTTTGAAATTATTACGTGAAATCTCCATTTTGTGTTGTTTTATGCGGCATGCGTTGTGTACGTTATCGATGTTGTGTACGTTATCCGCTCTGTTTTTTCCATTATTTAACTTAAACTAAAGATTTATTTTCACTGATATCTCTTCTTTTCAGGTATTTGTGATAATTCTGGGGTGATTTACTGCTTATAAACAAATTAGGTGTTGCTTATCATGAAATCCAAGCTGTTTTTTCTTTAATTTCGAAGATTTAAGGTTGGAAAATAATACATGGAGGCTGGGAAGATAAAGGTAGGGTTACCTGTCAATGAAGTAATTTGTGTGGAGGAGAAAAACTTATAGCTTGGGCCAGTGGCGTCACCAGACTTTTTATTCTGGGGGTGCACAAGGGGGGCGCAAACAGAACATCCAAAAAAGATGGCCCGCAAATAAATAAATCACTGTGTTCATTGGATGTTCTGTTTGTTGTTAAAATGTTTTTTTTTTCTTTATTTCGTTATAAATCTGTTCTAATCATCCTCTTTTTTTCTTTTTTTTTTTGGCTGTCGGACACGGAGCATTTAATGTCCGACCGGCATTGTACGGACTTCGTTGTATTTATAAAAATGGCCCAAATAAATTGATTGCAGTGCCCATTGGATGTTCTGATTGTTGGTGATATATTTTATTCTTTATTTCGTTATAAATCTGCTCTCATATCAATACTTTTACTTTCTGCTGGCTGCCGGGCATGGAGTAGGGGAGAGCGAGTACGAAAGTTACATTTTTCACGTGGACGTCATTTTAAAAGATAACATTACAGACTGAAAAAAAATTTCGGAGCGATTAACTACTTTTATGTGTGCTCTGTCAATATCAGGTGCTAAATCATCACCACATATATTGACTTCGGCATAGTTTGACGTCGAACGGAAGTTGCGAATTGCTTCTTTCAACCCATCCAGCCGGGATGAAAGTAATGTACGGGCAGGGCAAAAGTAATGTGATCAAATTTACTGGAATCTTTTTAAATTTCTTTCGTTAAAACAGAAGCAAAAACAGCCAGACATTTGTTTTAAACATTTTAATTGGCTTCAAATGTTCCAAAAGTGAACTTGAACATGTTTAATGTGCAAGGTCTATTTATAAAAATTATCCCAGATAGCAAGCACCTCCACTCCGGATCTGCCCCGGCTCTGTGCCGACTCCAGCTGATCCGGCTCAGAGCCGGGGCAGATCCGGAGAGGAGGAGCTTGCTATCTGGGATGAAATTACTCATCACAGTTGTGACAGATAAATGAGTGGCACCCTCAGTGCATGCCTCATGCGACCACAGCAGACAAAAGATGCACCGCACCCACACTTCTCCAGGCACAGATGAGGCAAATGTCTCCCCAAAACAAGACATTCCTCATCGTTGCCCCGAGAAACTGTGGTTGCAGTGTGTCCACTAAGCCTCGTTTTCTTTGGGGGTTTTGAAGAGGACTGTTTTCTCTGGCCCCTCTGCCGACTCTCCTCCTCCAAAGCAGCTTTCACCGGGGTGTCGGTCAGTATTGCTGTTGACCTGGAACATTCAATGAGATAATAGTCAGAATCAGTTTGTTTTAATACAAGCAAGCGAATCAAGAGGAGTTAAAAACGACACTCTGCTCACCTCTTTCTGCCTCTCCTTTTATTTTCTTTCCTCGAGCCAGCCTTTGGATATGGGCGAACCTTTTCTGGGCTGAACCTCTGTACTGGCGTGCCACTAGATGTTCCTGGAACCACTAGCATACCTGGATAGATGATATTAAAAAAAAATGCTTGGCAAGGCTCAACATGCACATTTAAAGACACACACAGACGCAAACTCTCACCATCTACAGGACTGGCTGACTCATGGGGATGCAGCTCAAATGGGCTCTGGCTAGGTGGTGTCTCAAGGGAGCAAGCGCTGGCGATGGAACTGGTGATGGAGCTGGTGCTGGTGATGAAGAGGGCGCTGGCGATGGAGCTGGTGATGGAGCTGGTGCTGGTGATGAAGAGGGCGCTGGCGATGGAGCTGGCGCTGGTGATGGAGCTGGCGCTGGTGATGAAGGGGGCGCTGGTGATGGAGCTGGCGCTGGTGATGGAGCTGGCGCTGGTGATGAAGAGGGCGCTGGCGATGGAGCTGGCGCTGGTGATGGAGCTGGCGCTGGTGATGAAGGGGGCGCTGGTGATGGAGCTGGCGCTGGTGATGAAGAGGGCGCTGGTGATGGAGCTGGCGCTGGTGATGGAGCAGGCGCTGGTGATGAAGAGGGCGCTGGCGATGGAGCTGGTGATGGAGCTGGTGCTGGTGATGAAGAGGGCGCTGGCGATGGAGCTGGTGATGGAGCTGGCGCTGGTGATGGAGCTGGTGCTGGTGATGAAGAGGGCGCTGGCGATGGAGCTGGCGCTGGTGATGAAGGGGGCGCTGGTGATGGAGCTGGCACTGGTGATGGAGCTGGCGCTGGTGATGAAGAGGGCGCTGGTGATGGAGCTGGCGCTGGTGATGGAGCTGGCGCTGGTGATGAAGAGGGCGCTGGTGATGGAGCTGGCGCTGGTGATGGAGCTGGCGCTGGTGATGAAGAGGGCGCTGGTGATGGAGCTGGCGCTGGTGATGAAGGGGGCGCTGGTGATGGAGCTGGTGCTGGTGATGGAGCTGGCGCTGGTGATGAAGAGGGCGCTGGTGATGGAGCTGGCGCTGGTGATGAAGGGGCGCTGGTGATGGAGCAGGCGCTGGTGATGGAGCTGGCGCTGGTGATGAAGAGGGCGCTGGTGATGGAGCAGGCGCTGATGAAGGGGCGCTGGTGATGGAGCAGGCGCTGGTGATGGAAGCTGGCGCTGGTGATGGAGAGGGCGCTGGTGATGGAGCTGGCGCTGGTGATGAAGAGGGCGCTGGTGATGGAGCAGGCGCTGGTGATGAAGGGGCGCTGGTGATGGAGCAGGCGCTGGTGATGGAGCTGGCGCTGGTGATGAAGAGGGCGCTGGTGATGGAGCAGGCGCTGGTGATGGAGCAGGCGCTGGTGATGGAGCTGGCGCTGGTGATGAAGGGGGTGCTGGTGATGGAGCAGGCGCTGGTGATGGAGCTGGCGCTGGTGATGAAGAGGGCGCTGGCGATGGAGCTGGCGCTGGTGATTAAGAGGGCGCTGGTGATGGAGCTGGCGCTGGTGATGAAGGGGGCGCTGGTGATGGAGCTGGCGCTGGCACTGGGGATGGAGCTGGTGCTGGTGCAGGACGGTCAGTCACAGAAGCTGGAGCAAAGTCTGCCTCACTGAAAATATCTGGATTCAAGGGCAAGATACCGGCACACTCAAACCCAGACGAAATGCTGCTTGGTGTCGCAGCTTGAGGCAGAGCTTTAGCCACAAGACTTGGGATGTTGTAGATGGTCAAAGTTCTTCCAGGGTTCATTCAAGATCCAATTGTCTGCTGCACTGTTAATGTAGTGCTTCAGAGGGCCAAAAACGCTTCGGTCTAGCGGCTGAAGACGGTGGGAGCAGTGGGGTGAAAAGACAGGAGTACAATGCCCTGTGACTTGCAAAAGTCAATAGCTACCACAGAGAGGTGTGATGCATGATTGTCTAAGAGTAGCAGCAACTTTGACACCGGGGTCACGCGGGTGTGTCTTGCAAAATGCTGTAAAAAGGCCAAAAAATCTGTCTCCTCCATCCACCCCGATCCATTGGCAGAACCAGTGGAGCCAGGGGTGCCATCCCAGATGAAGTGGTCCTGGAACTTCTTCCTTGGGAAGGTAAAGTAAGGGGGAACAAAGTTGCCTTGTGCGTTGGCAGCAAAGGCAACGGTCACCAATGTCCCTCTTTCCCCGGAGGTCACAGCACCGACCTGGCGCTGGCCCTTGGTGGCGGTGGCAGTGACTGTGTCTGGCATTTGAACCGTTGTGGTACCTGAAATAATGAGTGAAATGAATTATTGCTGGTGCAAATCACTGTTGCTTTTAAATTTATCTAAATATAAATTTTTACCTGTTTCATCCATGTTCCAGATGTCATTTGCCTCAAAATTATAGCGGGTGAGGACTGTCTTTAGGTTGTTAAAAACAGCGGTCACGTTGGTCTTGTCGAAGCTGGTGGAACGGGACATGCTGGTGGCTTGAGGTCGATGGATGGACAGGGTTTTGTTGCGCTCGAGGAAGGAGGTGAGCGAATCCTTCCCTGCCATCTGGTTTTTCCTCCATGAACATGGAGTTTTGAGGCCAATATTTTCGGCCAGCTCATATGCAAACTTTTGCACCGAAAAAAAGCATAAAAAGAGGTTAATTCCCAGATAGCAAGCACCTCCGCTCCGGATCTGCCCTGCTCCAGCTGATCCGCCTCAGAGCCATGGCAGATCCGGAGCGGAGGTGCTTGCTATATGGCAGTAGTGGTGTAGCTCTGTCTACGGTGTTACTCGCACCTCTTTAGGACTCAGGCCAAAATATATATTAGCTGCTCTCTTTATATATGCCTGCAGTCTCTTCTCCTGTTCTTCTGTGAAGACTTTGTTGTGAGCCCTGTACCCTGGGGCTCTGGCCTGCTGCCCTCTTGCCTCTGCCCTCCTCTTGCAGTACCTGAACAGGGTGACATGACAAACGCCATGCACCGCTGCTGCCCTCCTTATACTATCGCCTCTTCGACATCAAAAAGGCCCTTATGAAAACCTCCGGGTCAACCGTTCCTCCCTGGGTAGTTCTGACCCTAACTCTTGGCATTTTCTGTCGGTAAAACATAACACACATTTTTATTGAGCTTTTAAACACAAAATGCAGCCAAGATTAGCAGAGAGGGACGAACGTAACTGTTGCTACTTCAGTCCCGACGGTGACTCCTGACATTTGAACGAGGATTACTTCCAAAGTGGAAAAATTCTGACATTTCAAACTTCACCATATGTTACGGAACTAAATCACCCATCATTTCATCATAAATATGACACATGGAGCGATAAAGACAATCTTTAAATCGAAAAAGTTTAGCATTCGTCTGAATTTACTAACCGCTGTGGAAAACAGTCTTCTCGGTCTAGTGCCGCGAGGAAGACTGGACGCCTCAAGAATGTTCGCGGTTCTGGAGAGGGATGCAAGCTGCACGTGCTGACCTAGTATGACGCATCGAAGTACGGATGGCTGTGAGTAAATCGCTGTGTCACTTTCCTCCAGAGTTACTTTCGCACCGCTCTCCCCTATTTTGCATTTCGCGTTCGACAGTCTTGATCGTCCATGTGATGTTTAATTCACAATGTCAATGGTCGTGGAATTGATTTGCTGACTGACTACAAGCACTATTTTATCTCTGGTGTGGAAATAAAGCCTTTATCTGTTCGATCCATCTGGCTAATTTTCAAGAGAAACCAAATAAAGACTGTTGTCTATCTCCAACGGAAGAAAACAGATGAATAAAAGACTAAGAAAAGTCGATAGCTATCAATTTGCATTTTGTGAAGGTCGAACAAAAACATGGACAAGTTTGTACGTTTAATAATTGCTGGAATACTCGAAAAATTAGAACTTTTATGACTTTCGGACGCGGAGTATTTTAGGATCTCTGTCCGACAGTTGCTAATTCTTCATAAATGCGCAAAGTCCCGCGCCAATGCCGCTTCACTTTATTGAACAGAGCAGAAACATTGATTAAAATTCTCGGTACTCATCTTGAAGAACTGAGCCCTCTGATCAAAACATTCACGTTTAATATCTAAAAGATTCAGTAGATTTGAAGAAATTAAAAACAATAATAGACTGTCGGACGCGGAGTTCAATTGAAACCATCCAACTGTCGGACACGGAGTTATATTAAAACCCCGTCCAACTTTCGGACACGTAGACACTGCGTTTTTTTATTTATTTACATATCCTAAATGGGGGGGCACGTGCCCCCCCCGGTCCCCCCTTGGCGACGCCACTGGCTTGGGCCTCTGGAAACTTGGAATTATCAGAAAAAGCTTTGTTTATGCAGATTCATTAAGACAGCATTTTGTGTTGTGTATGTTATCCGCTGACAGCCTTTGCAAATTGGACTCCTGCTCCCACCATTTTTTATTATTACATGGATCATTATACACCAAAATGTGCAGAAAATAATGACAATTGTGGTAAAGTATTAGAAAATTTATTTAAACTGAGTGGGGAACTGCCATATGAAATGAAAGTATACATTTAATCCATGTTTCACTTAAAATCCTGATGCTCATTTTCAAGACTTTTTGCACAGGCCTGCCAAAGGTCAAAAAATAGGTGGACATCTTTTTTGGGGTATGAATTCCTTTCTCAAAACATCATAAAGTATAAAAAAGGAGCTAGAATTGATTAAAAAGAGATTTAGTATGTACCAGACTACTCTGAAGAGAGGTGTGTCAGTGGATAACGTACACAACTGCGCCGAAAATGGATTCAGACATGCCGTTCTTTCATGATGCATTGCAGGATAAGTATTGGTGATTTGATGATAATTTTTTTTGTACATAAACTGTAAACATCTCTAATTTACACATAGAAACTAATTATTTGATACTAGCAAAGCAATATTTTTTCAAATGAGGTCTGGGGTGGAGTCATTTTCATGAGCCTTGCCCATATGTTTTTTGCATTGTTTGTGCAGTGCCAGTCAGGGGTGCCGGTAATATTTGAGCTGACTGTACCTATGGGCAATTTAGTGTCTCTAGTTGGCATAGGAGGAAACCTATGGCAACTTTGCACGGAAGGGCCGCAGGCTAGATTTCAACCTATGAGCTTCCTGATGTGAGGAAACAGTGCTACCCACTGCAAGACCGTTACCCCCCCCACACGCACACAGACACACACAGACACACACACACACACACTGCTTTATTTTCACTTCCGTCTCAGTTGTCCTTTCCCTGCCTGATGGAAGGAGCCTAAAGTAAGCAGAAGAGGCGAGTAAAAGATGAAGGAAAAGTAAGTGACTGGAACAAGCCCCACCCAGCGCAGTGGAGAGTATTCACCTCACCCTGGGGAACATCGTGAAGTAAAACTCCCTCTCTGCTGGAAGAGAGATTTTTTTTAATCTTGACTCTGTGCGTTAAAAGCCGGCAGTTCATGTTCACAAACTAATCTCACTGTCATGTTCAGCAAAGCAGGGGAATTCAGTCTAAAAACCTTTAAATCCTTCTTAAATCTCTATTTTAAAGAGAACAACCTACTTTGAAGAAAGCAGCGCCACTACACTGCTGTTATACGGCTTAACCCACGATATAAGACAACCTGTTTGATCAGTAATTATTCTCCAGTTGACACCAATTAAAACTGAAAGATGACATTGAATTTGGTGAAAAGTCAAGCGCATTGGGATATGTCCTAATCAGCCAGTAGTCAAGCACTGAAATGAATTAATTTTCCCAGAGCAGAATCTAAACAAGGAAGGGCTTTGATATGACATCAGTCGCGCAATGAAGATGCTCCAGAGCTATGTGAAGGTACAAGTCAGCTCTGAGGTGATTTCTGCTTGCTGCTAAATACAAACCTTAATCTTAGTTTCTTTTTGTTCTTGACTGAAATAAATGCATCAATCTTTTTAAAAAGGCTTTAAAATGTTCAGGCTAATCATTTGAAGTGAAACGTATTTTCCAGAAAATGCGTGATTTCGCATTTTCAATTCGAATGTAAAATCAGTTCCCCTTTACGGGTCAGAGACGTGGAGATGGACAAAAAGGCACTACAAAGGATCCAAACGTTCGTAAACAGTTGCCTGAGATGTATCTTTAACATTTGGTGACCTGAGAAAATTCGCAATGAGGAGCTTTGGCAGCGAGGAGAACAAGAACCGGTAGGCAGGCAGATTTTGAAGAGAAAATGGGGCTGGATTGGCTATACCCTGTGGAAAGCACCAAGCAACATCACTCGCCAGTCCCTGACCTGGAACCCCCAAGGTAAAGGAAGGAGAGGACGCCCCATTAACAGCTGGCGACGCGACACTGATGCGGAAATGAAGCTGATGGGATACACCTGGAAGGAAGTAGAACGAAAAGCCCAAGTTTGAGTTCACTGGCGAGGTGTTGTCAATGGCCTACGCTCCATCTGGAGCGATGGACCTAAGTAAGTAAGTAATGTATTTTCCAGACAGGCCAGGTCACAGTAATTCTCCCCAATATTGTTCATCACCCAGTCTTGTGCTAAAATATAACATAACATAACATAACATAACATAACATGAATGGCGAGAACAGGCCGTTCAGCCCAACTAGGCTCACCAGTTTCTTTGTACTATCGTGAATATATCACTTCAGATACTCAATGACTTAATGGTATCTAACTTTAAGTCAAGCCTGCTCTTGAAAACTCCCAAGGTCTCTGCCTCAACAATATGGTCAGGCAAGCTGTTCCACACCGAAATTACTCTTTGGGTGAAGAAATATTTCCAAATATCAGTGCTAAATTTACCTTTGGTCAGCTTCCATTTGTGAGTTCTACTAACAACACTTGGTTGAAGGAATCCTACATAATTCACTTTGTTAATCCCTTTAACATATTTAAAGGGGACCTATTTTGCTATTTTTCCAAGTTTATATTTTGGTGTTTGACTCCCCTAGAGTACTCCTGATCAGGCAAAGTAAAAAAAGGGTATTTATTTCGCTCATACTGCCATCCTCAAAAAACTGCATTTGTAGTACATTGTAGTCTCTGCCTGAAACGCCTCACTGGGGTGGCTCTTCCGCTATGGCCCCCACTCCCCGTGTACCCACTTTCTTCTGACTGGCCAGCTCTGTGGAGGGCGGAGTTGGGCGGGACAAGACTGCAGAACGCAGTTTTCCGTGTCCGGCTCCCCAGAGTGAAACCTGAGACACGTCTGCAATCTGATAAGGAAGCGGCGGGCAAATTCCGCAATCTAACGTTATACTTGAATATAGATCTAATGACATGATCTTGTTCTTACAAACGCAGCGGCGAAAGTGGAGGACACAGTGCGAATATCTCTCAGCGCAAGCTCAAATTTGCTATCGGCTACAGTTTGCTACGGCAACAGTTGGTGAGTACCGCGGTTTTTCTAGTCCTAGCTAGGATGTAGGGGAAGCTAGAATCCACCCCATATAGACACATTTGTAGAACGGGTCGACATGCCTAAGTGTAGACCGGAGACTGTAGAAATCCGGTGGGTCTGAGTTTAGAGGGAAACATGGACAGTGAGGAGCAGCTGAAAGTGGACCAACAGCTTATGGACTGCTTTGGTGTGCATTAGGACCTGCTGGGTCGTGTGCATAGCTGTGGTGTGTTGTTAGCGTGGAGAAACGAACAGCTTCTGCGCTGGTATATGACGGAGGGGCGAAAGCTCCAGGCTTAACGGCCTTTTCAGAAATTGCCCGTGGTAATGGTTTACTTACTGCATCGGAATGACTAGCATTTCCTCGCGGAGAATGGGCGCGTTATGGATTGTGCGCGAGAGCAAGCTAGAGCACCGGTATTGTTATGAGCATAATACAGGTTTTACAGACCGTAAGTTCCGTCTGCGTGAACCGTTGCTTATGTGGAGCTAGCGAATCGATCACTTTTACAGGAAATAATTTAATATTCAGTCGCCGATTTAATATTCAATCGACAGCAATGCAGAGAAATCGTTTGTGATAACCATACATGTTATAGCCTGTGCTTTTCCCTATTGCTTTCACCGGTAGCATCAGAGAGCTTGCTCAGACATTGGGGATGTATCAGGCTGACCCCGGTCATGGATAAGTAAAGCGATCGTTTCACAAGCACCCAAAAACTCACCCCAAGCTTTGCAAAACCTACGTCTGGTCTAACTGCAGCCCAACTCGGCAGACACATACAGCACCTCTCCGGTTAGCTTCAACTGTAGTGGCTACAATCAGGCAACGTTATGATGAAACTGCCACATTGATGTTTACCGAAGTAACACAAGCATACCGATCAGAATCGCTGCATACAAGTTAACCAGGAGCGTTTTTAATTAGCAGTGCAGGGGAACTAACATGCAGTAGCTGATAAGTGGCCATGACTTTGAATGTAATCTGTCGCGCGAAAATTTGTTTCAAGGTCCGTGTGAAAGCGCTTGACATGCCCGTATTCGCGTCTTTTGCATTGACTTTGAATGTAATCTGTCGCGCGAAAAAATTCGTTTCGTGGTCCGATGTGAAAGCAGCTTTATGGATAGTATGCTACAGCTAGAGAGAGCTCGGTTATGTTAGGAACATAATACAGGTTTTGCAAACCGTGACGTTCCGTTAGGGTGGACAAGTTGCTTATGTGGAGCTAGCGAATCGATCACTTCTACAGGAAAGAATTACCTATTTAATCTCCGCCTTTTTTCGGCTTTTTTTTTATTAGCCACAACAATTTCTAAAGGGGGATGAAATTATGTCAAGGTAGTGCAGAGAAATCATTTGTAAACCGGTAGAGCTTCTGCGCTTTCGATTGCTTTCATGGTAGCACCAGAGAGCTTGCTCAGACATTTGTGAAGTATCCTGCTGATCCCGGTCATGGATAAGTGAAGCAATCACTAACTGTAGAGGCTACAATCAGGCAACGTTATGATGAAACTGCCACATTGATGCTTACCGAAGTAACACAAGCATACCGATCAGAATTACTGCATATAAGTTAACCAGGAGCATTTTTAATTAGCACGACACGCAAACTAACATGCAGTAGCTGGTAACCGAGCGGTCATAACCACAGAGACAAACCCTTGCAATACAGGTTTTACAGACAGCAAGTTCTGTTACTGTGAACAATTGTACCAAGCATCCAAATTACAAACAAGTATTAAAAGTTAGCTTCAAATGAGGTTTATGTTCACACACCTTCTGTAGAATTTCCCCCGATATCACTCTTGCATATTTAGGACACAAGCATTAGCAACAGAAACTTGGCTACGTTAGCCGCTGTGCTACAGCCACAATCAACTGGCTATCACGTCAGGTTGGCTTATGCAGTAAAAGCAACTTACAGCTTCAGTGTCTGTGAGTCATGGACAGTCGCGACCGATACAGGCTTTATCTTCAGATATTTTACCAAGCCTGCCTTTGAGGCCAGTTGTTAGTGCTAACTATCGCTAGCGGTCCTGCTAGCCACCCGTAACACGTTAGCTTCACTTACATTATTTGCTGTTATATCGTTACTTACAGCGTGTGGCTCCGAGCGCTTGATCGATGCGCTTATCCTGTGTGGAATTATCCTTTATTGACAAAGCTGTCTTTGGTGAAATGCTGAGCACAAACAGCTAACGCCCATTTGGCCGTGGCTGTTTGCTGCCAGCAAACAAAAAAAGCTACCCACTGATTTCTGGTGGCATCATCTTTTCAAGAGAAATATTTGTTTTTCTTTGCGTCCAAAAAGTAAACGGACAAGTAGCTTTGGGAGAGATACTAACAAAATTGCAGCTCAAATGATCTGCGGTTCTTCTTTTGTATTTCCAAAAGTGTCAACGCTACTGAGGCATAGTATGATCTGCCGTTGTTAGTGCCTGCTAGAATAGTTTCCGGTGTGGGCAGGTCCAGCGCCATGATTGGCTCTGGCTAGGTCTGTACTAATTGGATGGCACAACCTGACGTCAGGTTTTACCCAGATCTCGTGAAGATCTCGGGAGGAGCTGTTCAGAGAGGAAATCACGCTCACGAAATCACGTTCTTGGATTACGGCAAAACCCCTGTATCTTATGTTTAGAAACTTTTCAGAGGTTGAGCATGGACAACCAACATTATAACATTACTAATATGTATTAAAAGAAGCATCAGCATAATAGGTCCCCTTTAAAGACCTCAATCAGATCACCCCTTAGTCTCCTTTTCCTAAGACTAAAGAGATTAAGGATCTTCAGCCTTTTCTCATAGCTTTTATCTTTCATACCCGGAATTAGCTTTGTGGCTCTTCTCTGAACTTTCTCTAAAGCCTCTATGTCTTTCTTAAAGTATGGTCCCCAGAACTGTACACAATACTCTAGATGTGGTCTGACGAATGTGTTGTACAAAAGAAGCATCACCTCCTTGGATTTGAACTCAATACTTTTGGCAATGTATCCCAGCATCCCATTGGCTTTTTTAACTGCTAAGGCACAATGGCTAGAGCCTGTGAGGGTTTGGTCAACAATCACTCCCAGATTTTTCTCTTGTGGAGCACATTCCAGTTTAAAACCTCCCATGAAGTAATCCCGTCTAATGTTTTTATTATTTACATGTACTACTTTACATTTTGCTACATTAAATTTCATTTGCCACATTTCTGCCCAATTCTGGATTCTATCCAAATCATCCTGAATCACTTTAGTGGACTCTAAACTATTTGCCAAACCTCCCAATTTAGTATCATCTGCAAATTTCACTAATCTGCTGTCAATATTCCTATCAAGGTCATTAATGTAGATGAGGAACAGCAGGGGTCCCAACACCGATCCCTGGGGGACGCCACTCCCCACCATACCTAGCTCAGATGAGATACCACTGACCACCACTCTTTGTGTTCTGTCCTGCAACCAGTTTTGAATCCACTTCAGAATACCTCCTGTAACTCCAATGGAGCTCATTTTAAAAATTAGTCTCTTATGCGGTACTGTGTCAAATGCTTTCTGAAAATCCAAATATATGATGTCATAAGCCCTGCTCTGGTCATAAGTCTTGGAAAAAAAAAAAAAAAATTCCAGAAGGTTTGTCAGGCATGACCTTCCTTTACGGAAACCATGTTGGCTATCCCTCAAGATATTGTTACGTTCAAGAAATAAGTCCAGCTCATCTTTTATGATAGATTCCAATATTTTGCACGCAATGCCAGTTAAACTGACTGGCCTGTAATTACCTGGCTCAGTACGGTCCCCTTTCTTATATATTGGTATTATATTACCCTGTTTCCAATCATTTGGTATTTCTCCAGTTTCTAAAGACCGTCTAAAGATGGCGGATAGCAGCTTAAAGATGATCTCACTAACTTCCCTGGGCACTCTAGGATATAAGCCATCAGGACCCGCCGCCTTATCTGCCTTTAGTTTATGCAACTTGTCTAATACTACGTTATCCCTAACCTCAATTTCCGCTAAATAATCTTGAGCATTGGACATGCCCTCTGGCCGAATAAAGACCCGCTCTAAGGTAAAATTCTCAACAAAGTAACCGTTAAGGTGTCCGCAATATCCTTGTTATTATATAGCAGCGATCCATTTTTATTCTTTATGCACTTAACCTGCTCTTTGACTTTTCTTTTTCTACTACAGTACTGAAAGAAGCGCTTAGGGTTAGTTTTTGCCCCCTCTGCAATTTTGTCTTTCATACAGTCTTCTAGCATTCCTCAGCTTTTTTGTGACCACAGCCCGCATTTTACAGTATTCGGCCTTAGTAATCTCATTGTTATCCTTTATGTACATCTTATAAAGAGTCCTCTTTTCCCTCAAATATGTTCAAAATATGTTTTATACCACTCAGTTAAACTTGTTACTAGTTTTTGAAGGGGTTTATTTGAGTTTTTATGCCTAAGAAATTACTATTACTGAACATGCATAAACATATCATCAAACCTCAAGCTTTCTTATATGATTGCAGTCAGGCGCGTCGTACCCGCGGGTGTTACAAGTGTTCCAACACCTGGACTTTTGAAAAAACACAATTTCATCCCCTCCATAGTCATTGTACAGTTGATAGTCATTGATCAAAAGAAACTACCGTCATTTAAAAAGTGCTTAGCAAATGAGTTCCCCATACATAAAAACCTGGCAGTCAATTCAGATTGAACGGCCATCCAGCCATCCGGGCAATCGCAGCCATGTGCAGAGTAATGATTGAAACAAGACTTTACGTGCATGCATTCAGAAACAGGGCTTCTGTCACTCGCTGACAGTGATAACAAATCAAGGAGTGATGGCTATTTTCATTGTTGGTGATGTAGCTCGAATTTTCTCATATAAATTTGTCTTGTTGAGTGATGTGTCGACTAACATTCATTATTGAACATAAAATGAAATTTTCTTCAGTCGTTCCAAATTCAAGCTGGGTGGCAGACAAACTTAATATAGCTTAAGATGACCTTTCTACAGCTAATTAGCAAGCAAGTTAAAGTATTAATCCCTGCCTCTTTTAAGGACATCTCTTGTGGCCTCGGTTTTCAATGTCTCTTGTCTGAGCAAATTTTTTGGCTAAGAAAATAAAGCAGGCCGGTGTTGGCTAGCTCGATTGTATGTAGCTATAGCCGATAGTTTGCTAGTGAGTTCGCCATTGACTGCATTCACATGCTGAACATATTTCGGTTTTCACCATTATTCCGTAATAGATATTATCACATTTACAAATTATCTGTGCCTTTTCACTGGTGAATAAACAGTCATGTGATCTTCTTTAAAACACTGTATTGCCCTGAAAACCCTCGTGCCGTGCAGAGATCAAAAGTAATATTGCCCTGTGGTTTAACCAACGAGAACTATGGAGAGAAAAAAATTCCATCCAGTCAGTGAGAGCGAAACGTCAGGCGTCGTTAGCAGACGTAAAGAAAATGTAATATAACAATTATTGACCATAAGTTGGGCAATATCAGATTTTATGGACCCAAAGAGACCAATTTTGACTTTGGCCGTTGGCCTCGGCCAATATCGGTTTCTTTCGGTCCATAAAATCTGATAATACCCTCCTGCGTTGTAAGGGTTTGGCCTTGCAGTCCCTCCCCTGCTGCATTCTTCACCTCCACTTTGACGGGCAACAGGTGTGGCTCGTTAAAGTGGAGGTGAAGGCAGGGTATTTAAGGGCTGGCTATTCCCAGTTGATTTTTGACTGCATTCTTGATTTTTAGCCCTGCGTTTATGTGTTGCTTATCCCCTTGTTTTTAACTTGTGTTTGTTTTGATTTTAAGAAGTTTATTAAAATCTTTGAAGTTTTTTTTTTTCCAGCCTGGTGTTTCGGTCCTTCATTCCTTTTTAGGCCCATGGTCCTAGCTCCCGCCGGATTGACATTTGTATCCGGCGGGAGCGAATCCATGACGTGCATGGTCAATAATTGATAAATAGTCCTACCAAGCTGTTTAACTTACATTGCAGATGAAAATTACTCTAATATTCCCTTTTACACGCGTCCGTGCACTCTCCGATTAAAATAAGATTTTCCTAAGTTTTCCACCAGTGGCAGACTTG
The DNA here is from genome assembly GCA_029692085.1 of Gymnothorax javanicus. Taxonomy (NCBI): domain Eukaryota; kingdom Metazoa; phylum Chordata; class Actinopteri; order Anguilliformes; family Muraenidae; genus Gymnothorax; species Gymnothorax javanicus. The sequence goes on along the minus strand of CM056194.1, from coordinate 98,118,655 downwards.
TCTGACCTCGCAAATACAGGCCCTCACTTTAAAGCATTCAATCACCTTCTATTCCCTCCCGTCTTCGGCTCAAAAACATTTCATCGCTCACTGTAACTGTGTTTTTGGATCTTTGCCAGATTCATAAATGACTGGAAGTGGAAATTCGGCTAATGTTACGTCGTATTTGTACCCTCGTAAAGCAGGAAGTCAAGCTGAAAACTGAAGAGTTCTTAATCAAACAGGTGAACTTAAAAGAGTAAAACATGAGTGGAAGTCTAGTTCTGTTCGAATTTAATCACAGGATTTTCTGTGTGCCAATAGTTGTAGCTCCTGTTTTGGAGAAAAATATTTATTTGATGACAAAATTTCATTTCTTTCAATGATTTACTTCAATGAAAAGGTAAGATTTTTGTGAATAGTTTGAGGGAAAGAACAAGAGGATAAACAGCCAAGACATTTTATTCATTACCTGTTTTGCTCATATTCAGTAAGGGTGCCTTTAATTACTGAGGGCACTGTACACGCCCATAGAATGCTCCTGAAACTCAAAATTTCTGTTATGATTCTGCCATGTCTGTCTTGTTCTGCCATGCTTGTTATGTTTTTTCCATGCCCTGCAATGTTTATGATTATGTCTATTAGGTTTTTGCCATGTTCTGTTTAGTTTTTGTTTCCTTGCCATGTTTTCATTTTTGCCATTCCCATTCCACTTTTCTGTTATAGTCCGGTCCATGTTTTGCCATGCCCTTCTTTGCACTTCATCTCCCCTGTCTGGTCTTTTGTTAAGCTACAGCTTCTCCCCAGTCCTGCGTGTCACATGTTTAGGTGATTTCATGGATTCTGGGTTTCAAACATTCCTTCCAATCTCGTTTGCTTCCTTCGCCTCTCTTTTCTATATTACTAACCAATACTAACAGTTTGTTGTTTTTGTTAAAGTTACTAACCCAGACTAACATTGTATATAATACTAACTTACTAACGAGCACTAGGGATTGTATAGCTGCACTTACTAATTGATTAACAAGCTCTCAGCACTCACCCTGTTCTAGTCTCCGCCTCTTGCCTTCACTTAGTCTTTGCTGCAATTCAGCGGATCCTCCGCACCTGCTCCACTCTGTCCTGCCTCTCATTATCTGTGCACATTAGAACTCTCTAACCGGAGCTGTATGTCTTGTCATAGGCTGTCTTGTGTTCCCTGTCCGCGTTTTGGCTTTTGCCAATTTCATGTGGTTAGGTTCTCCCTTGTGTTTCCTCCCACGTAATTAGTCTGATCCTCATCACCTGATCCTAATCATAGCATGTGCCTTCCCTTGAGTGTATTTAAGCTGTCTTCTCACTGCAGTTCCCCGTCAGAACGTTTCCCTGTGCTGCTATCATTTTCGCCTTGTACTCATAGTGTTTCTCTTCTGACTGGACTGCCCGACCTTTGATTTTTGGCTCTGCTTTTTGGTACTTTTGTCTGCTTCTGTTTACGAACCCTTTTTGCCCGACTACGAGTTTTGTGTTTGCTGCCCTGTTATCGGTTTGGATTTCGCCCACTGGATTTTGGCTTTTGCTTCTCTGACAAACCTGTGCCTGTGTACCGAACCTGTTTTTGCCCGACCACGAGTACTGTTATTGCTGCCCTGGTTTTCGACTCTGATTCTGCCCTACTTGATTGTGATTTTTGGATTGTGGACTTTTGTACCTTTTTGCCTTCTGCCCTGCGGGGGTTCTCCCCCCCCTTAATAAACTCTCATCTACTGCATTGCTTGGTTCTCGCGTCTGGTTCCTGAGCGTATCCTCACAATTTCAGCATATGCCATGTCTTAATTGGGAAATGCTATGTTTGGATTTAGGATTAATTCCGAGTATCAAAAAGGAATATGTGGTTTTCATGACTTGTATCAAATTTTCAATGTTGTCATATCCTGAATAATGGTGGAAAATGTGTGTGCATATAATCACTCATTGTTCAAAATGGATATTGCCCTCTTTTTCTTATGCAAGATACACAGAAATGCCCAAGAGGAGAATGACTCCTTTCTCAAGTCAAGTGCTCGTGTAAGTGGGGTTACAGAGATATGCGCTTGCTGGGCCTTTATCTCTGGAAGCTAGCATTCAGTCTGCCCAGCGGCACGGATTTTGTCTGGGGAATGGGTATGGGCAATTTGGACAACGTAGATCAATTTTTCTCTTCTGTATCTTAGATGGAATTAGAATTAAGATAATTAAAGCCTTATTCTTTATATTTTTAATAAAATGTTTTTAACAGACACTAAAGTCAAGTTATTGCATAATACTATGGTACATCAATCCTGGTGAATATACCGTCTTGGAGGAGAAAGGAGTGATGCTATTGTGTACATTTTAAACCCAATATTACTATTTCCATAAGGTGATGAAGAAAATTAAGCAATCCATGTCGTTCATTTTAATGCGGCCTGTTGTGGGAGGCTGGAGGCGCGGGTTGCGATGCTCACATCTCACCCCTAGAACACCCACATTGATTGTAATAATTATTTTAGGATTTCATGACAAAAATGAATGCTCTGTCTTGAATGCCATAGAAACTGCTAAATGAGAACTCAGAATACCGTCATATTTATGTCGCTGTTGTAAACCAAAATCACCCCAACAGTGTAATTTATTTCAATAGCGCCCAGCCTTTGAAGCCATGCAATTATTCTCTGCTTGCTTTTGGCCAAAGTGAATCATGCAGAAAATGTCTTTCATTTCCCAGCTTCAAAAATAGCACAAGAGCTGCTGTCACTATAGACACAAATTAATTATCAGCCAAAGTGCAGTTATGTATACCTGACAACCTGTTGATACATTTTTTGGATGGTGCCGTACTAGCGTAAAACTTAAAACAGTTTTGCTCTCCCTCAACCTCTCAAATATTCTCTGGATGTTTGTAGAGTAAAGGAAAACTGTGATGGAAATATGAGTTCAAAAATAAACGTTTATACTCTGAAAGCAGTGCATAAGGCGCTAAGAAATTTGGCTCCAGCATTCTATCCTCACCACTGCTATTCCACTGAGACCCTACCCCTCCTATCCTCTTTAATCGCTGGACACAGAGCTGCGTGTTTGCTAGCCATCCAGAACTATGGATGACTATGATATTCATTCCTGCTCTCCCCTCGCCCAATCTCTGAAGGGAACACCTTGGTGTTCTCATCCCCTGGTCTGAGGAACCCCAGAAAGGTGACAGGTAATATACTGTCCCTAGCTGAGAACATTGCTGCTCTGAGCTGAGTGTGCAGGTTCTGCATGTGTGACACCAGGAGAGTTTGACCTTCTCTCACCATCTATCAGAGGTCCCATAGTCCTGATACTGCCCAGACAGGACTACAACTCACTTTTAGCTGGCCTTCTGCTGTTTTCCATCGGACCCCCGCGGCACATCCAATGAGCTGCAGGTCACATGACCTACAAACTCCCCAGACACTCCCACACCACCCTCACCGCACTGCCCTCCGCTGGCTGTCTGTCATGTTCAGCTATTAAGTATGAAACATTATTCCTTGAATTCCTGGCTGTTAAGGGGGCAGGCCCAGTTTATCTCCAAAAGATCATCAGACCAGACTGTTCATCCTGACCTCTCCGCCCACTCACTCCTGGCACCTCCTCTCGCTCCTCCTCATCCTGATACCTGCCCTGGCGGCCACGATTACTGCAGTCTAATGATTCCCTCTCGGTGGAGTCTCACTCCCACACACTCACTACAGCAGAGACACTGACTACGTTTCACCCACCCCACCCCCCAAGGCATAATTGGGGACCGAGCACTCATGGTGCGAGGACCCTATTGAAACTGAAGGAATTATTATTATTATTATTATTATTATTATTTTTTTCCTGAAAGAATCGCATTTTTGGGGGCTTTAGTTTATTTGAAAAAGCGCCAATTTTGGTCCATGCATCAGTCGCGGTGAAAATTTACGTGTATTATGGTCTTTGAATGTGGGCAGCCCCCACAGCACGTTTCACCGACACGCACGAAAATCGGGACACACATTTATCATGCGTAGACGCACAGAAAAGTCTCTTGGAGCCATAGCCTAAACCCGACAAGAAGTTGGCGATTTTGAATTAAGTGGCCATTTTTGGCGTTTTGCACGCTTGGTTTTTTTTTTTTTAATTTGACATCTCCAATCCCACCCGGATCTGGAATGCCCAATTGAGAACTATGTACAAGGCTTGCTCATATGCGACCTCGTGTTGCCAACTCAGGAGAGTGCAGACAGTTTGCGGCTCTCCTCCGAACCACGCGTCTGTCAGCCACTGCTTCTTTACACTCATTGGTTGAATCCTCGCAAGTTCAGAACGAGGGCGGAGGATACCCGAACATGAACAAGCTTAGAATCTTCCTGACGAGCGCCCGTCCGGCCAACAGGAGGCGCTTAACTCCTTCAACCCCACAACATATTCCCTTCAACCCCAAATTCCTGTAGGGAAAATTCAAACAATCTGACTAATTGATTGGAACATATCAGGTCACATTTAATGGGATTCCAGAGATAACAGTAAGATACAATGTCCAGATAATGACCAGCCCTCTACAGAGGGCTGTGGGGTTGAAGGGTATAGTGATGCTAGAATATCTGGGGTTGAAAGAGTTAAGCAATGAACAAAGCTACCATTAGTATATTATCCTTCCCGGCAGACCCTTCCCAATTTGCATCCCTGTAGTGCAATGGCCAATTGTGCGCTACTCTGAAAAAGCTGCCGACCACTGCCGGTTGGTACGACTGGGGATCGAACCCGCGTCGTGATAGTCACTTCTGCTTCGCAGTGCGATGCTTTAACCGAGTGACACGCTTTGTAATTTAACAAACTCCTCCAACAGGATTCATCAGATCGACTTCAAAATCGGTGTGTGTCATCCAGACTAGTTTCTGACCAAAACTTATCAAAAGATCCAGTCATTGTTGATCGGTGTGCTGGTGGCGTGGCGTCGAATTTACAGTAGTCGCCATGAAACAGGAAGTTGCTGTAACTTCAATGTTTATTGTCCAATCTGCTCCAAACTTCACATGTTTGATAAGAGTCCCGCCCTGAACACGTCTAGATGACAATATCCCGTCATAGTCATAGCGCTACCAACTGGCAACAGGAAATGACAGGTTTTACACTTTGACATGCTACTCGTAACAGGTTAAGCAGATCCAAATCAAATGTGGTCAGAATAGCCTCAAGACCTTGATAATGCTGTATTATGAAAATTGTGACGCATCCTCAAACGGCGTTGCCCTGGCAGCATGGCGAACATCAATGTCTCGCTATTACACAGGAAGTTGCTTTAACTTCAGTGTACATGGTCGAATCTGCCTGAAACTTTACGTATTTCATAACAGTCAAACATGATACGTGTCATATGGTTTTCAGCCTTGGGCATGGCCAAATGGCTTGGCCACGCCCTTTAAACAGCAGCCCCCACGGCACGTTTCACCGACATGCACGAAAATCGATATATGCATGTACCATGCCCAGATGTACAAAAAAGTCTCTTGGAGCCATAGCCTAAACACGACAGGAAGTCGGCCATTTTGAATTAAGTGGCCATTTTTGGCGTTTTGCACACTTTGTATTTTAACAAACTCCGACAGGATTTATCAGATCGACTTCATAATCGGTGTGCGTCATCCAAACTAGTTTCTGACCAAAAGTTATCAAAAGATCCAGTCAGCATTGAACGTCGTGGCGTGGCGTCGAATTTCCAGTATTCGCCATGAAACAGGAAGTTCCTGTAACTTCAATGTATATCGTCCAAACTGCCCCAAACTTCACATCTTTGATAAGAGTCCTGCCCTGAACACGTCTACAAGACAATATCCCATAATAGTCATAGCGCCCCCCGGTGGTAACAGGAAGTGACCTTTTATTACTCTACCATATACTGATCCAACATACTTGACCCCACCAACTTTATTCCATTTTCAAGACGTGCAGAATAAGTTGGTGAAGCTACATTATGAACGCTGGGAAGCTACAAGCAATGGCGTCCATCTGCCAGCTTGGCGACTAACGATCCCTCGCCATCAAATTACGTTTGGCTTTTACATGGCTTGAACGAAGTCATAACCTCATGAAAATTGATACACATGTCAAGAATGGCGAGCACTTACGTATGATAGGGGAGTTGCCCATGGGGGGGATGGCTCCATAGCGCTCCCTAGAAAATTTCAACAAAGCAGCCCTCGCAGCTTCTTTAACCAGGTTGCCACTATCCAATTGTTTTCAATGCACAGCTGCACCCGTCAGGATCTCGCCACCACCCCCAACGTGCACAAGGGTGCGAGGGCCCGTTCATCGCTCCTTGCAGCTTTAATTTTGTAATTGCTACGGCATAGATTAACCCATTAAGACCTGATGCGACGTCTGCATCGCACTCGCTTTAAAAACGGAAGGGACATGAATATCATATATATAAATAATATATATATATATATATATATATATATATATCATTTTTAAGAAATGTGAATGAAGTGCAACAGGAGGTGCCCTAGGTCTTAATGGGTTAAGGTAATTTTAATGGATGGTAGTTGTTCTTGTTTGACCTAACTATATCTGCATGGATTTTGTTATTGTTCCATTTTGGTCTATCTATAGCAAGTGCTTCATTTCTGCCACTTGGAACATCAGGAGGGTTTGCACTGTTTCTGTTCCTGCTAATGCTCTTTATGCTGTATATCACTCTGGATAAGAGAATCTGCTTATGGTCAATAATGTACTGCAATGTAACACATCACAGCCAGTGTAAAAGCTGTAATTCACCAGCATGAGTGCCAAACAGATAGAAGCTCCATTACTGCAAACGCAGCTCGTCCAGTATCTCCCTGCTTCAGGGCGAGAAACATCTTAGAAAAATATGTTCAGCTGCTCAAAGTGATGCATAAAGCTGAAGTGGTCACTATAAGTACACACTTACAGAGCACTTTATTTGGGACACCTGTATACCTGCTTATTCATGAAATTGTTCAGTCAGCAGACACAGGGCTGAAGTTTCAGTTAAAGTTCACATCAAACATCAGAGCGTGGGGAAAAACTTGATCTCAAAGGCTTTAGTGTGACCTGGTCTTTGGTGCCAGACGGTGGTTTTATAGCCACAATTGAACCATCTTCTATTGGCTACTTCAAGCATAATGACTCACTGTCAGTTCACCTCTGATTCACATAATTTATTGACACATCTCAGTTTGCTTTCTGATTCATATCATCTAGTCATGCAGTTCAGTTTGCTTACTGATTCATATCATCTATTCATGCTGCACAGCTTACTGATTCATATCATGTATTCATGCTGCTCAGCTTACTGATTCATATCATCTATTCTTGCAGCTGAGTTTGCTTACTGATTCATATCATGTATTCATCTTGCTCAGCTTACTGATTCATATCATCTATTCATGCTGCTCAGCTTACTGATTCATATCAACTATTCATGCCGCTGAGTTTGCTTACTGATTCAGATCATCTATTCATGCTGCTCAACTTACTGATTCATATCATGTATTCATGCTGCTCAGCTTACTGATTCATATCATGTATTCATGCTGCTCAGCTTACTGATTCATATCATCTATTCATGCTGCTCAGCTTACTGATTCAAATCATCTATTCATGCTGCTCAGCTTACTGATTCATATCATCTATTCATGCTGCTCAGCTTACTGATTCATATCATCTATTCATGCAGCTGAGTTCGCTTAGTTATTCATATCATCTATTCATACTGCTCAGCTTACTGATTCATATCATCTGTTCATGCTGTTTAGCTTACTGAATCATATCATCTATTCATGCTGCGCAGCTTACTGATTCATATCATCTATTCAGGCAGCTGAGTTTCATCTTTCATCATAATCATCTATCATCATGCAGCTGCATCTTGCTCAGCTTACTGATTCATATCATCTATTCAGGCAGCTGAGTTGACTTACTGATTCATATCATCTATTCATGCTGCGCAGCTTACTGATTCATATCATCTATTCATGCTGCTCAGCTTACTGATTCATATCATCTATTCATGCAGCTGAGTTTGCTTAATGATTCAAATCATCTATTCATGCTGCTCAGCTTACTGATTCATATCATCTATTCATGCTGCTCAGCTTACTGCATTCATATCATCTATTCATGCTGCTGAGTTTGCTTACGGATACAAATCATCTATTCATGCAGCTCAACTTACTGATTCATATCATGTATTCATGCTGCTCAGCTTACTGATTCATGTCATGTATTCATGCTGCTCAGCTTACTGATTCATATCATCTATTCATGCTGCTCAGCTTACTGATTCATATCATATATTCCTGCTGCTCAGCTTACTGATTCATATCATGCATTCATGCTGCTCAGCTTACTAATTAATGTCATGCATTCATCCTGCTCAGCTTACTGATTTATGTCATCTATTCATGCTGCTCAGCTTACTGATTCATGTCATATATTCCTGCTGCTCAGCTTACTGATTCATATCATATATTCCTGCCGCTCAGCTTACTGATTCATATCATCTATTCATGCTGCTCAGCTTACTGATTCATATCATCTATTCATGCAGCTGAGTTTGCTTACTGATTTATATCATCTATTCATGCTGCTCAGCTTACTGATTCATATCATGTATTCATGCTGCTCAGCTTACTGATTCATATCATGTATTCATGCTGCTCAGCTTACTGATTCATATCATCTATTCATGCAGCTCAGCTTACTGATTCATATCATGTATTCATGCTGCTCAGCTTACTGATTCATATCATCTATTCATGCAGCTCAGCTTACTGATTCATATCATGTATTCATGCTGCTCAGCTTACTGATTCATATCATCTATTCATGCTGCTCAGCTTACTGATTCATATCATCTATTCATGCTGCTCAGCTTACTGATTCATATCATCTATTCATGCTGCTCAGCTTACTGATTCATATCATCTATTCATGCTGCTCAGCTTACTGATTCATATCATCTATTCATGCTGCTCAGCTTACTGATTCATATCATGTATTCATGCTGCTCAGCTTACTGATTCATATCATCTATTCATGCTGCTCAGCTTACTGATTCATATCATCTATTCATGCTGCTCAGCTTACTGATTCATATCATCTATTCATGCAGCTGAGTTTGCTTACTGATTCATATCATCTATTCATGCTGCTCAGCTTACTGATTCATATCATTTATTCATGCTGCTCAGCTTACTGATTCATATCATGTATTCATGCTGCTCAGCTTACTGATTCATATCATCTATTCATGCAGCTCATCTTACTGATTCATATCATGTATTCACTGCATGCTATTCATGCTTACTGATTCATATCATCTATTCATGCTGCTCAGCTTACTGATTCATATCATCTATTCATGCTGCTCAGCTTACTGATTCATATCATCTATTCATGCTGCTCAGCTTACTGATTCATATCATCTATTCATGCTGCTCAGCTTACTGATTCATATCATCTTCAGCTTACTGATTCATATCATGTATTCATGCTATTCATCATCTTCATCAGCTTACTGATTCATATCATCTATTCATGCTGCGCAGCTGACTGATTCATATCATTTATTCATGCAGCTCAGCTTACTGATTCATATCATGTATTCATGCTGCTCAGCTTACTGATTCATATCATCTATTCATGCTGCTCAGCTTACTGATTCATATCATGTATTCATGCTGCTCAGCTTACTGATTCATATCATCTATTCATGCTGCTCAGCTTACTGATTCATATCATGTATTCATGCTGCTCAGATACATTAATGTCATGCATTCATCTGCTCAGCTTACTGATTCATATCATCTTTTCATGCTGCTCAGCTTACTGATTCATGTCATGTATTCATGCTGCTCAGCTTACTGATTCATATCATGTATTCATGCTGCTCAGCTTACTGATTCATATCATCTATTCATGCTGCTCAGCTTACTGATTCATATCATCTATTCATCTATGCTGCTTTGCTTACTGATTCATATCATCTATTCATGCTGCTCAGCTTACTGATTCATATCATGTATTCATGCTGCTCAGCTTACTGATTCATATCATCTATTCATGCTGCTCAGCTTACTGATTCATATCATCTATTCATGCTGCTCAGCTTACTGATTCATATCATCTATTCATGCAGCTCAGTTTACTGATTCATATCATCTATTCATGCTGCTCAGCTTACTGATTCATATCATCTATTCATGCTGCTCAGCTTACTGGTTCATATCATGTATTCATGCTGCTCAGCTTACTGATTCATATCATGTATTCATGCTGCTCAGCTTACTGATTCATATCATGATTCATGCAGCTGAGTTTGCTTACTGATTCATATCATCTATTCATGCTGCGCAGCTGACTGATTCATATCATTTATTCATGCAGCTCAGCTTACTGATTCATATCGTGTATTCATGCTGCTCAGCTTACTGATTCATATCATCTATTCATGCAGCTCATCTTACTGATTCATATCATGTGTTCATCATGCTGCTCAGCTTACTGATTCATATCATCTATTCATGCTGCTCAGCTTACTGATTCATATCATGTATTCATGCTGCTCAGCTTACTGATTCATATCATCTATTCATGCTGCTCAGATTACTGATTCAAATCATCTAGTCATGCAGCTCTGCTTACTGATTCATATCATGTATTTATGCTGCTCAGCTTACTGATTCATATCATCTATTCATGCTGCTCAGCTTACTGATTCATATCATCTATTCATGCTGCTCTTAGATTCATATCATCTGATTTTCATATCATTACTATTCATATCATGTATTCATGCTGCTCAGCTTACTGATTCATATCATGTCATGCTGCTCATTACTGATTGCATTCATGCTGCTCAGCTTACTGATTCATATCATGTATTCATGCTGCTCAGCTTACTGATTCATATCATATATTCATGCTGCTCAGCTTACTGATTCATATCATCATTCATGCTGCTCATTACTGATTCATATCATCATGCTGCTCAGCTTACTGATTCATGCTCATCTATTCATGCTGCTCAGCTTACTGATTCATGTCATATATTCCTGCTGCTCAGCTTACTGATTCATATCATCTATTCATGCTGCTCAGCTTACTGATTCATATCATCTATTCATGCTGCTCAGCTTACTGATTCATATCATTACTATTCATATCATGATTCATTTGCTTACTGATTCATATCATCTATTCATGCTGCTCAGCTTACTGATATCATCATTCATGCTGCTCATTACTGATTCATATCATGTATTCATGCTGCTCAGCTTACTGATTCATATCATTATTCATTCATATTCATCATCTATTCATGCTGCTCAGCTTATTTCATATCATCTATTCATGCTGCTCATGCATCTATTCATGCAGCTCAGCTTACTGATTCATATCATGTATTCATGCTGCTCAGCTTACTGATTCAAATCATCTATTCATGCAGCAGCTTACTGATTCATATCATCTATTCATGCTGCTCAGCTTATCATATCATGATTACTGATTCATCATCTATTCATGCTGCTCAGCTTACTGATTCATATCATCTATTCATGCTGCTCAGCTTACTGATTCATATCATCTATTCATGCTGCTCATTATCATGTATTCATGCAGCTAGCTTACTGATTCTGATTCATATCATCTATTCATGCTGCTCAGCTTACTGATTCATATCATGTATTCATGCTGCTCAGCTTACTGATTCATATCATCTATTCATGCTGCTCAGCTTACTGATTCATATCATCTATTCATGCTGCTCAGCTTACTGATTCATCTATTCATGCTGCTCATTACTGATATTCATGTATTCATGCTGCTCAGCTTACTGATTCATATCATCTATTCATGCTGCTCAGCTTACTGATTCATATCATGTATTCATGCTGCTCAGCTTACTGATTCATATCATCTATTCATGCCGCTCAGCTTACTGATTCATATCATGTATTCATGCTGCTCAGCTTACTGATTCATATCATCTATTCATGCTGCTCAGCTTACTGATTCATCTCATCTATTCATGCTGCTCAGCTTACTGATTCATATCATGTATTCTTGCTGCTCAGCTTACTGATTCATGTCATGTATTCATGCTGCTCAGCTTACTGATTCATATCATCTATTCATGCTGCTCAGCTTACTGATTCATATCATCTATTCATGCTGCTCAGCTTACTGATTCATATCATCTATTCATGCTGCTCAGCTTACTGATTCTTATCATCTATTCATGCTGCTCACCTTTCTAATTCATATCATCTATTCATGCTTCGCAGTTGGCTTTCTGATTCACGTTATTAATTCAAACAGCTCAGTTTGCTTACCAGTTCGCATGAGCTAATTATCAATTGATGTACAGTATGTCGGTACCTGGAGGTTAGGACAAACTGCTGTAAGCCCCCGGATGAGGCAGGCTAGGAGACGGGGCAGACGAGCTGGAGCTACGGTGAGGATGTGCAAGCTCTTCCGAGGGTTCCCACTTTCCCTGCCACAATCCACCTCCTGGATTTCTGGTGCCGGTGTGAGGCTTTGCTGGCTCTGACCCATCCTCCCGGCGTTTCCCTCGCAACTACTGGCTTCCAGCGACTGGCGACTGCACACAAGTGTGGCTTGGGTGCCTGCGTGTCCGTGGCCCAGTATCTTTGGCCCGGCGAGACGTCACCAACAGTACTCGAGTGTGGCTTCAGTGCCTGCGAGTACGTGGGCTGGAAACCAGCACAGATCGCTGCATCCTCTGCCTCGAGCTGTAACTTTTGGCAGAGGTGGATCCGACTCCATCTGTTTTTGCTTACTGAACGCCAGATCCAGATCGAATAAATCGTTCATCCTGAATGATTTTTTCTTATCTAAAAATTTGGACTGCCTGTTGATTTCGGAAACCTGGCAGAAAGTAGATGACTTTGTTCATCTTAACTCTGCCCTCCCAACTGCGTTTACTCCTGTGCCCCAAGATCCTCAGGCTGGGGAGGTGGACATGCCATAGTCTATCGAGACTGTTTCTCTTTGCGGACGGTGAGCTCTGGATCTTACTCATCTTTTGAAAGGCTTATGATTAAAATCGGACACGTTAATCCTTTTTACTGTATTTTAATTTATCACCCTCCGGGCAGAAACAGTTCATTCCTAACGGAATTTGATGACTTTCAAGCATCGATCATACACCTGGACAGAATTCTCCTGACTGGGGACTTCAACATTCACATATATAACAGCTCGGATAATTTTTCGGCAAAATTCCTTAACGTTACCGAATCGTTTCATTTTATCCAACATGTCTCATATCCTATTCACAAAGTAGGGAATACCTTGGATCTTGTTTTCACAATAGGGTTGAAAGTCACTAATATCCTGACGGAGGATTTGTTGGTGTCTGATCACAAAAGTGTTCTGTTTAATTTGTCTTTCAACAAAGAATTTGTGCCGGTGACGCGGATAAAATGCTCGCAAATTGTTGATAGCTCAGTTGTAGAGAACTTCATAGCTAGCTTTGATAGCAATGTTTTGGTGTCCTCTGATGATGACGTTGACTCCCGGGTTTATGCTTTTAATTCGCACTGCGCAACCATTTTAGATGACATAGCGCCCTTGGTGACGCAAACTGTCCGTACTGGTAATTCTGCCCCCTGGCTTAATACAGAGATCCGCAATCTCAGATGCAAATGCCGTCAAGTGGAGCGACTATGGAAATCTAAACTCCATGTTCATCGTCTTTATCTCAAAGAGCTTATTGCGGAATTTAATGACCTGGTTAAGAGGACTAGGGCTGATTATTTTGCAAAACTCATCTTTTCCAGCAAGCGCAATCCTGAAGTGTTGTTTAGGTCCATAAATACCATTATCAGTCCACCTCTCCCTTCTGCACCTGTTTTACTCTAATGATGATCGCAAGTGTTTTCTTTTGTTTTTTGTTAACAAAGTGGCTGATGTGTGAGGGCGAGCATCACCCCCCTCCCCCTTTGTTCTATGTCCACTGATGACATCATCCCTCAGCTGTTTTTCTACTATATCCCTGAACGACCTAACAGAAATTGTGAGCTCCATGAAATCCTCCTCAAGACCCCTAGAGGTCTTACCCGCATCTGTGCTTGTTGGCCCCGGTCTTCTTACCATTATTAATAGGTGCTTAGTTTCGGGCACTGTGCCATCCTTCTTTAAGCAGGTGGTAGTTCAGCCCCTTCTTAAAAAGCCCAATCTGGACCCCTCCCTGCCTAATAATTACACACCCATCTCCAAACTGCCATTTATCGCTAAGGTGTTAGAGAAAGTGGTGGCAAACCAGCTCACCACTTTTCTGACAAACCATAACATCGTAGACAAATTCCAATAAGGTTTCTGTAAAAAAGATTCCCTTAAAACAGCCCTTCTCAGAGTCTCTAATGACATCTTGATGTCTTCAGGCTCTGTGAATGTTCTGTCCTGGTTCTGCTCGTCTCAGTGCAGATATGGTAGATCACAACATCTTGCTTTTAGGCTCAGGGAATGGGTAAACATCTCATTCAGTGCCCTTAGCGGTTTGCCTCTTTCCATACAGAGGAAAAAGGGTAACTATTGGTGCAATCAAATCTTAACCTTCTGTCCCTCTCATGTGGTGGGCCTCATTCAGGCTTTTGGCTCCAGTTCTTTTGCCCTTAACATGCTATGAGGTTTTAAGCCATCATTAGTGCTTTTAAGGGCATCTCATACCACTGCTACGGGGATGAAATCCAACTCCATCTCTCATTTAAACCAGATAAACTCACTGATCTGTGTCTGGCTCCAGTTCTCTTTGCCCTTTACATGCTCCCCCTATTTGGCCATCTGATTAGTACTTTTTAATAGATCTCACTGCTACCACTCAGCAAAATGAATCATGGTTGTCCATCTCCATTTAAACCAGATAAACTCGAGGGTCTCTGCTGGGGTCACATAAGTGTCTGTCTGCCATTTGACACTGGATTCACATGATTTTTTAGCAACAATGCAGTTTAGAAAAACCAATAAGTCCCAAGATTTTACAGTAAAAAAGCCACTGCAGAAATGGTTTCTCAGTGTGACTGTAGAGCCTGTGCAGTCTGAGAGAGAGGAAAACACAGGGGAGGATTCTCCTCCTTAGGTCCCTGTTCCCCACCGAAGGGAGTGTGACTGTAGAGCCTGTGCAGTCTGAGAGAGGAAAACACAGGGGCAGGATTCTCCTCCTTAGGTCCCTGTTCCCCACCGAGGGAGTGTGACTGTAGAGCCTGTGCAGTCTGAGAGAGGAAAACACAGGGGCAGGATTCTCCTCCTTAGGTCCCTGTTCCCCACCGAGGGGAGTGTGACTGTAGAGCCTGTGCAGTCTGAGAGAGAGAAAACACAGGGGCAGGATTCTCCTCCTTAGGTCCCTGTTCCCCACCGAGGGGAGTGTGACTGTAGAGCCCTGTGCAGTCTGAGAGAGGAAAACACAGGGCAGGATTCTCCTCCTTAGGTCCCTGTTCCCCACCGAGGGGAGTGTGACTGTAGAGCCTGTGCAGTCTGAGAGAGGAAAACACAGGGGCAGGATTCTCCTCCTTAGGTCCCTGTTCCCCACCGAGGGGAGTGTGACTGTAGAGCCTGTGCAGTCTGAGAGAGGAAAACACAGGGGCAGGATTCTCCTCCTTAGGTCCCTGTTCCCCACTGAGGGAGTGTGACTGTAGAGCCTGTGCAGTCTGAGAGAGGAAAACACAGGGGCAGGATTCTCCTCCTTAGGGTCCCTGTTCCCCACTGAGGGGAGTGTGACTGTAGAGCCTGTGCAGTCTGAGAGAGGAAAACACAGGGGCAGGATTCTCCTCCTTAGGTCCCTGTTCCCCACCGAGGGGAGTGTGACTGTAGAGCCTGTGCAGTCTGAGAGAGGAAAAACACAGGGGCAGGATTCTCCTCCTTAGGTCCCTGTTCCCCACCGAGGGGAGTGTGACTGTAGAGCCTGTGCAGTCTGAGAGAGGAAAACACAGGGGCAGGATTCTCCTCCTTAGGTCCCTGTTCCCCACCGAGGGAGTGTGACTGTAGAGCCTGTGCAGTCTGAGAGAGGAAAACACAGGGGCAGGATTCTCCTCCTTAGGATCCCTGTTCCCCACCGAGGGAGATGAGAGAGTGGGCAGGATTCTCCTCCTTAGGTCCCTGGGGGAGTGTGACTGTAGAGCCTGTGCAGTCTGAGAGAGGGAAAACACAGGGGCAGGATTCTCCTCCTTAGGTCCCTGTTCACCACCAAGGTCAGTTTGCCTGTAGAGCGTGTGCAGTCTGATAGAGGAAAACACAGGGGCAGGATTCTCCTCCTTACGTCCCTGTTCCCCACTGAGGGGAGTGTGACTGTAGAGCCTGTGCAGTCTGAGAGAGAAAAACACAGGGCAGGATTCTCCTCCTTAGGTCCCTGTTCCCCACTGAGGGAGTGTGACTGTGAGCCTGTGCAGTCTGAGAGAGGAAAACACAGGGGCCTGTCCCTGTTCCCCACCGAGGGGAGTGTGACTGTAGAGCCTGTGCAGTCTGAGAGAAAAACACAGGATTCTCCAGGATTCTTCCTCCTTAGGAGTGTGACTGTAGAGCCTGTGCAGTTGAGAGAGGAAAACACAGGGGCAGGATTCTCCTCCTTAGGGTTCCCCACTGTGGGGACTGTGACTGTAGAGCCTGTGCAGTCTGAGAGAGGAAAACACAGGGGCAGGATTCTCCTCCTTAGGTCCCTGTTCCCCTGTAGAGCCTGTGCAGTCTGAGGTCCCTCCTTTAGGTCCCTGTTCCCCACTGGAGGGGAGTGTGACTGAGCCTGTGCAGTCTGAGAGAGGAAAACACAGGGGCAGGATTCTCCTCCTTAGGTCCCTGTTCCCCACCGAGAGGAGTGTGACTGTAGAGCCTGTGCAGTCTGAGAGAGGAAAACACAGGGGCAGGATTCTCCTCCTTAGGTCCCTGTTCCCCACCGAGGGGAGTGTGACTGTAGAGCCTGTGCAGTCTGAGAGAGAGGAAAACACAGGGCAGGATTCTCCTCCTTAGGTCCCTGTTCCCCACCGAGGGAGTGTGACTGTAGAGCCTGTGCAGTCTGAGAGAGGAAAACACAGGGGCAGGATTCTCCTCCTTAGGTCCCTGTTCCCCACCGAGGGGAGTGTGACTGTAGAGCCTGTGCAGTCTGAGAGAGGAAAAACACAGGGGCAGGATTCTCCTCCTTAGGTCCCTGTTCCCCACCCCTGTGACTGAGAGCCTGTGCAGTCTGAGAGAGGAAAACACAGGGCAGGATTCTCCCCTTGGGTCCCTGTTCCCCACCTGAGGGAGTGTGACTGTAGAGCCTGTGTGCAGTCTGAGAGGAAAACACAGGGGCAGGATTCTCCTCCTTAGGTCCCTGTTCCCCACCGAGGGGAGTGTGTGACTGTAGAGCCTGTGCAGTCTGAGAGAGGAAAACACAGGGCAGGATTCTCCTCCTTAGGTCCCTGTTCCCCACCGAGGGGGAGTGTGACTGTAGAGCCTGTGCAGTCTGAGAAGAGGAAAACACAGGGGCAGGATTCTCCTCCTTGGGTCCCTGTTCCCCACCGAGGGAGTGTGACTGTAGAGCCTGTGCAGTCTGAGAGAGGAAAACACAGGGGCAGGATTCTCCTCCTTAGGTCCCTGTTTCCCACCGAGGGGAGTGTGACTGTAGAGCCTGTGCAGTCTGAGAGAGGAAAACACAGGGGCAGGATTCTCCTCCTTAGGTCCCTGTTCCCCACCGAGGGGAGTGTGACTGTAGAGCCTGTGCAGTCTGAGAGAGAAAAAACACAGGGGCAAGATACTTCTCCTTAGGTCCCTGTTCCTCTATGAGGGGAGTGTGACTGTAGAGCCTGTGCAGTCTGAGAAAGGAAAAAACAGGGGCAGGATTCTCCTCCTTAGGTCCCTGTTCCCCACCGAGGGGAGTGTGACTGTAGAGCCTGTGCAGTCTGAGAGAGGAAAACACAGGGGCAGGATTCTCTCCTCCTTAGGTCCCTGTTCCCCACCGAGGGGAGTGTGACTGTAGAGCCTGTGCAGTCTGAGAGAGGAAAACACAGGGGCAGGATTCTCCTCCTTAGGTCCCTGTTCCCACCGAGGGGAGTGTGACTGTAGAGCCTGTGCAGTCTGAGAGAGGAAAACACAGGGGCAGGATTCTCCTCCTTAGGTCCCCCTGTTCCCCACCGAGGGGAACTGACTGTGACCTGGAGCCTGTGCAGTCTGAGAGAGAGGAAAACACAGGGGCAGGATTCTCCTCCTTTGGTCCCCTGTTCCCCACCGAGGGAGTGTGACTGTAGAGCCTGTGCAGTCTGAGAGAGGAAAACACAGGGGCAGGATTCTCCTCCTTGGTCCCTGTTCCCCACCGAGGGGAGTGTGACTGTAGAGCCTGTGCAGTCTGAGAGAGGAAAACACAGGGCAGGATTCTCCTCCTTGGGTCCCTGTTCCCCACCCAGGGGAGTGACTGACTGTAGAGCCTGTGCAGTCTGAGAGAGGAAAACACAGGGGCAGGATTCTCCTCCTTAGGGTCCCTGTTCCCCCACCCGGGGAGTGTGACTGTAGAGCCTGTGCAGTCTGAGAGAGGAAAACACAGGGCAGGATTCTCCTCCTTAGGTCCCTGTTCCCCACCGAGGGGAGTGTGACTGTAGAGCCTGTGCAGTCTGAGAGAGGAAAACACAGGGGCAGGATTCTCCTCCTTAGGTCCCTGTTCCCCACTGAGGGAGTGTGACTGTAGAGCCTGTGCAGTCTGAGAGAGAAAACACAGGGGCAGGATTCTCCTCCTTAGGTCCCTGTTCCACCGAGGGGAGTGTGACTGTAGAGCCTGTGCAGTCTGAGAGAGGAAAAAACACAGGGGCAGGATTCTCCTCCTTAGGTCCCTGTTCCCCCCCGAGGGAGTGTGACTGTAGAGCCTGTGCAGTCTGAGAGAGGAAAACACAGGGGCAGGATTCTCCTCCTTAGGTCCCTGTTCCCCACCGAGGGAGTGTGACTGTAGAGCCTGTGCAGTCTGAGAGAGGAAAACACAGGGGCAGGATTCTCCTCCTTAGGTCCCTGTTCCCCACCGAGGGAGTGTGACTGTAGAGCCTGTGCAGTCTGAGAGAGGAAAACACAGGGCAGGATTCTCCTCCCTAGGTCCCTGTTCCCCACACGAGGGAGTGTGACTGTAGAGCCTGTGCAGTCTGAGAGAGGAAAACACAGGGGCAGGATTCTCCTCCTTAGGTCCCTGTTCCCCACCGAGGGGAGTGTGTGACTGTAGAGCCTGTGCAGTCTGAGAGAGGAAAACACAGGGGGCAGGATTCTCCTCCTTAGGTCCCTGTTCCCCACTGAGGGGAGTGTGACTGTAGAGCCTGTGCAGTCTGAGAGAGAGGAAACACAGGGGCAGGATTCTCCTCCTTAGGTCCCTGTTCC
Organism: Gymnothorax javanicus; assembly: GCA_029692085.1. Taxonomy (NCBI): domain Eukaryota; kingdom Metazoa; phylum Chordata; class Actinopteri; order Anguilliformes; family Muraenidae; genus Gymnothorax; species Gymnothorax javanicus. The sequence continues at coordinate 98,099,320 of CM056194.1, read as the reverse complement.
CCACCGAGGGGAGTGTGACTGTAGAGCCTGTGCAGTCTGAGAGAGGAAAACACAGGGGCAGGATTCTCCTCCTTAGGTCCCTGTTCCCCACCGAGGGGAGTGTGACTGTAGAGCCTGTGCAGTCTGAGAGAGAAAAACACAGGGGCAGGATTCTCCTCCTTGGGTCCCTGTTCCCCACTGGGGGGGAGTGTGACTGTAGAGCCTGTGCAGTCTGAGAGAGAGGAAAACACAGGGGCAGGATTCTCCTCCTTAGGTCCCTGTTCCCCACCGAGGGGAGTGTGACTGTAGAGCCTGTGCAGTCTGAGAGAGGGAAAACACAGGGGCAGGATTCTCCTCCTTAGGTCCCTGTTCCCCACCGAGGGGAGTGTGACTGTAGAGCCTGTGCAGTCTGAGAGAGGAAAACACAGGGGCAGGATTCTCCTCCTTAGGTCCCTGTTCCCCACCGAGGGGAGTGTGACTGTAGAGCCTGTGCAGTCTGAGAGAGGAAAACACAGGGGCAGGATTCTCCTCCTTTGGTCCCTGTTCCCCACCGAGGGAGTGTGACTGTAGAGCCTGTGCAGTCTGAGAGAGGAAAACACAGGGGGCAGGATTCTCCTCCCTTAGGTCCCCCTGTCCCACCGAGGGGAGTGTGACTGTAGAGCCTGTGCAGTCTGAGAGAGGAAAACACAGGGGCAGGATTCTCCTCCTTAGGTCCCTGTTCCCCACCGAGGGGAGTGTGACTGTAGAGCCTGTGCAGTCTGAGAGAGAGGAAAACACAGGGGCAGGATTCTCCTCCTTAGGTCCCTGTTCCCCACCGAGGGGAGTGTGACTGTAGAGCCTGTGCAGTCTGAGAGAGGAAAACACAGGGCAGGATTCTCCTCCTTAGGTCCCTGTTCCCCACCGAGGGGAGTGTGACTGTAGAGCCTGTGCAGTCTGAGAGAGGAAAACACAGGGGCAGGATTCTCCTCCTTAGGTCCCTGTTCCCCACCGAGGGGAGTGTGACTGTAGAGCCTGTGCAGTCTGAGAGAGGAAAACACAGGGGCAGGATTCTCCTCCTTGGTCCCTGTTCCCCCACCGAGGGGAGTGTGACTGTAGAGCCTGTGCAGTCTGAGAGAGGAAAACACAGGGCAGGATTCTCCTCCTTAGGTCCCTGTTCCCCACCGAGGGGGAGTGTGACTGTAGAGCCTGTGCAGTCTGAGAGAGGAAAACACAGGGCAGGATTCTCCTCCTTAGGTCCCTGTTCCCCACCGAGGGGAGTGTGACTGTAGAGCCTGTGCAGTCTGAGAGAGGAAAACACAGGGGCAGGATTCTCCTCCTTAGGTCCCTGTTCCCCACACTGTAGAGCCTGTGCAGTCTGAGAGAGGAAACACAGGGGCAGGATTCTCCTCCTAGGTCCCTGTTCCCCACCGAGGGAGTGTGACTGTAGAGCCTGTGCAGTCTGAGAGAGGAAAACACAGGGGCAGGATTCTCCTCCTTGGTCCCTGTTCCCCCACCGAGGGGAGTGTGACTGTAGAGCCTGTGCAGTCTGAGAGAGGAAAACACAGGGGCAGGATTCTCCTCCTTAGGTCCCTGTTCCCCACCGAGGGAGGTGACTGTAGAGCCTGTGCAGTCTGAGAGAGAGGAAAACACAGGGCAGGATTCTCCTCCTTAGGTCCCTGTTCCCCACCGAGGGGGAGTGTGACTGTAGAGCCTGTGCAGTCTGAGAGAGGAAAACACAGGGGCAGGATTCTCCTCCTTTAGTCCCTGTTCCCCACCGAGGGAGTGTGACTGTAGAGCCTGTGCAGTCTGAGAGAGGAAAACACAGGGGCAGGATTCTCCTCCTTAGGTCCCTGTTCCCCACCGAGGGGGGAGTGTGACTGAAGAGCCTGTGCAGTCTGAGAGAGGAAAACACAGGGGCAGGATTCTCCTCCTTAGGTCCCTGTTCCCCACCGGGGAGTGTGACTGTAGAGCCTGTGCAGTCTGAGAGAGGAAAACACAGGGGCAGGATTCTCCTCCTTAGGTCCCTGTTCCCCCCACTGAGGGGAGTGTGACTGTAGAGCCTGTGCAGTCTGAGAGAGGAAAACACAGGGCAGGATTCTCCTCCTTGGTCCCTGTTCCCCCACCGAGGGGAGTGTGACTGTAGAGCCTGTGCAGTCTGAGAGAGGAAAACACAGGGGCAGGATTCTCCTCCTTAGGTCCCTGTTCCCCACCGAGGGAGTGTGACTGTAGAGCCTGTGCAGTCTGAGAGAGAGAAAAACACAGGGGCAGGATTCTCCTCCTTAGGGTCCCTGTTCCCCACCGAGGGAGTGTGACTGTAGAGCCTGTGCAGTCTGAGAGAGGAAAACACAGGGGCAGGATTCTCCTCCTAAGATCCCTATTCCCCACTGATGGGAGTGTGACTGAAGAGCCTGTGCAGTCTGAGAGAGAAAAACACAGGGGCAGGATTCTCCTCCTTAGGTCCCTGTTCCCCACCGAGGGGAGTGTGACTGTAGAGCCTGTGCAGTCTGAGAGAGGAAAACACAGGGGCAGGATTCTCCTCCTTAGGGTCCCTGTTCCCCACCGAGGGAGTGTGACTGTAGAGCGTGTGCAGTCTGAGAGAGGAAAACACAGGGGCAGGATTCTCCTCCTTAGGTCCCTGTTCCCCCACTGAGGGGAGTGTGACTGTAGAGCCTGTGCAGTCTGAGAGAGGAAAACACAGGGGCAGGATTCTCCTCCTTAGGTCCCTGTTCCCCACCGAGGGGAGTGTGACTGTAGAGCCTGTGCAGTCTGAGAGAGGAAAACACAGGGGCAGGATTCTCCTCCTTAGGTCCCTGTTCCCCACCGAGGGAGTGTGACTGTAGAGCCTGTGCAGTCTGAGAGAGGAAAACACAGGGGCAGGATTCTCCTCCTTAGGTCCCTGTTCCCCACCGAGGGGAGTGTGACTGTAGAGCCTGTGCAGTCTGAGAGAGAAAAACACAGGGGCAGGATTCTCCTCCTTAGGTCCCTGTTCCCCACTGAGGGGAGTGTGACTGTAGAGCCTGTGCAGTCTGAGAGAGGAAAAAACACAGGGGCAGGATTCTCCTCCTTTGGTCCCTGTTCCCCCACCGAGGGAGTGTGACTGTAGAGCCTGTGCAGTCTGAGAGAGGAAAAACACAGGGGCAGGATTCTCCTCCTTGGGTCCCTGTTCCCCACCGAGGGGAGTGTGACTGTAGAGCCTGTGCAGTCTGAGAGAGGAAAACACAGGGGCAGGATTCTCCTCCTTAGGTCCCTGTTCCCCACCGGGGGAGTGTGACTGTAGAGCCTGTGCAGTCTGAGAGAGGAAAACACAGGGGCAGGATTCTCCTCCTTAGGTCCCCTGTTCCCCACCCGAGGGGAGTGTGACTGTAGAGCCTGTGCAGTCTGAGAGAGGAAAACACAGGGGCAGGATTCTCCTCCTTAGGTCCCTGTTCCCCACCGAGGGAGTGTGACTGTAGAGCCTGTGCAGTCTGAGAGAGGAAAACACAGGGGCAGGATTCTCCTCCTTAGGTCCCTGTTCCCCACTGAGGGGAGTGTGACTGTAGAGCCTGTGCAGTCTGAGAGAGGAAAACACAGGGGCAGGATTCTCCTCCTTTAGTCCCTGTTCCCCACCGAGGGGAGTGTGACTGTAGAGCCTGTGCAGTCTGAGAGAGGAAAACACAGGGGCAGGATTCTCCTCCTTAGGTCCCTGTTCCCCACCGAGGGGAGTGTGACTGTAGAGCCTGTGCAGTCTGAGAGAGGAAAACACAGGGGCAGGATTCTCCTCCTTAGGTCCCTGTTCCCCACCGAGGGGAGTGTGACTGTAGAGCCTGTGCAGTCTGAGAGAGGAAAACACAGGGGCAGGATTCTCCTCCTTAGGTCCCTGTTCCCCACCGAGGGGAGTGTGACTGTAGAGCCTGTGCAGTCTGAGAGAGGAAAACACAGGGGCAGGATTCTCCTCCTTAGGTCCCTGTTCCCCACCGAGGGGAGTGTGACTGTAGAGCCTGTGCAGTCTGAGAGAGGGAAAAACACAGGGGCAGGATTCTCCTCCTTTGGGTCCCTGTTCCCCACCGAGGGGAGTGTGACTGTAGAGCCTGTGCAGTCTGAGAGAGAGAAAAACACAGGGGCAGGATTCTCCTCCTTAGGTCCCTGTTCCCCACCGAGGGGAGTGTGACTGTAGAGCCTGTGCAGTCTGAGAGAGGAAAACACAGGGGCAGGATTCTCCTCCTTAGGTCCCTGTTCCCCACCGAGGGGAGTGTGACTGTAGAGCCTGTGCAGTCTGAGAGAAAAAAACACAGGGGCAGGATTCTCCTCCTTAGGTCCCTGTTCCCCACCGAGGGAGGGAGTGTGACTGTAGAGCCTGTGCAGTCTGAGAGAGGAAAACACAGGGGCAGGATTCTCCTCCTTAGGTCCCTGTTCCCCACTGAGGGGAGTGTGACTGTAGAGCCTGTGCAGTCTGAGAGAGGAAAACACAGGGCAGGATTCTCCTCCTTAGGTCCCTGTTCCCCACCGAGGGAGTGTGACTGTAGAGCCTGTGCAGTCTGAGAGAGGAAAAAACAGGGGCAGGATTCTTCTCCTTAGGTCCCTGTTCCCCACCGAGGGGAGTGTGACTGTAGAGCCTGTGCAGTCTGAGAGAGGAAAACACAGGGGCAGGATTCTCCTCCTTGGTCCCTGTTTCCCACCGAGGGGAGTGTGACTGTAGAGCCTGTGCAGTCTGAGAGAGGAAAACACAGGGGCAGGATTCTCCTCCTTAGGTCCCTGTTCCCCACCGAGGGGGAGTGTGACTGTAGAGCCTGTGCAGTCTGAGAGAGGAAAACACAGGGGCAGGATTCTCCTCCTTAGGTCCCTGTTCCCCACCGAGGGGAGTGTGACTGTAGAGCCTGTGCAGTCTGAGAGAGGAAAACACAGGGGCAGGATTCTCCTCCTTAGGTCCCTGTTCCCCACCGGGGGAGTGTGACTGTAGAGCCTGTGCAGTCTGAGAGAGGAAAACACAGGGGCAGGATTCTCCTCCTTAGGTCCCTGTTCCCCACCGAGGGGAGTGTGACTGTAGAGCCTGTGCAGTCTGAGAGAGGAAAACACAGGGCAGGATTCTCCTCCTTAGGTCCCTGTTCCCCACCCGAGGGGAGTGTGACTGTAGAGCCTGTGCAGTCTGAGAGAGAGAAAACACAGGGGCAGGATTCTCCTCCTTAGGTCCCCCTTTCCCCACCGAGGGGAGTGTGACTGTAGAGCCTGTGCAGTCTGAGAGAGGAAAACACAGGGGCAGGATTCTCCTCCTTAGGTCCCTGTTCCCCACCGAGGGGAGTGTGACTGTAGAGCCTGTGCAGTCTGAGAGAGGAAAACACAGGGGCAGGATTCTCCTCCTTAGGGTCCCTGTTCCCCCACCGAGGGAGTGTGACTGTAGAGCCTGTGCAGTCTGAGAGAGGAAAAACAGGGGGCAGGATTCTCCTCCTTAGGTCCCTGTTCCCCACTGAGGGGAGTGTGACTGTAGAGCCTGTGCAGTCTGAGAGAGGAAAACACAGGGGCAGGATTCTCCTCCTTAGGTCCCTGCTGGCCACCGAGGGTGGTGTGACTGTAGAGCCTGTGTAGTCTGAAAGAGGAGAACACAGGGGCAGGATTCTCCTCCTTAGGTCCCTGTTTCCCACCGAGGGGAGTGTGCCTGTAGAGCCTGTGCAGTCTGAGAGAGGAAAAACACAGGGGCAGGATCTCCTCCTTAGGTCCCTGTTCCCCACCGAGGGGAGTGTGACTGTAGAGCCTGTGCAGTCTGAGAGAGGAAAACACAGGGCAGGATTCTCCTCCTTGGGTCCCTGTTCCCCACCGAGGGAGTGTGACTGTAGAGCCTGTGCAGTCTGAGAGAGGAAAAACACAGGGGCAGGATTCTCCTCCTTAGGTCCCTGTTCCCCACCGAGGGGAGTGTGACTGTAGAGCCTGTGCAGTCTGAGAGAGGAAAAAACACAGGGCAGGATTCTCCTCCTTAGGTCCCTGTTCCCCACTGAGGGAGTGTGACTGTAGAGCCTGTGCAGTCTGAGAGAGGAAAACACAGGGGCAGGATTCTCCTCCTTGGTCCCTGTTCCCCACCGAGGGGAGTGTGACTGTAGAGCCTGTGCAGTCTGAGAGAGGAAAACACAGGGGCAGGATTCTCCTCCTTAGGTCCCTGTTCCCCACCGAGGGAGTGTGACTGTAGAGCCTGTGCAGTCTGAGAGAGGAAAACACAGGGGCAGGATTCTCCTCCTTGGTCCCCTGTTCCCCACCGAGGGGAGTGTGACTGTAGAGCCTGTGCAGTCTGAGAGAGGAAAACACAGGGGCAGGATTCTCCTCCTTAGGGCCCTGTTCCCCACCGAGGGGAATGTGACTGTAGAGCCTGTGCAGTCTGAGAGAGGAAAACACAGGGCAGGATTCTCCTCCTTAGGTCCCTGTTCCCCACCGAGGGGAGTGTGACTGTAGAGCCTGTGCAGTCTGAGAGAGGAAAACACAGGGGCAGGATTCTCCTCTTTAGGTCCCTGTTCCCCACCGAGGGGAGTGTGACTGTAGAGCCTGTGCAGTCTGAGAGAGGAAAACACAGGGGCAGGATTCTCCTCCTTAGGTCCCTGTTCCCCACCGAGGGGAGTGTGACTGTAGAGCCTGTGCAGTCTGAGAGAGGAAAAACACAGGGGCAGGATTCTCCTCCTTAGGTCCCTGTTCCCCACCGAGGGGAGTGTGACTGTAGAGCCTGTGCAGTCTGAGAGAGGAAAACACAAGGGCAAGATTCTTCTCCTTAGGTCCCTGTTCCCCATGAAGGGAGTGTGACTGTAGAGCCTGTGCAGTCTGAGAAAGGAAAACACAGGGGCAGGATTCTCCTCCTTAGGTCCCTGTTCCCCACCGAGGGAGTGTGACTGTAGAGCCTGTGCAGTCTGAGAGAGGAAAACACAGGGGCAGGATTCTCCTCCTTAGGTCCCTGTTCCCCACCGAGGGGGAGTGTGACTGTAGAGCCTGTGCAGTCTGAGAGAGGAAAACACAGGGGCAGGATTCTCCTCCTTAGGTCCCTGTTCCCCACCGAGGGGAGTGTGACTGTAGAGCCTGTGCAGTCTGAGAGAGGAAAACACAGGGACAGGATTCTCCTCCTTAGGTCCCTGTTCCCCACCGAGAGGAGTGTGACTGTAGAGCCTGTGCAGTCTGAGAGAGGAAAACACAGGGGCAGGATTCTCCTCCTTAGGTCCCTGTTCCCCACCGAGGGAAGTGTGACTGTAGAGCCTGTGCAGTCTGAGAGAGGAAAACACAGGGGCAGGATTCTCCTCCTTAGGTCCCTGTTCCCCACCGAGGGGAGTGTGACTGTAGAGCCTGTGCAGTCTGAGAGAGGAAAACACAGGGGCAGGATTCTCCTCCTTAGGTCCCCTGTTCCCCACCGAGGGAGTGTGACTGTAGAGCCTGTGCAGTCTGAGAGAGGAAAACACAGGGGGCGATTCTCCTCCTTAGGTCCCTGTTCCCCCACTAGGGGAGTGTGACTGTAGAGCCTGTGCAGTCTGAGAGAGGAAAACACAGGGGCAGGATTCTCCTCCTTAGGTCCCTGTTCCCCACTGAGGGGAGTGTGACTGTAGAGCCTGTGCAGTCTGAGAGAGGAAAACACAGGGGCAGGATTCTCCTCCTTAGGTCCCTTGTTCCCACTGAGGGGAGTGTGACTGTAGAGCCTGTGCAGTCTGAGAGAGGAAAACACAGGGGCAGGATTCTCCTCCTTAGGTCCCTGTTCCCCACCGAGGGAGTGTGACTGTAGAGCCTGTGCAGTCTGAGAGAGGAAAACACAGGGGCAGGATTCTCCTCCTTAGGTCCCTGTTCCCCACCGAGGGGAGTGTGACTGTAGAGCCTGTGCAGTCTGAGAGAGAGAAAACACAGGGGCAGGATTCTCCTCCTTAGGTCCCTGTTCCCCACCGAGGGGAATGTGACTGTAGAGCCTGTGCAGTCTGAGAGAGGAAAACACAGGGGCAGGATTCTCCTCCTTAGGTCCCTGTTCCCCACCGAGGGGAGTGTGACTGTAGAGCCTGTGCAGTCTGAGAGAGGAAAACACAGGGGCAGGATTCTCCTCCTTTGGTCCCTGTTCCCCACCGAGGGGAGTGTGACTGTAGAGCCTGTGCAGTCTGAGAGAGGAAAACACAGGGGCAGGATTCTCCTCCTTGGTCCCTGTTCCCCACTGAGGGAGTGTGACTGTAGAGCCTGTGCAGTCTGAGAGAGGAAAACACAGGGGCAGGATTCTCCTCCTTAGGGTCCCTGTTCCCCACCGAGGGAGTGTGACTGTAGAGCCTGTGCAGTCTGAGAGAGGAAAACACAGGGGCAGGATTCTCCTCCTTAGGTCCCTGTTCCCCACCGAGGGGAGTGTGACTGTAGAGCCTGTGCAGTCTGAGAGAGGAAAACACAGGGGCAGGATTCTCCTCCTTAGGTCCCTGTTCCCCACCGAGGGAGTGTGACTGTAGAGCCTGTGCAGTCTGAGAGAGGAAAACACAGGGGCAGGATTCTCCTCCTTAGGTCCCTGTTCCCCACCGAGGGGAGTGTGACTGTAGAGCCTGTGCAGTCTGGAGAGAGGAAAACACAGGGCAGGATTCTCCTCCTTAGGTCCCCTGTTCCCACTGAGGGGAGTGTGACTGTAGAGCCTGTGCAGTCTGAGAAAGAGGAAAACACAGGGGCAGGATTCTCCTCCTTAGGTCCCTGTTCCCACCGAGAGGAGTGTGACTGTAGAGCCTGTGCAGTCTGAGAGAGGAAAACACAGGGGCAGGATTCTCCTCTTTGGGTCCCTGTTCCCCACTGAGGGGAATGTGACTGTAGAGCCTGTGCAGTCTGAGAGAGGAAAACACAGGGGCAGGATTCTCCTCCTTTAGGTCCCTGTTCCCCCACCGAGGGGAGTGTGACTGTAGAGCCTGTGCAGTCTGAGAGAGCAAAACACAGGGGCAGGATTCTCCTCTTTGCGTCCCTGTTCCCCACTGAGGGGAGTGTGACTGTAGAGCCTGTGCAGTCTGAGAGAGGAAAACACAGGGGCAGGATTCTCCTCCTTAGGTCCCTGTTCCCCACTGAGGGGAGTGTGACTGTAGAGCCTGTGCAGTCTGAGAGAGGAAAACACAGGGGCAGGATTCTCCTCCTTAGGTCCCTGTTCCCCACCGAGGGAGGTGACTGTGACTGTAGAGCCTGTGCAGTCTGAGAGAGGGAAAACACAGGGGCAGGATTCTCCTCCTTAGGTCCCTGTTCCCCCTGTTCCCCCGAGGGGAGTGTGACTGTAGAGCCTGTGCAGTCTGAGAGAGGAAAACACAGGGGCAGGGCAGGATTCTCCTCCTTAGGTCCCTGTTCCCCACCGAGGGGAGTGTGACTGTAGAGCCTGTGCAGTCTGAGAGAGGAAAACACAGGGGCAGGATTCTCCTCCTTGGGGTCCCTGTTCCCCACCGAGGGGAGTGTGACTGTAGAGCCTGTGCAGTCTGAGAGAGGAAAACACAGGGGCAGGATTCTCCTCCTTAGGGTCCCTGTTCCCCACTGAGGGGGAGGTGACTGTAGAGCCTGTGCAGTCTGAGAGAGGAAAACACAGGGGCAGGATTCTCCTCCTTAGGTCCCTGTTCCCCACCGAAGGGAGTGTGACTGTAGAGCCTGTGCAGTCTGAGAGAGGAAAACACAGGGGCAGGATTCTCCTCCTTAGGTCCCTGTTCCCCACTGAGGGAGTGTGACTGTAGAGCCTGTGCAGTCTGAGAGAGGAAAACACAGGGGCAGGATTCTCCTCCTTAGGTCCCTGTTCCCCACCGGGGAGTGTGACTGTAGAGCCTGTGCAGTGCAGTCTGAGAGAGGAAAACACAGGGGCAGGATTCTCCTCCTTAGGTCCCTGCCTGTGCAGTCTGAGAGGGGAACACAGGACTGTCTCCTCCTGTTCAGTCTGAGAGAGCCTGTGCAACACAGGGGCAGGATTCTCCTCCTTTGGTCCCTGTTCCCCCACCGAGGGGAGTGTGACTGTAGAGCCTGTGCAGTCTGAGAGAGGAAAACACAGGGGCAGGATTCTCCTCCTTAGGGTCCCTGTTCCCCCCTGTGCAGTCTGAGGGGAGTGTGACTGTAGAGCCTGTGCAGTCTGAGAGAGAGAAAACACAGGGGCAGGATTCTCCTCCTTAGGGTCCCTGTTCCCCACCGAGGGGAGTGTGACTGTAGAGCCTGTGCAGTCTGAGAGAGGAAAACACAGGGGCAGGATTCTCCTCCTTACCTCCCTGTTTCCCACTGAGGGGAGTGTGACTGTGTAGAGCCTGTGCAGTCTGAGAGAGGAAAACACAGGGCAGGATTCTCCTCCTTAGGTCCCTGTTCCCCACCGAGGGGAGTGTGACTGTAGAGCCTGTGCAGTCTGAGAGAGGAAAAAACAGGGGCAGGATTCTCCTCCTTAGGTCCCTGTTCCCCACCGAGGGGAGTGTGACTGTAGAGCCTGTGCAGTCTGAGAGAGGAAAACACAGGGGCAGGATTCTCCTCTTTAGGTCCCTGTTCCCCACTGAGGGGTGTGACTGTAGAGCCTGTGCAGTCTGAGAGGGAAAACACAGGGGCAGGATTCTCCTCCTTAGGTCCCTGTTCCCCACTGAGGGGGAGTGACTGTAGAGCCTGTGCAGTCTGAGAGAGAGAAAACACAGGGGCAGGATTCTCCTCCTTAGGTCCCTGTTCCCCACCGAGGGGAGTGTGACTGTAGAGCGTGTGCAGTCTGAGAGAGGAAAACACAGGGGCAGGATTCTCCTCCTTAGGTCCCTGTTCCCCACTGAGGGGAGTGTGACTGTAGAGCCTGTGCAGTCTGAGAGAGGAAAACACAGGGGCAGGATTCTCCTCCTTAGGTCCCTGTTCCAGTCAGTCTGAGAGAGGAAAAACACAGGGGCAGGATTCTCCTCCTTAGGTCCCTGTTCCCCACCGAGGGGAGTGTGACTGTAGAGCCTGTGCCTTGCAGTCTGAGAGAGGAAAACACAGGGGCAGGATTCTCCTCCTTAGGTCCCTGTTCCCCACCGAGGGGAGTGTGACTGTAGAGCCTGTGCAGTCTGAGAGAGAGGAAAACACAGGGCAGGATTCTCCTCCTTAGGTCCCTGTTCCCCACCGAGGGGGGTGACTGTGACTGTGCAGTCTGTGCAGTCTGAGAGGGGAAAAACACAGGGGGAGGATGTAGAGCCTGTGCAGTCTGAGAGTCCCAGGATTCTCCTCCTTAGGTCCCTGTTCCCCCACCCGGGGGTGTGACTGTAGAGCCTGTGCAGTCTGAGAGAGGAAAACACAGGGGCAGGATTCTCCTCCTTAGGTCCCTGTTCCCCACCGAGGGAGTGTGACTGTAGAGCCTGTGCAGTCTGAGAGAGGAAAACACAGGGGCAGGATTCTCCTCCCTTAGGTCCCTGTTTCCCCACCGAGGGGGAGTGTGACTGTAGAGCCTGTGCAGTCTGAGAGAGGAAACACAGGGGCAGGATTCTCCTCCTTAGGTCCCTGTTCCCCCACCAAGGGAGTTGACTGTAGAGCCTGTGCAGTCTGAGAGAGGAAAACACAGGGGCAGGATTCTCCTCCTTGGTCCCTGTTCCCCCACTGAGGGAGTGTGACTGTAGAGCCTGTGCAGTCTGAGAGAGGAAAACACAGGGGCAGGATTCTCCTCCTTAGGTCCCTGTTCCCCACCGAGAGGAGTGTGACTGTAGAGCCTGTGCAGTCTGAGAGAGGAAAACACAGGGGCAGGATTCTCCTCCTTAGGTCCCTGTTCCCCTGTTCTGTAGAGCCTGTGCAGTCTGAGAGGGGAGGGGCAGGATTCTCCTGTAGAGCCTGTGCAGTCTGTAGAGCCTGTGCAGTCTGAGAAAGGAAAACACAGGGGCAGGATTCTCCTCCTTAGGTCCCTGTTCCCCACTGAGGGGAGTGTGACTGTAGAGCCTGTGCAGTCTGAGAGAGGAAAACACAGGGGCAGGATTCTCCTCCTTAGGTCCCTGTTCCCCACCGAGGGGAGTGTGACTGTAGAGCCTGTGCAGTCTGAGAGAGGAAAACACAGGGGCAGGATTCTCCTCCTTAGGTCCCTGTTCCCCACCGAGGGAGTGACTGTAGAGCCTGTGCAGTCTGAGAGAGGAAAACACAGGGGCAGGATTCTCCTCCTTAGGTCCCTGTTCCCCACCGAGGGAGTGTGACTGTAGAGCCTGTGCAGTCTGAGAGAGAAAAACACAGGGGCAGGATTCTCCTCCTTAGGTCCCTGTTCCCCACCGAGGGGAGTGTGACTGTAGAGCCTGTGCAGTCTGAGAGAGGAAAACACAGGGGCAGGATTCTCCTCCTTGGTCCCTGTTCCCCACCTGTGCAGTCGAGGGGAGTGTGACTGTAGAGCCTGTGCAGTCTGAGAGAGGGAAACACAGGGGCAGGATTCTCCTCCTTAGGTCCCTGTTCCCCACCGAGGGGAGGTGACTGTAGAGCCTGTGCAGTCTGAGAGAGGAAAACACAGGGGCAGGATTCTCCTCCTTAGGTCCCTGTTCCCCCACCGAGGGAGTGTGACTGTAGAGCCTGTGCAGTCTGAGAGAGAGAAAACACAGGGGCAGGATTCTCCTCCTTAGGTCCCTGTTTCCCCACCGAGGGGAGTGTGACTGTAGAGCCTGTGCAGTCTGAGAGAGAGGAAAACACAGGGGCAGGATTCTCCTCCTTAGGTCCCTGTTCCCCCACCGAGGGGAGTGTGACTGTAGAGCCTGTGCAGTCTGAGAGAGGAAAACACAGGGGCAGGATTCTCCTCCTTAGGTCCCTGTTTCCCACCGAGGGGAGTGTGACTGTAGAGCCTGTGCAGTCTGAGAGAGGAAAACACAGGGGCAGGATTCTCCTCCTTAGGTCCCTGTTCCCCACTGAGGGAGTGTGACTGTAGAGCCTGTGCAGTCTGAGAGAGGAAAAAACACAGGGGCAAGATTCTCCTCCTTAGGTCCCTGTTCCCCACCGAGGGGAGTGTGACTGTAGAGCCTGTGCAGTCTGAGAGAGGAAAACACAGGGGCAGGATTCTCCTCCTTGGGTCCCTGTTCCCCACCGAGGGAGTGTGACTGTAGAGCCTGTGCAGTCTGAGAGAGGGAAACACAGGGGGCAGGATTCTCCTCCTTGGGTCCCTGTTCCCCCACCGAGGGGAGTGTGACTGTAGAGCCTGTGCAGTCTGAGAGAGGAAAACACAGGGCAGGATTCTCCTCCTTAGGGTCCCTGTTCCCCACCGAGGGAGTGTGACTGTAGAGCCTGTGCAGTCTGAGAGAGGAAAAACAGGGGCAGGATTCTCCTCCTTAGGGTCCCTGTTCCCCACCGAGGGGAGTGTGACTGTAGAGCCTGTGCAGTCTGAGAGAGGAAAACACAGGGGCAGGATTCTCCTCCTTAGGGTCCCTGTTCCCCACCGAGGGAGTGTGACTGTAGAGCCTGTGCAGTCTGAGAGAGAGGAAAACACAGGGGCAGGATTCTCCTCCTTAGGTCCCTGTTCCCCACTGAGGGGAGTGTGACTGTAGAGCCTGTGCAGTCTGAGAGAGGAAAACACAGGGGCAGGATTCTCCTCCTTAGGTCCCTGTTCCCCCCTGAGGGGAGTGTGACTGTAGAGCCTGTGCAGTCTGAGAGAGGAAAAACACAGGGGCAGGATTCTCCTCCTTAGGTCCCTGTTCCCCACCGAGGGGAGTGTGACTGTAGAGCCTGTGCAGTCTGAGAGAGGAAAACACAGGGGCAGGATTCTCCTCCTTAGGTCCCTGTTCCCCACCGAGGGGAGTGTGACTGTAGAGCCTGTGCAGTCTGAGAGAGGAAAACACAGGGGCAGGATTCTCCTCCTTGGGTCCCTGTTCCCCACCGAGGGAGTGTGACTGTAGAGCCTGTGCAGTCTGAGAGAGGAAAAACACAGGGCAGGATTCTCCTCCTTAGGTCCCTGTTCCCCACCGAGGGGAGTGTGACTGTAGAGCCTGTGCAGTCTGAGAGAGGAAAACAGGGGGGGGATTCTCCTCCTTCTCCCTGGTTGTCCCCACTGAGGGAGTGTGACTGTAGAGCCTGTGCAGTCTGAGAGAGAGGAAAACACAGGGGCAGGATTCTCCTCCTTAGGTCCCTGTTCCCCACCGAGGGGAGTGTGACTGTAGAGCCTGTGCAGTCTGAGAGAGGAAAACACAGGGGCAGGATTCTCCTCCTTAGGTCCCTGTTCCCCACCGAGGGGAGTGTGACTGTAGAGCCTGTGCAGTCTGAGAGAGGAAAAAACAGGGGCAGGATTCTCCTCCCCTGTTCCCCCCTGTTCCCCACCGCAGTCTGAGGGGAAAACACAGGGCAGACTGTAGAGCCTGTGCAGTCTGAGAGAGGAAAACACAGGGCAGGATTCTCCTCCTTAGGTCCCTGTTCCCCACTGAGGGGAGTGTGACTGTAGAGCCTGTGCAGTCTGAGAGAGAAAAACACAGGGGCAGGATTCTCCCTTGGGTCCCTGTTCCTCCCTGTTCCCCACCGGGGGTGACTGTGAGCCTGTAGAGGGGCAGGTCTCTCCTCCTTAGGAAAACACAGGGGCAGGATTGTCCTGTGCAGTCTGAGAGAGTCCCTGTTCTCCTCCTTAGGTCCCTGTTCCCCACCGGGGGTGACTGTAGAGCCTGTGCAGTCTGAGAGAGAGGAAAACACACAGGGCAGGATTCTCCTCCTTAGGTCCCTGTTCCCCACTGAGGGAGTGTGACTGTAGAGCCTGTGCAGTCTGAGAGAGGAAAACACAGGGGCAGGATTCTCCTCCTTAGGTCCCTGTTCCCCCGGGGAGTGTGACTGTAGAGCCTGTGCAGTCTGAGAGAGAGCACAGGGGCAGGATTCTCCTCCTTCCCTGTTCCCCACCGAGGGGAGTGTGACTGTAAACTGTGCAGTCTGGAGAGAGGATTCTCCTCCTTAGGTCCCTGTTCCCCACTGAGGGGAGTGTGACTGTAGAGCCTGTGCAGTCTGAGAGAGGAAAACACAGGGGCAGGATTCTCCTCCTTAGGTCCCTGTTCCCCACCGAGGGGAGTGTGACTGTAGAGCCTGTGCAGTCTGAGAGAGGAAAACACAGGGGCAGGATTCTCCTCCTTAGGTCCCTGTTCCCCACTGAGGGGAGTGTGACTGTAGAGCCTGTGCAGTCTGAGAGAGGAAAAACACAGGGCAGGATTCTCCTCCTTAGGGTCCCTGTTCCCCACCGAGGGGAGTGTGACTGTAGAGCCTGTGCAGTCTGAGAGAGGAAAACACAGGGGCAAACACCTCCTTAGGGCAGGATTCTCCTCCTTAGGTCCCCTTAGGTTCCCCCACTGAGGGGAGTGTGACTGTAGAGCCTGTGCAGTCTGAGAGAGGAAAACACAGGGGGCAGGATTCTCCTCCTTAGGTCCCTGTTCCCCACCGAGGGAGTGTGACTGTAGAGCCTGTGCAGTCTGAGAGAGGAAAACACAGGGCAGGATTCTCCTCCTTGGGTCCCTGTTCCCCACCGAGGGGAGTGTGACTGTAGAGCCTGTGCAGTCTGAGAGAGGAAAACACAGGGGCAGGATTCTCCTCCTTAGGTCCCTGTTCCCCACCAAGGTCAGTGTGCCTGTAGAGCCTGTGCAGTCTGATAGAGAGAAAACACAGGGGCAGGATTCTCCTCCTTAGGTCCCTGTTCCCCACCGAGGGGAGTGTGACTGTAGAGCCTGTGCAGTCTGAGAGAGGAAAACACAGGGGCAGGATTCTCCTCCTTAGGTCCCTGTTCCCCACCGAGGGGAGTGTGACTGTAGAGCCTGTGCAGTCTGAGAGAGGAAAACACAGGGGCAGGATTCTCCTCCTTGGGTCCCTGTTCCCCACTGAGGGGAGTGTGACTGTAGAGCCTGTGCAGTCTGAGAGAGAGAAAAACACAGGGGCAGGATTCTCCTCCTTAGGTCCCTGTTCCCCACCGAGGGGAGTGTGACTGTAGAGCCTGTGCAGTCTGAGAGAGGAAAACACAGGGGCAGGATTCTCCTCCTTAGGTCCCCTGTTCCCCACCGAGGGGAGTGTGACTGTAGAGCCTGTGCAGTCTGAGAGAGGAAAACACAGGGGCAGGATTCTCCTCCTTAGGTCCCTGTTCCCCACCGAGGGGAGTGTGACTGTAGAGCCTGTGCAGTCTGAGAGAGAAAAACACAGGGGCAGGATTCTCCTCCTTAGGTCCCTGTTCCCCACCGAGGGAGTGTGACTGTAGAGCCTGTGCAGTCTGAGAGAGAGAAAAACAGGGGCAGGATTCTCCTCCTTGGGCCCTGTTCCCCACCGAGGGAATGTGACTGTAGAGCCTGTGCAGTCTGAGAGAGGAAAACACAGGGGCAGGATTCTCCTCCTTAGGTCCCTGTTCCCCACTGAGGGGAGTGTGACTGTAGAGCCTGTGCAGTCTGAGAGAGGAAAACACAGGGCAGGATTCTCCTCCTTAGGTCCCTGTTCCCCACCGAGGGGAATATGACTGTAGAGCCTGTGCAGTCTGAGAGAGGATCTACTCTCCTTCAGCTGAACTGTTTCAGCAGATGTAAGGTGAGGCCTCAGCTAATACGATTCTTGGCACAGGTTGAATAGAGCATTTTCAGGTTTCAGGATTGAGAATACACTTGGCAGGACCAGTAACCCTGTCCAAAGAAGGAGTGATAATTACAGCCAGCATTTGATGCAGTCAGCACTCAAACAGATTCAGTGCTGCACTGTGCTCTTAAAATGTCATATTAATTCATCCCATAAGAGTAAATTTCCTAGCCTGTGGGGTTCACAGATATTTTACTGATTAGCGAGTTTCCTGAGTAACGACTAACCCACCCGCATGCCCCATCCAATTTTGAGTTTTTGCCATCTGGCACACAGAGAGATGCAAATAATCCCTCCCTATTACTTCCATTTGGGTCTCCCTTTCCCTTAAATTGCAAGACAAGTTATTACATGAAGACACCTCAGAGTTTGGTAGGACTGGAATTTTCCCCAGGAGCAGGCTCTTCCAACAATGTACAGCAGATGGGCTTTTGCAGTGGTTTCAACAAACTCCCGACCTACAGCAGATGGGCTTTTGCAGTGGTTTCAACAAACTCCTGACCTACAGCAGATGGGCTTTTGCAGTGGTTTCAACAAACTCCTGAGCTACAGCAGATGGGCTTTTGCAGTGGTTTCAACAAACTCCTGACCTACAGCAGATGGGCGTTTGCAGTGGTCTCAACAAACTCCTGACCTACAGCGAAAAGTGCTTATGGCTGATTTTCTTAGGCAGCCCACTCTCTCAGTGTGAAGTTAATTGGCAGAACAAGAATAACAGCTGAGGGTTAATTAACTGTAACTCAAACCTGAGATGAGTTTAGCCCTGTTTATTTAGTCTGAGGCTTATCTGAGCCTGAATAATCCTCTGCGTTTTTCGCAGGGTGAAGAATGTGAAGCAGAGTTTAGACAAGCACATCCTTTCTTCTGTCAGGTTATGGGGTGGTGGCGAGAGTCTTATAAGAAACAGGGGTTCTTTATTGTACATAGTAAATGCAGTGATAGTAGAGTTTGTTTAAATAGCCATGTTAAATTGCCAGAGTTTGTGTTAAATTGCCATTGGCAGAGTAAATGCAGTGATAGCAGAGTTTGTGTTAAATTGCCATTGTGCAGAGTAAATGCAGTGATAGCAGAGTTTGTGTTAAATTGCCATTGTGCAGAGTAAATGCAGTGATAGCAGAGTTTGTGTTAAATTGCCATTGTGCAGAGTAAATGCAGTGATAGCAGAGTTTGTGTTAAATTGCCATTGTGCATAGTAAATGCAGTGATAGCAGAGTTTGTGTTAAATTGCCATTGTGCAGAGTAAATGCAGTGATAGCAGAGTTTGTGTTAAATTGCCATTGTGCAGAGTAAATGCAGTGATAGCAGAGTTTGTGTTAAATTGCCATTGTGCAGTGTAAATGCAGTGATAGCAGAGTTTGTGTTAAATTACCATTAAATGCAGTGAGTAAATGCATTGTTAGCAGAGTTTGTGTTAAATTGCCATTGTGCAGAGTAAATGCAGTGATAGCAGAGTTTGTGTTAAATTGCCATTGTGCAGAGTAAATGCAGTGATAGCAGAGTTTGTGTTAAATAGCCATTGTGCAGAGTAAATGCAGTGATAGCAGAGTTTGTGTTAAATTGCCATTGTGCAGAGTAAATGCAGTGATAGCAGAGTTTGTGTTAAATTGCCATTGTGCAGAGTAAATGCAGTGATAGCAGAGTTTGTGTTAAATTGCCATTGTGCAGAGTAAATGCAGTGATAGCAGAGTTTGTGTTAAATTGCCATTGTGCAGTGTAAATGCAGTGATAGCAGAGTTTTGTTAAATTGCCATTGTGCAGTGTAAATGCAGTGATAGCAGAGTTTGTGTTAAATTGCCATTGTGCAGAGTAAATGCAGTGATAGCAGAGTTTGTGTTAAATTGCCATTGTGCAGAGTAAATGCAGTGATAGCAGAGTTTGTGTTAAATTGCCATTGTGCAGTGTAAATGCAGTGATAGCAGAGTTTGTTTGTTGTTAAATTGCCATTGTGCAATTGCCATTGTGTAAAAATGCAGTGATAGCAGAGTTTGTGTTAAATTGCCATTGAGCATTGTAAATGCAGTGATAGCAGAGTTTGTGTTAAATTGCCATTGTGCAGAGTAAATGCAGTGATAGCAGAGTTTGTGTTAAATTGCCATTGTGCAGTGTAAATGCAGTGATAGCAGAGTTTGTGTTAAATTGCCATTGTGCAGTGTAAATGCAGTGATAGCAGAGTTTGTGTTAAATTGCCATTGTGCAGTAAATGCAGTGATAGCAGAGTTTGTGTTAAATTGCCATTGTGCAGAGTAAATGCAGTGATAGCAGAGTTTGTGTTAAATTGCCATTGTGCAGAGTAAATGCAGTGATAGCAGAGTTTGTGTTAAATTGCCATTGTGCAGAGTAAATGCAGTGATAGCAGAGTTTGTGTTAAATTGCCATTGTGCAGAGTAAATGCAGTGATAGCAGAGTTTGTGTTAAATTGCCATTGTGCAGAGTAAATGCAGTGATAGCAGAGTTTGTGTTAAATTGCCATTGTGCAGTGTAAATGCAGTGATAGCAGAGTTTGTGTTAAATTGCCATTGTGCAGAGTAAATGCAGTGATAGCAGAGTTTGTGTTAAATTGCCATTGTGCAGTGTAAATGCAGTGATAGCAGAGTTTGTGTTAAATTGCCATTGTGCAGAGTAAATGCAGTGATAGCAGAGTTTGTGTTAAATTGCCATTGTGCAGAGTAAATGCAGTGATAGCAGAGTTTGTGTTAAATTGCCATTGTGCAGAGTAAATGCAGTGATAGCAGAGTTTGTGTTAAATTGCCATTGTGCAGTAAAATGCAGTGATAGCAGAGTTTGTGTTAAATTGCCATTGTGCAGAGTAAATGCAGTGATAGCAGAGTTTGTGTTAAATTGCCATTGTGCAGAGTAAATGCAGTGATAGCAGAGTTTGTGTTAAATTGCCATTGTGCAGTGTAAATGCAGTGATAGCAGAGTTTGTGTTAAATTGCCATTGTGCAGAGTAAATGCAGTGATAGCAGAGTTTGTGTTAAATTGCCATTGTGCAGAGTAAATGCAGTGATAGCAGAGTTTGTGTTAAATTGCCATTGTGCAGAGTAAATGCAGTGATAGCAGAGTTTGTGTTAAATTGCCATTGTGCAGAGTAAATGCAGTGATAGCAGAGTTTGTGTTAAATTGCCATTGTGCAAAGTAAATGCAGTGATAGCAGAGTTTGTGTTAAATTGCCATTGTGCAGAGTAAATGCAGTGATAGCAGAGTTTGTGTTAAATTGCCATTGTGCAGAGTAAATGCAGTGATAGCAGAGTTTGTGTCAAATTGCCATTGTGCAGAGTAAATGCAGTGATAGCAGAGTTTGTGTTAAATTGCCATTGTGCAGAGTAAATGCAGTGATAGCAGAGTTTGTGTCAAATTGCCATTGTGCAGAGTAAATGCAGTGATAGCAGAGTTTGTGTTAAATTGCCATTGTGCAGAGTAAATGCAGTGATAGCAGAGTTTGTGTTAAATTGCCATTGTGCAGAGTAAATGCAGTGATAGCAGAGTTTGTGTTAAATTGCCATTGTGCAGAGTAAATGCAGTGATAGCAGAGTTTGTGTTAAATTGCCATTGTGCAGAGTAAATGCAGTGATAGCAGAGTTTGTGTTAAATTGCCATTGTGCAGAGTAAATGCAGTGATAGCAGAGTTTGTGTTAAATTGCCATTGTGCAGTGTAAATGCAGTGATAGCAGAGTTTGTGTTAAATTGCCATTGTGTCAAAGCCAGTAAATGCAGTGATAGCAGAGTTTGTGTTAAATTGCCATTGTGCAGAGTAAATGCAGTGATAGCAGAGTTTGTGTTAAATTGCCATTGTGCAGAGTAAATGCAGTGATAGCAGAGTTTGTGTTAAATTGCCATTGTGCAGAGTAAATGCAGTGATAGCAGAGTTTGTGTTAAATTGCCATTGTGCAAAGTGAATGCAGTGATAGCAGAGTTTGTGTTAAATTGCCATTGTGCAGCAGTAAATGCAGTGATAGCAGAGTTTGTGTTAAATTGCCATTGTGCAGTTAAATGCAGTGATAGCAGAGTTTGTGTTAAATTGCCATTGTGCAGAGTAAATGCAGTGATAGCAGAGTTTGTGTTAAATTGCCATTGATAGCAGAGTTTGTGTTAAAATTGCAGTGTAAATGCAGTGATAGCAGAGTTTGTGCCATTGTGCAGAAGTAAATGCAGTGCAGCAGAGTTTGTGTTAAATGCCATTGTGCAGAGTAAATGCAGTGATAGCAGAGTTTGTGTTAAATTGCCATTGTGCAGAATAAATGCAGTGATAGCAGAGTTTGTGTTAAATTGCCATTGTGCAGAGTAAATGCAGTGATAGCAGAGTTTGTGTTAAATTGCCATTGTGCCATTGCAGTGATAGCAGAGTTTGTGTTAAATTGCCATTGTGCAAAATGCAGTGATAGCAGAGTTTGTGTTAAATTGCCATTGTGCAGAGTAAATGCAGTGATAGCAGAGTTTGTGTTAAATTGCCATTGTGCAGAGTAAATGCAGTGATAGCAGAGTTTGTGTTAAATTGCCATTGTGCAGAGTAAATGCAGTGATAGCAGAGTTTGTGTTAAATTGCCATTGTGCAGTGTAAATGCAGTGATAGCAGAGTTTGTGTTAAATTGCCATTGTGCAGAGTAAATGCAGTGATAGCAGAGTTTGTGTTAAATTGCCATTGTGCAGTGATAGTTTGTGTTAAATGCAGTGAAATAGCATAGAGTTTGTGTTAAATTGCCATTGTGCAGAATAAATGCAGTGATAGCAGAGTTTGTGTTAAATTGCCATTGTGCAGAGTAAATGCAGTGATAGCAGAGTTTGTGTCAAATTGCCATTGTGCAGAATAAATGCAGTGATAGCAGAGTTTGTGTTAAATTGCCATTGTGCAGAGTAAATGCAGTGATAGCAGAGTTTGTGTTAAATTGCCATTGTGCAGAGTAAATGCAGTGATAGCAGAGTTTGTGTTAAATTGCCATTGTGCAGAGTAAATGCAGTGATAGCAGAGTTTGTGTTAAATTGCCATTGTGCAGAGTAAATGCATTGTTAGCAGAGTTTGTGTTAAATTGCCATTGTGCAGAGTAAATGCAGTGATAGCAGAGTTTGTGTTAAATTGCCATTGTGCAGTGTAAATGCAGTGATAGCAGAGTTTGTGTTAAATTGCCATTGTGCAGAATAAATGCAGTGATAGCAGAGTTTGTGTTAAATTGCCATTGTGCAGAATAAATGCAGTGATAGCAGAGTTTGTGTTAAATTGCCATTGTGCAGAGTAAATGCAGTGATAGCAGAGTTTGTGTTAAATTGCCATTGTGCAGTGTAAATGCAGTGATAGCAGAGTTTGTGTTAAATTGCCATTGTGCAGAGTAAATGCAGTGATAGCAGAGTTTGTGTTAAATTGCCATTTGCAGAGTAAATGCAGTGATAGCAGAGTTTGTGTTAAATTGCCATTGTGCAGAGTAAATGCAGTGATAGCAGAGTTTGTGTTAAATTGCCATTGTGCAGAGTAAATGCAGTGATAGCAGAGTTTGTGTTAAATTGCCATTGTGCAGTGTAAATGCAGTGATAGCAGAGTTTGTGTTAAATTGCCATTGTGCAGTGTAAATGCAGTGATAGCAGAGTTTGTGTTAAATTGCCATTGTGCAGAGTAAATGCAGTGATAGCAGAGTTTGTGTTAAATTGCCATTGTGCAGAGTAAATGCAGTGATAGCAAATTGCCATTTTGCAGAGTGATAGCAAATTTGCCAAATTGCCATTGTGCAGTAAAATGCAGTGATAGCAGAGTTTGTGTTAAATTGCCATTGTGCAGAATAAATGCAGTGATAGCAGAGTTTGTGTTAAATTGCCATTGTGCAGAGTAAATGCAGTGATAGCAGAGTTTGTGTTAAATTGCCATTGTGCAGAGTAAATGCAGTGATAGCAGAGTTTGTGTTAAATTGCCATTGTGCAGAGTAAATGCAGTGATAGCAGAGTTTGTGTTAAATTGCCATTGTGCAGAGTAAATGCAGTGATAGCAGAGTTTGTGTTAAAATTGCCATTGTGCAGAGTAAATGCAGTGATAGCAGAGTTTGTGTTAAATTGCCATTGTGCAGAGTAAATGCAGTGATAGCAGAGTTTGTGTTAAATTGCCATTGTGCAGAATAAATGCAGTGATAGCAGAGTTTGTGTTAAATTGCCATTGTGCAGAGTAAATGCAGTGATAGCAGAGTTTGTGTTAAATTGCCATTGTGCAGAGTAAATGCAGTGATAGCAGAGTTTGTGTTAAATTGCCATTGTGCAGAGTAAATGCAGTGATAGCAGAGTTTGTGTTAAATTGCCATTGTTGCAGTGATAGCAGAGTTTGTGTTAAATAGCCATTGTGCATAGTGAATGCAGTGATAGCAGAGTTTGTGTTAAATTGCCATTGTGCAGTGTAAATGCAGTGATAGCAGAGTTTGTGTTAAATTGCCATTGTGCAGAGTAAATGCAGTGATAGTAAATGCAGTGATAGCAGAGTTTGTGTTAAATTGCCATTGTGCAGAGTAAATGCAGTGATAGCAGAGTTTGTGTTAAATTGCCATTGTGCAGTGTAAATGCAGTGATAGCAGAGTTTGTGTTAAATTGCCATTGTGCAGAGTAAATGCAGTGATAGCAGAGTTTGTGTTAAATTGCCATTGTGCAGAGTAAATGCAGTGATAGCAGAGTTTGTGTTAAATTGCCATTGTGCAGAGTAAATGCAGTGATAGCAGAGTTTGTGTTAAATTGCCATTGTGCAGAATAAATGCAGTGATAGCAGAGTTTGTGTTAAATTGCCATTGTGCAGAGTAAATGCAGTGATAGCAGCAGAGTTTGTGTTAAATTGCCATTGTGCAGAATAAATGCAGTGATAGCAGAGTTTGTGTTAATTGCCATTGTGCAGAGTAAATGCAGTGATAGCAGAGTTTGTGTTAAATTGCCATTGTGCAGTGTAAATGCAGTGATAGCAGAGTTTGTGTTAAATTGCCATTGTGCAGAGTAAATGCAGTGATAGCAGAGTTTGTGTTAAATTGCCATTGTGCAGAGTAAATGCAGTGATAGCAGAGTTTGTGTTAAATTGCCATTGTGCAGTGTAAATGCAGTGATAGCAGAGTTTGTGTTAAATTGCCATTGTGCAGAGTAAATGCAGTGATAGCAGAGTTTGTGTTAAATTGCCATTGTGCAGAGTAAATGCAGTGATAGCAGAGTTTGTGTTAAATTGCCATTGTGCAGAGTAAATGCAGTGATAGCAGAGTTTGTGTTAAATTGCCATTGTGCAGAGTAAATGCAGTGATAGCAGAGTTTGTGTTAAATTGCCATTGTGCAGAGTAAATGCAGTGATAGCAGAGTTTGTGTTAAATTGCCATTGTGCAGAATAAATGCAGTGATAGCAGAGTTTGTGTTAAATTGCCATTGTGCAGAGTAAATGCAGTGATAGCAGAGTTTGTGTTAATTGCCATTGTGCAGAATAAATGCAGTGATAGCAGAGTTTGTGTTAAATTGCCATTGTGCAGAGTAAATGCAGTGATAGCAGAGTTTGTGTTAAATTGCCATTATTCCTAGTAAATGCAGTGATAGCAGAGTTTGTGTTAAATTGCCATTGTGCAGAGTAAATGCAGTGATAGCAGAGTTTGTGTTAAATTGCCATTGTGCAGAGTAAATGCAGTGATAGCAGAGTTTGTGTTAAATTGCCATTGTGCAGAGTAAATGCAGTGATAGCAGAGTTTGTGTTAAATTGCCATTGTGCAGAGTAAATGCAGTGATAGCAGAGTTTGTGTTAAATTGCCATTGTGCAGTAAAATGCAGTGATAGCAGAGTTTGTGTTAAATTGCCATTGTGCAGAGTAAATGCAGTGATAGCAGAGTTTGTGTCAAAATTGCCATTGTGCAGAGTAAATGCAGTGATAGCAGAGTTTGTGTTAAATTGCCATTGTGCAGAGTAAATGCAGTGATAGCAGAGTTTGTGTTAAATTGCATTGATAGCAGAGTTTGTGTTAAATTGCCATTGTGCATGCAGTGATAGCAGAGTTTGTGTCAAATTGCCATTGTGCAGAATAAATGCAGTGATAGCAGAGTTTGTGTTAAATTGCCATTGTGCAGAATAAATGCAGTGATAGCAGAGTTTCTGTCAAATTGCCATTGTGCAGTGTAAATGCAGTGATAGCAGAGTTTGTGTTAAATTGCCATTGTGCAGAAGTAAATGCAGTGATAGCAGAGTTTGTGTTAAATTGCCATTGCAGCAGAGTAAATGCAGTGATAGCAGAGTTTGTGTTAAATTGCCATTGTGCAGTAAATGCAGTGATAGCAGAGTTTGTGTTAAATTGCCATTGTGCAGTAAAATGCAGTGATAGCAGAGTTTGTGTTAAATTGCCATTGTGCAGTGTAAATGCAGTGATAGCAGAGTTTGTGTTAAATTGCCATTGTGCAGAGTAAATGCAGTGATAGCAGAGTTTGTGTTAAATTGCCATTGTGCAGAGTAAATGCAGTGATAGCAGAGTTTGTGTCAAATTGCCATTGTGCAGAATAAATGCAGTGATAGCAGAGTTTGTGTTAAATTGCCATTGTGCAGAATAAATGCAGTGATAGCAGAGTTTGTGTTAAATTGCCATTGTGCAGAGTAAATGCAGTGATAGCAGAGTTTGTGTTAAATTGCCATTGTGCAGTGTAAATGCAGTGATAGCAGAGTTTGTGTTAAATTGCCATTGTGCAGAGTAAATGCAGTGATAGCAGAGTTTGTGTTAAATTGCCATTGTGCAGAGTAAATGCAGTGATAGCAGAGTTTGTGTTAAATTGCCATTGTGCAGAGTAAATGCAGTGATAGCAGAGTTTGTGTTAAATTGCCATTGTGCAGAGTAAATGCAGTGATAGCAGAGTTTGTGTTAAATTGCCATTGTGCAGAGTAAATGCAGTGATAGCAGAGTTTGTGTTAAATTGCCATTGTGCAGTGTAAATGCAGTGAAATTTGCAAATTGCCATTGTGATAAATGCAGTGAATGTTAAATTGCCATTGTGCAGTGTAAATGCAGTGATAGCAGAGTTTGTGTTAAAATTGCCATTGTGCAGAGTAAAATGCAGTGATAGCAGAGTTTGTGTTAAATTGCCATTGTGCAGAATGCAGTGATGCAGTTTGATAAATTGCAGAGTTTGTGTTAAATTGCCATTGTGCAGAGTAAATGCAGTGATAGCAGAGTTTGTGTTAAATAGCCATTGTGCAGAGTAAATGCAGTGAAAATGCAGTGATAGCAGAGTTTGTGTCAAATTGCCATTGTGCAGTTTGTGATAGCAGAGTTTGTGTTAAATTGCCATTGTGCAGAGTAAATGCAGTGATAGCAGAGTTTGTGTTAAATTGCCATTGTGCAGAGTAAATGCAGTGATAGCAGAGTTTGTGTTAAATTGCCATTGTGCAGAGTAAATGCAGTGATAGCAGAGTTTGTGTCAAATTGCCATTGTGCAGAGTAAATGCAGTGATAGCAGAGTTTGTGTTAAATTGCCATTTTGCTTATTGAATGGAATGACAGGAGAGTTTGTGTCAAATTGCCATTGTGCAGAATAAATGCAGTGATAGCAGAGTTTGTGTTAAATTGCCATTGTGCAGAGTAAATGCAGTGATAGCAGAGTTTGTGTTAAATTGCCATTGTGCAGAGTAAATGCAGTGATAGCAGAGTTTGTGTTAAATTGCCATTGTGCATTGCAGTGATAGAGAGTTTGTGTTAAATGCAGTGCAGTAAATGCAGTGATAGCAGAGTTTGTGTTAAATTGCCATTGTGCAGAGTAAATGCAGTGATAGCAGAGTTTGTGTTAAATTGCCATTGTGCAGAGTAAATGCAGTGATAGCAGAGTTTGTGTTAAATTGCCATTGTGCAGAGTAAATGCAGTGATAGCAGAGTTTGTGTTAAATTGCCATTGTGCAGTGTAAATGCAGTGATGCAGAGTTTGTGTTAAATGCATTGTGCAGAGTAAATGCAGTGATAGCAGAGTTTGTGTTAAATTGCCATTGTGCAGAGTAAATGCAGTGATAGCAGAGTTTGTGTTAAATTGCCATTGTGCAGAGTAAATGCAGTGATAGCAGAGTTTGTGTTAAATTGCCATTTTGATAGTTTTGTGTTTGCCATTGTGCAGAGTAAATGCAGTGATAGCAGAGTTTGTGTTAAATTGCCATTGTGCAGTGTAAATGCAGTGATAGCAGAGTTTGTGTTAAATTGCCATTGTGCAGAGTAAATGCAGTGATAGCAGAGTTTGTGTTAAATTGCCATTGTGCAGAGTAAATGCAGTGATAGCAGAGTTTGTGTTAAATTGCCATTGTGCAGAGTAAATGCAGTGATAGCAGAGTTTGTGTTAAATTGCCATTGTGCAGTGTAAATGCAGTGATAGCAGAGTTTGTGTTAAAATTGTGCAGAGTAAATGCAGTGATAGCAGAGTTTGTGTTAAATTGCCATTGTGCAGAGTAAATGCAGTGATAGCAGAGTTTGTGTCAAATTGCCATTGTGCATTGTAAATGCAGTGATAGCAGAGTTTGTGTTAAATTGCCATTGTGCAAAGTAAATGCAGTGATAGCAGAGTTTGTGTTGCCAATTGCCATTGTGCAGAGTTTGTGTCAAATTGCCATTGTGCATAAATGCAGTGATAGCAGAGTTTGTGTTAAATTGCCATTGTGCAGTAAATGCAGCAGAGTTTGTTTGCAGTGTAAATGCAGTGATAGCAGAGTTTGTGTCAAATTGCCATTGTGCAGAATAAATGCAGTGATAGCAGAGTTTGTGTTAAATTGCCATTGTGCAGAGTAAATGCAGTGATAGCAGAGTTTGTGTTAAATTGCCATTGTGCAGTGTAAATGCAGTGATAGCAGAGTTTGTGTTAAATTGCCATTGTGCAGAGTAAATGCAGTGATAGCAGAGTTTGTGTTAAATTGCCATTGTGCAGAGTAAATGCAGTGATAGCAGAGTTTGTGTTAAATTGCCATTGTGCAGTGTAAATGCAGTGATAGCAGAGTTTGTGTTAAATAGCCATTGTGCAGAATAAATGCATCGTTAGCAGAGTTTGTGTTAAATTGCCATTGAGCATTGTAATGCAGTGATAGCAGAGTTTTTGTCAAATAGCCATTGTGCAGAGTAAATGCAGTAATAGCAGAGTTTGTGTTAAATTGCCATTGTGCAAAGTAAATGCAGTGATAGCAGAGTTTGTGTTAAATTGCCATTGTGCAGAATAAATGCAGTGATAGCAGAGTTTGTGTTAAATTGCCATTGTGCAGAGTAAATGCAGTGATAGCAGAGTTTGTGTTAAATTGCCATTGTGCAGAATAAATGCAGTGATAGCAGAGTTTGTGTTAAATTGCCATTGTGCAGAGTAAATGCAGTGATAGCAGAGTTTGTGTTAAATTGCCATTGTGCAGAGTAAATGCAGTGATAGCAGAGTTTGTGTCAAATTGCCATTGTGCAGAGTAAATGCAGTGATAGCAGAGTTTGTGTCAAATTGCCATTGTGCAGAGTAAATGCAGTGATAGCAGAGTTTGTGTTAAATTGCCATTGTGCAGAAATAAATGCAGAGTTTGTGCAGAGTTTGTGTTAAATTTTGTGTTAAATTGCCATTGTGCATTGTGCAGAGAAAAATATGCCATTGTGCAGAAATGCAGTGATAGCAGAGTTTGTGTCAAATAGCCATTGTGCAGTGTAAATGCAGTGATAGCAGAGTTTGTGTCAAATTGCCATTGTGCAGTGAAAATGCAGTGAAAGCAGAGTTTGTGTTAAATTGCCATTGTGCAGAGTAAATGCAGTGATAGCAGAGTTTGTGTTAAATTGCCATTGTGCAGTGTAAATGCAGTGATAGCAGAGTTTGTGTTAAATTGCCATTGTGCAGAGTAAATGCAGTGATAGCAGAGTTTGTGTTAAATTGCCATTGCAGCAGATAAAATGCAGTGATAGCAGAGTTTGTGTTAAATTGCCATTGTGCAGAGTAAATGCAGTGATAGCAGAGTTTGTGTTAAATTGCCATTGTGCAGAGTAAATGCAGTGATAGCAGAGTTTGTGTTAAATTGCCATTGTGCAGAGTAAATGCAGTGATAGCAGAGTTTGTGTTAAATTGCCATTGTGCAGTGTAAATGCAGTGATAGCAGAGTTTGTGTTAAATTGCCATTGTGCAGAGTAAATGCAGTGATAGCAGAGTTTGTGTTAAATTGCCATTGTGCAGTGTAAATGCAGTGATAGCAGAGTTTGTGTTAAATTGCCATTGTGCAGAATGTAAATGCAGTGATAGCAGAGTTTGTGTTAAATTGCCATTGTGCAGAATAAATGCAGTGATAGCAGAGTTTGTGTTAAATTGCCATTGTGCAGAGTAAATGCAGTGATAGCAGAGTTTGTGTTAAATTGCCATTGTGCAGAATAAATGCAGTGATAGCAGAGTTTGTGTTAAATAGCCATTGTGCAGAGTAAATGCAGTGATAGCAGAGTTTGTGTTAAATTGCCATTGTGCAGTAAAATGCAGTGATAAGAGTTTGTGTTAAATTGCCATTGTGCAGCAGATAGCAGAGTTTGTGTCAAATAGCCATTGTGCAGAGTAAATGCAGTGATAGCAGAGTTTGTGTTAAATTGCCATTGTGCAGAGTAAATGCAGTGATAGCAGAGTTTGTGTTAAATTGCCATTGTGCAGAGTAAATGCAGTGATAGCAGAGTTTGTGTTAAATTGCCATTGTGCAGAATAAATGCAGTGATTGTGTTAAATTGCCATTGTGCAGAATAAATGCAGTGATAGCAGTTTGATAGCAGATAGTTTGTGTTAAATTGCCATTGTGCAGAGTAAATGCAGTGATAGCAGAGTTTGTGTTAAATTGCCATTGTGCAGAATAAATGCAGTGATAGCAGAGTTTGTGTTAAATTGCCATTGTGCAGAATAAATGCAGTTTGTGATAATTGCAGAGTTTGCAGTGTTAAATTTGTGCCATTGTGCAGAGTAAATGCAGTGATAGCAGAGTTTGTGTTAAATTGCCATTGTGCAGAGTAAATGCAGTGATAGCAGAGTTTGTGTTAAATTGCCATTGTGCAGAGTAAATGCAGTGATAGCAGAGTTTGTGTTAAATTGCCATTGTGCAGAGTAAATGCAGTGATAGCAGAGTTTGTGTGTTAAATTTTGCAGTGATAGCAGAGTTTGTGTCAAATTGCCATTGTGCCAATGTAAATGCAGTGATAAAGAGTTTGCAGTTAAATTGCCATTGTGCAGAGTTTGCAGTGATAAAGTTTGTGTTAAATTGCCATTGTGCAGAGTAAATGCAGTGATAGCAGAGTTTGTGTTAAATTGCCATTGTGCAGAGTAAATGCAGTGATAGCAGAGTTTGTGTTAAATTGCCATTGTGCAGAGTAAATGCAGTGATAAGTTTGTGTTAAATTGCCATTGTGCAGAGTAAATTTAGCAGAGTTTGTGTTAAATTGCCATTGTGCAGAGTAAATGCAGTGATAGCAGAGTTTGTGTTAAATTGCCATTGTGCAGAATAAATGCAGTGATAGCAGAGTTTGTGTTAAATTGCCATTGTGCAGAGTAAAATGCAGTGATAGCAGAGTTTGTGTTAAATTGCCATTGTGCAGTGTAAATGCAGTGATAGCAGAGTTTGTGTTAAATTGCCATTGTGCAGAGTAAATGCAGTGATAGCAGAGTTTGTGTTAAATTGCCATTGTGCAGAGTAAATGCAGTGATAGCAGAGTTTGTGTTAAATTGCCATTGTGCAGAATAAATGCAGTGATAAATGCAGCAGTTTGTGTCAAATTGCCATTGTGCAGTGTAAATGCAGTGATAGCAGAGTTTGTGTTAAATTGCCATTGTGCAGAGTAAATGCAGTGATAGCAGAGTTTGTGTTAAATTGCCATTGTGCAGTGTAAATGCAGTGATAGCAGAGTTTGTGTTAAATTGCCATTGTGCAGAGTAAATGCAGTGATAGCAGAGTTTGTGTTAAATTGCCATTGTGCAGAGTAAATGCAGTGATAGCAGAGTTTGTGTCAAATTGCCATTGTGCAGAATAAATGCAGTGATAGCAGAGTTTGTGTTAAATTGCCATTGTGCAGAGTAAATGCAGTGATAGCAGAGTTTGTGTTAAATTGCCATTGTGCAGAGTAAATGCAGTGATAGCAGAGTTTGTGTTAAATTGCCATTGTGCAGTGTAAATGCAGATAGCAGAGTTTGTGTTAAATTAAATGCAGAGTAAATGCATTGATAGCAGAGTTTTGTGTTAATTGCCATTGTGCAGAGTAAATGCAGTGATAGCAGAGTTTGTGTTAAATTGCCATTGTGCAGAGTAAATGCAGTGATAGCAGAGTTTGTGTTAAATTGCCATTGTGCAGAGTAAATGCAGTGATAGCAGAGTTTGTGTTAAATTGCCATTGTGCAGAGTAAATGCAGTGATAGCAGAGTTTGTGTTAAATTGCCATTGTGCAGAGTAAATGCAGTGATAGCAGAGTTTGTGTTAAATTGCCATTGTGCAAAGTAAATGCAGTGAATAGCAGAGTTTGTGTTAAATTGCCATTGTGCAGTGTAAATGCAGTGATAGCAGAGTTTGTGTTAAATTGCCATTGTGCAGTGTAAATGCAGTGATAGCAGAGTTTGTGTTAAATTGCCATTGTGCAGTGTAAATGCAGTGATAGCAGAGTTTGTGTCAAATTGCCATTGTGCAGAGTAAATGCAGTGATAGCAGAGTTTGTGTTAAATTGCCATTGTGCAGAGTAAATGCAGTGATAGCAGAGTTTGTGTTAAATTGCCATTGTGCAGAGTAAATGCAGTGATAGCAGAGTTTGTGTTAAATTGCCATTGTGCAGAATAAATGCAGTGATAGCAGAGTTTGTGTTAAATTGCCATTGTGCAGAGTAAATGCAGTGATAGCAGAGTTTGTGTCAAATTGCCATTGTGCAGTGTAAATGCAGTGATAGCAGAGTTTGTGTTAAATTGCCATTGTGCAAAGTAAATGCAGTGATAGCAGAGTTTGTGTTAAATTGCCATTGTGCAGAGTAAATGCAGTGATAGCAGAGTTTGTGTTAAATTGCCATTGTGCAGAGTAAATGCAGTGATAGCAGAGTTTGTGTTAAATTGCCATTGTGCAGAGTAAATGCAGTGATAGCAGAGTTTGTGTTAAATTGCCATTGTGCAGTGTAAATGCAGTGATAGCAGAGTTTGTGTCAAAATGTGCAGAGTAAATGCAGTGATAGCAGAGTTTGTGTTAAATTGCCATTGTGCAGTGTAAATGCAGTGATAGCAGAGTTTGTGTTAAATTTGCCATTGTGCAGAGTAAATGCAGTGATAGCAGAGTTTGTGTTAAATTGCCATTGTGCAGAGTAAATGCAGTGATAGCAGAGTTTGTGTTAAATTGCCATTGTGCAGAGTAAATGCAGTGATAGCAGAGTTTGTGTCAAATTGCCATTGTGCAGAATAAATGCAGTGATAGCAGAGTTTGTGTTAAATTGCCATTGTGCAGTGTAAATGCAGTGATAGCAGAGTTTGTGTTAAATTGCCATTGTGCAGTTAAATTGATAGCAGAGTTTGTGTTAAATTGCCATTGTGCAGAAAATGCAGTGATAGCAGAGTTTGTGTTAAATTGCCATTGTGCAGTGATAGCAAATTTGTGCAGTGATATTGCAGAGTAAATTGTGTGATAAATTTGTGTCAAATTGCCATTGTGCAGAGTAAATGCAGTGATAGCAGAGTTTGTGTTAAATTGCCATTGTGCAGAGTAAATGCAGTGATAGCAGAGTTTGTGTTAAATTGCCATTGTGCAGAGTAAATGCAGTGATAGCAGAGTTTGTGTTAAATTGCCATTGTGCAGAATAAATGCAGTGATAGCAGAGTTTGTGTTAAATTGCCATTGTGCAGAATAAATGCAGTGATAGCAGAGTTTGTGTTAAATTGCCATTGTGCAGTGTAAATGCAGTGATAGCAGAGTTTGTGTTAAATTGCCATTGTGCAGAGTAAATGCAGTGATAGCAGAGTTTGTGTTAAATTGCCATTGTGCAGTGTAAATGCAGTGATAGCAGAGTTTGTGTTAAATTGCCATTGTGCAGAGTAAATGCAGTGATAGCAGAGTTTGTGTTAAATTGCCATTGTGCAGTGTAAATGCAGTGATAGCAGAGTTTGTGTTAAATTGCCATTGTGCAGAATAAATGCAGTGATAGCAGAGTTTGTGTTAAATAGCCATTGTGCAGAGTAAATGCAGTGATAGCAGAGTTTGTGTTAAATTGCCATTGTGCAGAGTAAATGCAGTGATAGCAGAGTTTGTGTTAAATTGCCATTGTGCAGTGTAAATGCAGTGATAGCAGAGTTTGTGTTAAATTGCCATTGTGCAGTGTAAATGCAGTGATAGCAGAGTTTGTGTTAAATTGCCATTGTGCAGCAGAGTAAATGCAGTTTGTGTTAAAAGCCAAATTGCCATTGTGCAGAGTAAATGCAGTGATAGCATTTGTGTTAAATTGCCATTGTGCAGAATAAATGCAGTGATAGCAGAGTTTGTGTTAAATTGCCATTGTGCAGAGTAAATGCAGTGAGAGTAAATGCAGTGATAGAGTTTGTGTTAAATTGCCATTGTGCAGAGTAAATGCAGTGATAGCAGAGTTTGTGTTAAATTGCCATTGTGCAGAGTAAATGCAAGCAGAAAATGCAGTGCAGTGATAGCAGAGTTTGTGTCAAATTGCCATTGTGCCATTGTGCAGTAAATGCAGTGATAGCAGAGTTTGTGTTAAATTGCCATTGTGCAGAGTTGCATTGATAGCAGAGTTTGTGTCAAATAAATGCAGTGATAGCAGAGTTTGTGTTAAATTGCCATTGTGCAGTGTAAATGCAGTGATAAAGAGTTTGTGCAGTGATAGTGATAGAGTTTGTGTTAAATTGCCATTGTTCAAATGCAGCCATTTTGTGTCAAATTGCAGAATAAATGCAGTGATAGCAGAGTTTGTGTTAAATTGCCATTGTGCAGAGTAAATGCAGTGATAGCAGAGTTTGTGTTAAATTGCCATTGTGCATTGCAATTGATAGCAGAGTTTGTGTCAAATGCAGTGTGCAAAATAGCAGTGATAGCAGAGTTTGTGTTAAATTGCCATTGTTAAAGCAGCCATTGCAGTGTTTTTGTGTTAAATTGCCATTGCAGTGATAGCAGAGTTTGTGTTAAATTGCCATTGTGCAGAGTAAATGCAGTGATAGCAGAGTTTGTGTTAAATTGCCATTGTGCAGTGTAAATGCAGTGATAAATTTGCAAATAGCCATTGTGCAGTTGATAGCAGTTTGTGTTAAATTGCCATTATTCCTAGTAAATGCAGTGATAGCAGAGTTTGTGTTAAATTGCCATTGTGCAGAGTAAATGCAGTGATAGCAGAGTTTGTGTCAAATTGCCATTGTGCAGAGTAAATGCAGTGATAGCAGAGTTTGTGTTAAATTGCCATTGTGCAGTGTAAATTTGTGTTAAATTGCCATGATAGTGATAGCAGAGTTTGTGTTAAATAGCCATTGTGCATTGCCATTAGCAGAGTTTGTGTTAAATTGCCATTGTGCAGAAATGCAGTGATAGCAGAGTTTGTGTTAAATTGCCATTGTGCAGAAAAATGCAGTGATAAAAATTGCCATTGTGCAGAGTAAATGCAGTGATTTTTTGTTAAATTGCCATTGTGCAGAGTAAATGCAGTGATAGCAGAGTTTGTGTTAAATTGCCATTGTGCAGAATAAATGCAGTGATAGCAGAGTTTGTGTTAAATTGCCATTGTGCAGAGTAAATGCAGTGAGAGTTTGTGTCAAATTGCCATTGTGCAGTGTAAATGCAGTGATAGCAGTTTGTGTTAAATGTGCAGCCATTGTTAGCAGAGTTTGTGTTAAAAATTGATAGCATTTTGTGTTAAATTGCCATTGTGCAGCAGTAAATGTTTGTGTTAAATTGCCATTGTGCAGAGTAAATGCAGTGATAGCAGAGTTTGTGTTAAATTGCCATTGTGCAGAGTAAATGCAGTGATAGCAGAGTTTGTGTTAAATTGCCATTGTGCAGAGTAAATGCAGTGATAGCAGAGTTTGTGTTAAATTGCCATTGTGCAGAGTAAATGCAGTGATAGCAGAGTTTGTGTTAAATAGCAGAGTTTGATAGCAGAGTTTGTGTCAATTGCCATTGCAGAAAATGCATTGTTTGCAAATTGCCATGTTAGAGTAAATGCAGTGAAGAGTTTGTGTTAAATAGCCATTGTGCAGTTAAATGCAGTGATAGCAGAGTTTGTGTTAAATTGCCATTGTGCAGTTTGTGTTTGTGTTAAATTGCCATTGTGCAGCCATGATAGCAGAGTTTGTGTTAAATTGCCATGCAGTGTAAATGCAGAGTTTGTGTTAAATTGATAGCAGAGTTTGTGTTAAATTGCAGTAAATGTAAATTGTGCAGTGATAGCAGAGTTTGTGTTAAATTGCCAATGCAGTGATAGCAGAGTTTGTGTCAAATTTTGTGCAGCAGTGATAAGAGTTTGTGTTAATTGCCATTGTGCAGAAAATGCAGTGATAGCAGTGATAGCAGAATTTGTGCAGTGAAAATGCAGTGATAGCAGAGTTTGTGTTAATTGCCATTGTGCAGTGTAAATGCAGTGATAGCAGAGTTTGTGTTAAATTGCCATTGTGCAAAGTAAATGCAGTGATAGCAGAGTTTGTGTTAAATTGCCATTGTGCAGAGTAAATGCAGTGATAGCAGAGTTTGTTTGTGTTAAATTGCCATTGTGCAGAGTAAATGCAGTGATAGCAGAGTTTGTGTTATTGCCATTGTGCAGAGTAAATGCAGTGATAGCAGAGTTTGTGTTAAATTGCCATTGTACAAAGTAAATGCCGTGATAGCAGAGTTTGTGTTAAATTGCCATTGTGCAGAGTAAATGCAGTGATAGCAGAGTTTGTGTTAAATTGCCATTGCAGTTAAATGCAGTGATAGCAGAGTTTGTGTTAAATTGCCATTGTGCAGTTAGCAGAGTTTGTGTTAAATTGCCATTGTGCAGAGTAAATGCAGTGATGCAGTGATAAATGCAGTGATAGCAGAGTTTGTGTTAAATTGCCATTGTGCAGTGTAAATGCAGTGATTGTTTGTGTTAAATTGCCATTGTGCAGTGTAAAATGCAGTGATAGCAGAGTTTGTGTTAAATTGCCATTGTGCAGTTAAATGCATTGATAGCAGAGTTTGTGTTAAATTGCCATTGTGCAGAGTAAATGCAGTGATAGCAGAGTTTGTGTTAAATTGCCATTGTGCAGTAAATGCAGTGATAGTTTGTAAAATGCAGTGATGTCAATAGCAGTGATAGCAGAGTTTGTGTTAAATTGCCATTGTGCAGAGTAAATGCAGTGATAGCAGAGTTTGTGTTAAATTGCCATTGTGCAGTGTAAATGCAGTGATAGCAGAGTTTGTGTTAAATAGCCATTGTGCAGAGTAAATGCAGTGATAAAGTTTGTGTTAAATTGCCATTGTGCAGAAATTTGTGATAGCAGAGTTTGTGTTAAATTGCCATTGTGCAGAGTAAATGCAGTGATAGCAGAGTTTGTGTTAAATTGCCATTGTGCAGAATAAATGCAGTGATAGCAGAGTTTGTGTCAAATTGCCATTGTGCAGTGTAAATGCAGTGATAGCAGTTTGTTTAAATGTTAAATAAATTGCCATTGTGCAGTGTAAATGCAGTGATAGCAGAGTTTGTGTTAAATTGCCATTGTGCAGAGTAAATGCAGTGATAGCAGAGTTTGTGTTAAATTGCCATTGTGCAGAGTAAATGCAGTGATAGCATTTGTGCATTGTGCAATAAATGCAGTGATAGCAGAGTTTGTGTTAAATTGCCATTGTGCAGTGATAGCAAATTTGTGTTAAATTGCCATTGTTAAATGCAGTGATAGCAGAGTTTGTGTTAAATTGCCATTGTGCAGTGTAAATGCAGTGATAGCAGAGTTTGTGTTAAATTGCCATTGTGCAGAGTAAATGCAGTGATAGCAGAGTTTGTGTCAAATTGCCATTGTGCAGTGTAAATGCAGTGATAGCAGAGTTTGTGTCAAATTGCCATTGTGCAGAGTAAATGCAGTGATAGCAGAGTTTGTGTCAAATTGCCATTGTGCAGAGTAAATGCAGTGATAGCAGAGTTTGTGTCAAATTGCCATTGTGCAGAGTAAATGCAGTGATAGCAGAGTTTGTGTTAAATTGCCATTGTGCAGAGTAAATGCAGTGATAGCAGAGTTTGTGTTAAATTGCCATTGTGCAGAGTAAATGCAGTGATAGCAGAGTTTGTGTTAAATTGCCATTGTGCAGAGTAAATGCAGTGATAGCAGAGTTTGTGTTAAATTGCCATTGTGCAGAGTAAATGCAGTGATAGCAGAGTTTGTGTTAAATTGCCATTGTGCAGAATAAATGCAGTGATAGCAGAGTTTGTGTTAAATTGCCATTGTGCAGAGTAAATGCAGTGATAGCAGAGTTTGTGTTAAATTGCCATTGTGCATTGTAAATGCAGTGATAGCAGAGTTTGTGTTAAATTGCCATTGTGCAGAGTAAATGCAGTGATAGCAGAGTTTGTGTCAAATTGCCATTGTGCAGAATAAATGCAGTGATAGCAGAGTTTGTGTTAGTATCAGATCTTTGAAGCAGTCAGGATTACAGAGTTTGTGTTCAACATGGCACTGAACAGTACAGCTCAGCACTTTTCAACTCTCTAATGTATCACCCAATACAGCACTGTCGACCGTCACAGTTCATAATCTGCTTTAAATTTATTTTATAGAACTTTATAGCAACAGCTACTCTCATTAGGAAAGTTAAATTCTTCATCACTTCACATTTTGCAGTGCTTTTGCCTATTAGCTGGGAGCAAACAGGAGAGAGCGTGCTGAGATTATTTTTTAAGGTGGGGAAAGGGTGAGGAAGGGGAACAACTTTCTAATATTTGTTGTTTACACATATTTGTTCACCAGTGGCCGTAATACAAGAGGGGCGATTGCACCCTACTCCGGTGATAATGGAACATTGTTCATCATTGAATGCTGAACTGTACAGTGGTCTTAAGAACTTTAAATCATACAAGAACACCTATTAAGTCATGTGTGATGTCACATTGTAATTATTGAGGAAATCTTTGAGTTATACACACAAAAGTCAAAACAAATAAGTCTCAGTCATGGGAAGTACTATTGTTAAGATTTCAATTTGTCAATGTTTAATAATCATTATTATGCATTTATTTGTCCCCTTGGGGAAATTGATTTGCAGCAGAGAACTCACATGGCATTTCATTACATAGAACGATAATTGAATACATCCACAGCCATACAAGCTCACCAGCTATACATTAGAAAAAGGAAATAAACATCATGTATATATTTTGGGGTCTGCATTAGATAATTGAATTTTTTAATTGAAATTGATGGCGTGTCGGCTGCATATATTTTCTATTTATATTATGGGACGGAATAGAGGGAGACCCCAAGTGCAAAGTAGCAGGTAAAAGGACTAGTTTATTGTCATAGTGCAAGGTTAACAATGAGCATACAATCACAAGAAACAATGGCAAATAGAAAATATGAAAGTGAAATGCTTACAAACTCCAGAAGGGAGAAACAGCCAATTCCAATTAAGTAGTGGTAATACAGAGACGCGGATACGCGAGCTCTGAAAAAAGAGTTACATTTAGAAAGAGGAATTGAGATGCGTAAAAACATGGAAGCTCTCATAAGAGAGAGAATGTAGTTCTCCGAAGGGAGAAAGCGAACCAGCATGAGTAAGGCACACAAATGGCCTGACCGACAAACGAAAAGTGAACAAGGCAGGAACTTAATACTAAAGTGAGGTGATGTCTAAACCAATGAGAGTTGTTTGCGAATAAACACATATGGTTCAAATTGCTTTCCTTCCCTTTTAAATTTTCACTTTTGTAATGCGCCCTGTATTTAATGCCTCTAAAATGTTGGATAGTCTAATAGGAAGGGAAGGGTGAAGAGGTATTTTTCAAATACCTCCCGGCTAATCCAAAAATGGGCAAAAAGGTAGACCGTTGCTGGAGCTGAGGTGAGCTGAATGGAGCCCGGTTGCTGAAACATGCCCTCCGAGCTGGAAGCTACCAAGCTCGTTGCCGCTTATACACTAGGCTAAGAAGGTAACTCAGCTCGATGCTGCACAGTTCGCTATGGCCAAGATGCTGGGTCATATCTGTCCTCGTAACGGAAAGGAGCCCGCCAAGCTGCTTGAGGTGGCGGGTCGAATGCTGTTTATATCCGTGAAGCGGGTGCGAGACGAACCCTGTACACCGCTGGGAAGTTGCAGCGGTTGGCTCACCCCTAGGAGTACGAGCGATGCTCAGCTCAGATTTTTGATGCACCTTAACCACGTCACGTCATTAATGGTGGTATGGCCAGTCAAACGTTAACATTGCGTAACGTAAGCTTACTAGCAAGCCTGGTTGATCTTTATTTTCCTTCCTCATACCCGCACATATTTGATTTATCGCCCTACATTTTGAATTCGGTGAATGCCGAATTAATTGGCTACTGTGCCTAGCATACGCACGAGTTATCAATGCTAGCACAGCTGGTTATCTGGCTCCAAAGCTAAACCATGGTTATTTCAGCAGCTACCCAACTAATCTATGGCCCTTATATTAGCT